>BFEA01000102.1:1510196-1522589 GCA_003427395.1 Chara braunii
GAGAGAGAGAGAGAGAGAGAGAGAGAGAGAGAGAGAGAGAGAGAGAGAGAGAGAGAGAGAGAGAGAGAGAGAGGGCGGAATATTGCAGGGCGCGCACCTGGAAACGAGCGCAGCACTGCAGGCAGGCAAGCCTGTGTTCTATTTGAATAGAACACCCATCTGTTTGAATCGAACAAACGTGCGTACTATTTGAATAGAACATACGTGCGTACTATTTCAACGTGCATACTATCTGGATTTCCGGGGGCGACTTCGAGAAATCGACTTTTTCAGGGAAAGTTGAATAGTATATACGTGCGTTTCTTTCGGGGGAAGACTGTAGTATATATGGATAGGATGCTTGACCTCTCTCTCCACAATGCCACTTGGCTCTTTCTGCAGATCTTTGTACTTCTCTATAAGTTGCTGCAATTTTTTGGAGTCGTGCTGCGAAGAGCTTGCACATCCACTCTAATGACCCATGCTACCAAGGGCCCTTGTTGCAATGTGTTGGCCAACATAATTAAAGAACGCTGGTGCCGACATCCACTTTTCCCCGACTCATCATTCGCTGCTCCTTTTGCATATCCTCTCATTCATAATTGTCTGCCGCATCCGGTATTTGCACCATTAACGTAGAGCAAGTAATCACGACTCTTGCCGCACTCAGCAATCTCTAACAAAGAACCATCCGATGTGATAACCTGTCCAGGATGAAGAGAGACACAATATGAAGTATCTTCCCATGACAGGAACTTCTCTGACACATTGCCTGACTTGAATCATATTCCTGTCAGCAACTTTGACCTCCGCAGGCATAGTGAGGTGTTGCACCTTTATTCCTAAATGTAATCTCTTGATGCCTTTCGGGAAAGATAAATTGGGAGGAGCAATTGTCAACCATCGTCTTCACTATTTTTACTGAAATCTTCGATTGGTACACCTTCTTGACTGCTATGCACAACCACATCACCCTCTACACCTCGTTGGGTTGTGCTGTCTCTGGTAGTGAGATTGTGCAAGTGAAAGCACAATGTCGGCCACTGCTCTATTCTTCTTCATAGTTGTAATAGCTGCAGGAGTTTGCATCTGCTTGCCGCTCTTCCCGGTTAGAATTTGCAGGCCAACTTGGGTTGGGGATTGGGAGAATTAAGCGCCCTGCAACTTGTATAATTGTTCTCCCCAACCTGTGCAGATAAGGGTGCCCCATCTACTCGCCCTACTCTTTTACTGTTCTTCCTCGTCTGCTCTCTCGGCCTGAGTTTCCTCTGCGGTCGCGTCTCACAAACAGGTTGTTCTCCATTCTGTCCATATGTGCGTCCTTTGTAACTCCCATCCTGTCCCACAGTGGTACCCAAGCTCTGTTTCCTTCCGTTGGGAAAAAAGGCTCGAGCCTGCTCTGCTATTTCAATATTCTAATTGATTTTGTTAACTCCTGCAGTGCAACAAAGGTTGTTCTGGTCTCTCCTCTCTCTTCTTTCTCGCCCTCTAAACTTCCCCCACGACTGTTGCCACTGAAGTATGTCCACCCTTCGGCGACTGCAACATACATCTTGCTCTGATGATGTTGTTGGGTCCTCCTCCCGTGCACAGGAGTGAACCCGTCACTGTCCTTCATTGGCCTCCTAATCGCCATTGTCCCTTCAGCGCAACGGAGTGCGAAGTCTAATTTTAAAGCCTCCTCTACCATTTTGCGGTAAGTCTTCAGCTCCTTGCGCCGGGTACCCAGATGGCTCACGATCCTCTTTGGAACAGCCCTCATAAAAGCATACATAATGGGGCCTTCCCTGATCTCCAGTTCCGGATCAGATCCAGCATATTGCCCTGGTAAGTCTGGGTGGACAACTCAGCTACGTGTACTCAACAATATCTCCCTTTGCGTCCTTCGTTGTGGGAAATGCAAACTAAAATTTGTCATTGTCCCTAGTGAGCTCATAATAGTGTAGCCGCCCTTCGATGGCGTGCACTTCTCATCCGGTTAGCCTCTTCTTCACGCGGTGCCTCCAGCTTTGGCTTTGATATCCGTTCCCCCTCAGTTTCCGCTTTAGCATTCTTGGGGGAAGGAGGTGGTGTGCTTGGGCTTGCCTGACCCTGCAGCTTGGATGCCATCTTGCTCCTCAATCTAACCAGCTCATCTGCATGAGCACATTGCACCGTGGAGGGCTGCCAATTTCCCACATTGGTGGTCTGCTCTGCTGCAATCTAATTGAAGTCTTCTATGCCTTCCTTCTTCCTTTGGCCTAGAAAATTCTAGATATCTAGGACCTAAAGGGTCCTGTTGTCCAAGACCAGCTAACCCTGCCTAACAGCATGCTTACTTGGAGGTCCCAGGTTATAATCTGATTGGCAGCAAATGCAAGGAATATGAGTGAGAGCGATAAACAGAAAACCAAGTTGCACAATCACACAGAAGTCCAGATAGCCATGTACACAGCAGAGAGCTCAAATGCACCAAGATTCCATCCAAATAAGAGCGATACAATGAACTCTTGAGCCAATGTCCAAGCCCTCAGGCCACATCAACCAGTATCCGATGTCGCTCATACTGTATGGCGCCCAGCGCCCTGCCTACTCTACTCTGCCTATCTATCCTATATCTACGTTCGTGCAACACGCTCACTTCGCCGTCGAAGACCAATGTACATGACGTCAACACCAATGCCAACCTCCCATATACTCCAAATACGTTCTCTCTTCTCCCCTCATCACCCGTTGGACCCCACACCTCATGCGCCTCCTACCCGAAAACCACCTTCGCCATCACCCACCTTCGTGCCCCTGCAGCCCGGCTATGGCTGATGTGCGCCCCACTGCCCTTGCAGCACCCCTCACCTCAGAGCCCACGCGCGCGCCCGGCCAGCCCGCTAACGTAGATGCCAGCGCTGTAGCGCAGCAGGATATCCGCATGGCCCACCAAGGCCTCAATGCTCTTCCCTCGCTTGCCTTCTCCCTATATGGGAGTCACTGCCCTCTGCTTGCCTCCCTGGGCCTGGCCGAAGAAGTTTCCGGTCGCTTCCGGTCGGGACCCAGTGTCTGCGCCCAGGCCCAAGTCTACAGTTCAGGGCCTGGGCCCTTTGCAGTTCGGATGACCCAGCATTTTCCAGGCTTCCAGTGTTTGCTGTGTTTCCATTGGCCCACGGGCAGGTGTGGGGACAATGATGCTTTCTCATTGGCCTGCGGCCACTCCGTGTTGTGTCGGCCTCACGCTGCGCCCAGGGCTCAACTGTTTGATGCAAATGCTGCTTCTAGATAGAGCCCAGGGTGAGGCCCAGGTTTCACTCCAACCAACTGACGTGCGGCAACTGTCTGATACCCACATCGGAAAATGTTGAGATAAGGGCCTCTCGTGGATATTCAGGCCCGCCTATACTTAGGGCGGGCACGAGGCTTGCTGGGGGCCACAGTCCAGAACATATGCATGTTGTCTAGGGCCCCCTGAGGACACATTCCTCACATTCCATTCCCCTTAGCTTCGAAAGTCCGCTGAGATGCTTCTACGCAGGTGCCTTCCCCTTCAGTCTTCTTTCATACTCGGCCACGATTTGAGGTGCTGTCTCAACAAGCTCTTGTCTTGTGAACCATCGATCTTCCTTAGGATCTGTATGATGCCTGAATCTGAACCTGTATTCCCTCATGGGTTTTGGCGGTCTTCCCCTACCAGCAGGCTTGGGAACAGGCAAATCTGTGTTCCAGGATATCGTTGGGGGCAGCATTGACCTTATTGATGGAAACTGCTGTGTCTCAATGAAAGGTGCAAGCTTTGAGGCATGAAAAACAGGTTAAGTGCGTAAGTGACCAGGGATATGAATAACGTACGAGGGACCATCCAAATCATTACCCACGATATCTAATACCTCCCAAGGACCAAAGCACTGTGGCATTAGTTTCCTAGCGATGTCGTATTCCTGTCCTAGCTCACTAGCCTTAACCCAAACATGTTCCCCTACCTGAAATGTGGACTGTCGTCGATGTTTGTTCTCAAAAGCAATCATTGCTTCTTGAGATATCTTAATGTGCTAGACAACTTGCTGCAGCAACTTCTCGTATTGGACACCAAATTCTATGGTTCCAGGAGTTGCAGCAGGTCGGTTTTCAGGCAGGAGGAAGTCTAGAGCAGATCTAGGCTTCCACCCTAAATGCAGCTGATTAGGACTGACGCCGGTGGTACTCTGTACAACGTTGTTGTACAGGCTGGCAATGAGAGGCAACTAAATGTAATGCCTCAACAAATGCTGCACCACTCTGTTCATCTGTTCAGCTTGCCCGTTGGGTTCAGAGTGATTTCCTGAGGTCATTTGGAGTTGACTGCCCATCGGTTCCACAGCCTTCTTCCACATCTCGCTTGTGAAACAGACATCTCTATCACTAACGATGGACTTGGGCAGTCCAAAGTCACGCACCCAGTTATCCATGAATAGCTTGATGACATGATTAGTCCTTGCAGTCTCAAGCATGGCAATTAGTCTAGCATGCTTAGTAAACCTATCAACAATGACGAAGATATGCCTCTTGCCACTCTTGCTGGTCACAAGGGTATCCATAAAGTCCATGGATATGCTCTGTCCCGGACCAGCGGGAATGGGCAAGGGCTTGAGTAACCCAAGCTGACAGACTTGACAAATCTGTACGTACTTCTTCGCATCGTCCAGCATGTCAGGCCACCAAAACTGCTGTACTAAATTTGCACTCGTCTTCTTGTAACCCAAAAGACCTGTTGCATCGTGACACTCACCTAAAAATAAACTACACAAAAATTCACTAGATGGGATGCACTATCTTTTAATCCCTGCCTGCTCAAGGAAAACAAAACCATCCTCCACCACAAACTCGTCAGATGTTGCTTTATCTTTAGTATCTAATTTGTGGATGATGTCCATCATGATGGGGTCTTCCTTGTAGGCTTCCACCAATGATCGAGTTACATCATCTGATATGCCAAACTCAGTAATTGGTGCACCTAGGAAATTTGCCCTATGTGACAGCACATCAGCAACCTTGTTATATTCTCATTTCACATAATCTAGCTTGAAGTCATATTGATCTATGACTTCAATCCAGCATTTGAGTGCGCCGGAGAGAACAGGTCGTGTCTTGATCCACTTGAGTGTTTGATGGTCAGTTCTCAAATAGAAGAACCTTCCCAGCAGATAGTGTCTCCAGTGGACAAGTGCCTTATAGAGGGCGTAAAGTCCCCGTTCGTAGGTGGACTTCGCCAACTTCTTAGATGGCATATTTTTGCTCATGTAGTCGATTGACCTCAACTTCTTCCCTTCCTGTTGGGCCAGCACTGTGCCAATGCCATATTGGCTTGCGTCAGTGGTCACAACGAATGACCTCTGAGGATTGGGAACCATGAGAACTTCATGATTCATGAGAGCATGCTTCAATCTTTTGAAAGCAGCCTCACATTCGTCAGTCCATTCCCATGGTGTGTCAAGGCGAGTTAAATTAGTCAAAGGCGAGGCCACAGTGCTATAATTCTTCACGAAGTTGCGATAGTAGTCAGTCATCCCTAAGAAAGATTTGACCTCGGTCACAGACTGAGGTCGTGGCTAGTCACGAATGCTAGCCACCTTGGCATCTTCGGGCCTTATCCCTTCCGTGGATATCTCATGACCCAAGTACAAGATTTTAGTGCGACCGAACTCGCATTTCTCTAAGTTAATCTTATACTTGTGTTGTAGAAGGAGTGAGAGTACGATTTCTACATATTGGGCATGCTCCTCGACTGTTCTACTAAAGATAAGTACGTCGTCGAGGTACACAACGATGAACTTATCCAAGTAGTCATGAAAAATCCTATTCATGGCATGTTGGAATGTAACCTGCGCATTGCAAAGGCCAAAGGGCATCACCACAGATTTGTACAGACCGTACCTAGTCTGGAAAGCGGTTTTGTGTTGGTCCTCTGGTCTAATGGCAATCTGAAGCCGGATTTTAAGTCTATCTTGGTAAAGTACTTACATCCCTGCACCCTATCCAAAAGGTCGTTGATGCGTGGTAGAGGCTTTCCGCTCTTTACAGTGATGGCATTGAGGCCTCTATAATCAATGCACATCCTTAGTGTCCACCCCTTCTTCGGGACAAATAGGACTGGTGATCCGAAGGGGGAGGTGCTAGGTCGTATCCAACCCTTTCCTGTGAGCTCTTTCAGTTGTCGCCGAAGTTCATCTAACTTGGCCAGTGCAATCCTACAGATTCTTCCTTTGGGTATCTTGCTTCTTGGAACTATCTCTATGGCATGGACAACCTCCCTTTCTACAACTCCTGAAGGCTCGTCAAATAGATCAAGGTATCTTGCGACGACACTTTCTATCTCTAGGGGTGTTTTAGCGGCCTCCCCTTTCTCAAAGACAAAAACTAAGTATATACCCTCCTCTTGGTTTTGTTTATAATAATTATAAAATGCTGATGCACACATACAGCCGTAAGTGTCTATCAGATTGCTAGCCGTAGGCTTTGCAAGTCTGATTGTCCTCCCTTCCGGTAGTACATGCTTGAGCACCTTTCGATCAAACTGGGGTTGTGCAACCTCAAGGTTGTACATACCTAACAACATGTCGAATGACGAGTCGTCGCTAACAAGGAACGAAATCATGTGATTAAATTCCCCACCTCCATAATAGGAGGTGCATACTACATCCTTGACGTAGTCATTTACTACCACGTGCTCTTTGTTGGCTAGGGTAGATGCTACATATCTACCCAAGCGCTGCACCCGGTCCCCTAGGTGCAGTCTCTCAACGCAGTCGCGACTTATGAAGTTCTGCGTGGAGCCGATGTCTACGAAGGCACCACATTTGCGGCCACCTACACCGACTTCCACAACGAAGTGCTCCCCTCTAGGACCTCTTGACGATGCCACCCAAGACTCACGAGGGTCCCTTGTCGACCACTCGGTTTCTAAGTCTTATAAGGCTTCAGACACATCCAACGAACATAGAGTCGTTTGGTCCAGATGTGTCTGCGGGGTGACTAAAGAGTCAATAGTTTCAGCCAGCCTTTGAAGTGGTGAAGGTATACCAACCACTTCGTTTTGAGTAGAAGCAGCTATAACTTCTATTGGCTAGATGTGTTTCCCGAGTCCGCGCTCGTAGATGCACCACTCTGGGGGAAAGATCCCCCAAAACCACCTTTGGGTGCGATCTTTTGAAAGACCTTCGCATTTTTACACTTAAATTGCTGGTGACCGTACTCACCGCAATTAATGCAAGCCCCTCGCCAATATTTGTCCCTCCACACATCTCGATCCAGACCAGCCCTCAGCCAAGCCGGAGTGTTGGTTGAGTTCTGAGTCTGCCCCTGACTCTTTTGTTGACCGCCCTTCCCGCGGCCAACTGCCTTTCCTTTTGTTATGGCGGCGAGGTTGCTACCCTCTGCACTATCCTCGCTGCCCACCTTTGTGTCCTCCACAAGTTCAGAAAGGTCGTCGATCTCGGTTTGATTCCCTTCGGAATCAACCATCATCAAACGACTTCCCTTTTTCTTCCACTCTTGTGGAGGCTGCTTCTTTCTTCCATCCATAGCTAATTGTCGAGCCCCTCCCAACTTTGCCTCTAACTCTAAGGCCTTGTTGATGAAGGTCTCTAGGGTGTGATACTCAATGCTTGCCTCACTAACCAACAAATTCTTAATGTATGTGGGAAGACATCTCAAGAACATGGTTAGGAGGACTTGGGGATCATAACGAACTCCCGACACTACTACCAGTTTCTCTACGGCGCTAGTGAGCTCCCGCACGGTCTAGTACTTCCTAGTATCAAGACGGGTCAACGCATCAGTGGCTTGCTGAGCCTGTTGAGGGTTGTGCCATCGTGCCACAACTAAGTCCATAAAGCTTTCTAAAGTCTGGGTCTGTGCCCAATCGTTCATTCGCTTGGCAAAACCCTTTGTCGCTATATACCCATTCAACCATCTTTCTGCCGACCCTTCTAAGTAAGAAGCAGCAGTGATCACTTCCTCCTTGCGCAGTGTACACTTGGCCCTTACCCACTATGGAACCGTCCTCAACAAAGTGTCGAGGGCCTCATCTTTCTTGTCTCCTGTGAAAACAGTCGAGGCTTTCATTGGGGTCTTTGGATACCAAGGTTGCTGTGGTCTAGTCGGTGACTGAAGCGTCTGCTGCCCTGAAGCTGCAGCAATTGGACTTGAAGATGAAGAAGCTACAACCTGCTTTCCTGCTGCTGACGTACCACCTAGTGGGACACCAAATTGCGAAACAAAGGGGCCTGATATCGCTGGTAAAGGAACTGGCGATGTATAGACTGGCTGCGCCCTAATACTTGGCCCCTAGGTATGGAGGGTAGTGGTCCTCCCCTTTCCCGCACTGCTCTCAGTATCTAGTCAAGGGTTGACTGGATTTCATCCAATCGACTGTCAAGATGCTCATTCATGTTTAACAAATACGACCGGAAGATCTTTCCTAGATCATTCAAGGTCGAATCGTCTACCCTTTCTAGTGCAGCCTTGTCTGCCTCTCTGCTCTCCAATCTGGCTTTGCGTTTTTCAATATGATCTTGTCGTATAGTAGCTTCTCTAAGTTGCTTCTCGAACTGAATGTGGAGTAGCTCTACCTGCTTGAGTTATAACTCCTCTCTAGAGTCTCTAGTGGGTGGAGGTGGTGGCTGGCTGTACTACGAACCGGCCATCTGACTTGTGGAGGGTCCTGCATTTGTCCCACTAGTTGAGACAAAGGACATGGCGAAAGTTCCTGACGTCTGCTGACCTTGGGAGGTCGCTGCCGTAGTAGCCATAGCTTCATCACTTGCTGCAGCCTCCGCTAAAGCACGCTCTGAAGCTGCTGCTGCCTAGCGGTTTGCAAATGTCGGGCCCTTGCTTCGGCCCTGAACCTTCTTTCGTCCCCTGGTAATAGAACCTGAAACACTACCGGAAATCTACGTGTTTCCCACCGTGTTTGTCTCCTATCATCAGTGTCTCCTTCCTCACTTCCTTTTCCGTTCATCAGCTAGGCAGTTTATGTCTGCACTAGTGCCCTCACTGGGGCCTACCACAGTATGTGTCTGACCGGGTTGAAAAATAATTAAAAATAAATTAATGCCCGGTAAGTAACCTAGACTACCATTTAAGTAGTGTCGACAACATTTACACAGACTATTCGCATGTCTACTCTACCTTGACTAGTTTCACTCACAGCAGCATCCAGAAGAACCGGCTATGGTAGAACACTACAGTCCTAGTCTAACCTGTCTGTTAGGTGTTAGCAGTCTGTCCACCAACTAATCAAAATAAGAATAAATCATGTGAGCAGATGTATGCACAATGGAAATAGTTGTATCTGTAGTTGAGCACCTATTGGAATCTTCCTTCCCCTGTTTCCAACGTACCTGTCCGCATCATCGAGCAGCAGTGACTAAGGTGTGCATTAACGGCCCACCCCTGTGCTCAGGAACTCGCTTATGACCAGTACTGCCATTTATTTACCCTCGCGTGCAATGAGCCTTACGTCTGACTGATCTGGCTGATCAAGAAGCATTTTAAGGACAACCCCCAAGGTCCTCAGAAGTTGTTTAACGTCGCAAACAGGACGAAGATCACAGCCAGTGTACAGTTCAGATCCCCGCCAGAAATATTTATAGACGGTCTGGTGAACGTCTGCGAAGGACTGGTTAGTCCACGGTCCCTCTATTAGCGCAGCAAAGAGCCTCAAAGGACAAAGCAGCATGGTCTGCGTGTACCACTCCCATGGGTTGGGATGGTGACCGTGACCCGTGCTTCGACCAGGGCCTTTCAGAGGCACCTCCCTCTCCTGCCAGATGCGCCACCGGGAAGAATGTCGTCTCTCAAGGTAGAGCGCTCACGACTCCTTTCTTAAAAGAGGACACTCAAGGTTGGACTCACTTCCTCACGGTAAGAAGAGATTGAGATGGAAGATAAGGTACGGGAACAACGTACCTGAAGATAGCTGCCCCCAACCACAGATTTCTCACAAATTGAGCCAATGTGTATTTCGATGAACGGTCGTAGCTTCGGTACCGCCCACAACACAATGCAGTGCCACATCAGCCAAAATGCCACATCAGCATGCTCTCATCATCATACATACATCCGCTGCCGCCACAGCTCCCACGCTGTCGCCACAGCCTTCCGGCGACGCACCCCTCTAACCAGGTCTTGCCCAAACATGCCAGCGCCAATGTATCCTTACTGCGGAGAAGCTTCGTCAGCGCACCAAGTAACAATGTCCCCAGCGCCAAGTAAAGGCGGTCGAACCAGCTCTGATACCAAATTGCAACGAATATGAGCGAGAGCGATAAACAGAAAACCAAGTTGCACAATCACACAGAAGTCCAGATAGTCATGTACACAGCAGAGAGCTCAAATGCACCAAGATTCCATCCAAATAAAAGCGATACAATGCACTCATGAGCCGCTCCTACTGTATGACGCCCAGTGCCCAGCCTATTCTACTCTGCCTATCTGTCCTATCTACGTTCATGCAACAGGCTTACTTCGTCGTCGAAGACCAATGTACATGACGTCAACACCAATGCCGACCTCCCATATACACCAGGTGCGTTCTCTCTTCTCCCCTCATCACCCCTTGGACTCCACACCTCATGCGCCTCCTACCCGAAGACCACCTTCGCCATCACCCGCCTTCGCACCCCTGCAGCCCGGCTATGGCTGCTGTGCGCCCCGCTGCCCTTGCAGCACTCCCACCTCAGCGCCCGTGCGCGCCCCCTGCCAGCCAGCTAACGCAGATGCCAGCGCTGTAGCGCAGCATCATATCCGCATTGCCTGCCAAGGCCTCAATACCATTCCCTCGCTTGCCTTCTCCCTATATGGGAGTCACTGCCCTCTGCTTGCCTCCCTGGGCCTGGCCGAAGAAGTTTCCAGTAGCTTCTGGTCGGGCCCCAGTGTCTGCGCCCAGGCCCAAGTCTACAGTTAGGGGCCTGGGCCCTTTGCAGTTGGGCACACCCGGCATTTTCCAGGCTCCCAGTGTTTGCTGTGTTTGCATTGGCCCGCGGGTAGGTGTGACGCCAATGCTGCTTTCTCACTGGCCTGCGGCCACTTCGTGCTGTGTCGGCCCCATGCTGCGCCCAGGGCGCAACCACCTGCGTCCTGGGCTCAGCTGCTTGATGCAGCTGCTGCTTCTGGATAGAGCCCAGGGTGAGGCCCAGATTGCACTTCAACCAACTGACGTGCGGCAACTGTCTGATACCCACATTGGAAAATGCTGAGATAAGGGCCTCTCGTGGATATTCAGGCCCGCCTTCACTTAGGGCGGGCACGAGGCTTGCTGGGGGCCACAGTCCAGAACATACGCATGTTGTCTAGGGGCCCCTGAGGACACCTTCCTCACACAAACTTCAAAACAAAACAAAAAAAAATCTTGCTTCGCACCTGGGTCAGTCTCAGGTTCAAATCCCCCTGAGCCCAACACCAACTCATGCTGCGTGAAGGAAATAAACCAAGGGCCAGGAATGAGCCAGGATCCTATGGCCATCAAAAAATGAACCAAACGGTCATAGGTGTCCAAACTCTAGACTGGGCCCCCCAGGCACCACGCAAGAGGCCCATGCATGCCGCAACGAAGCTTGGAAAAATAGGAAGTACAAAAAGCCTGCAGTCATGAATGGATGAAAAAACAGGCAATTAAATATCAAAGACATGATAGCAAGTCCCAGAAGAATTAAAAAAATACTAGATGACCCGTTGCGGCTTCGACCGCAAAAACAGAAAAAGAAAAAAGCACAACAGAAAGAAAACGCATAAGGAACTGCCCTATCATATGCCGCGCTTCTTTCACAATAAGAAAAAGAAGAGCCTGAGAGCAGACGAAAACCCGCATGCAAGAAAATAGCAGGGAATACCACCGAACATTCTTTTTTCTTTATCTTTGCGTGTTTTGTTTGGGGAGCCGTTACCTTTGCAGCATCGTTTTTGTTTTGTGCTGTGCAAGAACTCTGGACTTTTCTGAGAAGATCCAGTCCGTCATCCCGTTGATGTTTTTGGTAAAGATTCAGAATCAGACTTTGTTTGCTGTGTTCTCTGGATATGTTTGTGATCAAGCGATCTTGCATGTATGCCCCATGCTTGCTTGTTGATTTTTTACGCTATGTGTGCAAGTGCATGTGCGTGTGAGTGAGTCTCAGTTTGGTGGGCTCCGATGATGTCAGTGATGATTCACCCGGGGAAGTTGTTGGAAAGCGCCTCCAACTATAGGAGTGCCGCTGATGTTAAGCAGGTTTTGCATTGTATGAATGAAACAATCAGCATTCAATCTGCTTGGCAGTTGCTCTTCGGGTGGGGGACTTGTCGGGAGTAGCATTGCCATGAGAGCCATAATGCCAGGCGTGCATCTTGGAACATTTCCAGGAATGCAAAAGGCAAAAAAGAAACGTAGCACGTGTCAGAGTCACATAATGGACAGCTTGGCACAGTCCCCCCCCC
>BFEA01000102.1:1532730-1548750 GCA_003427395.1 Chara braunii
CGGCGGAGAAGAGGTGGGTGGAGGCGGAGAGGAGATGGTGGGTGGTGGAAGAGGGGAGATGTCTGGAGGAGGCGGAAAGGAGGTGGGCGGAGGCGGAAGGTGGGAGCCGGTGGCGGAGTCGAGGTGGGCACGTGGGAGGGCCCGTTGGACTTCAGTGCAGGGAAGGCGACGCCCTGCAACGGGCCCTATTTCCAACGGGCGCGCCGATCCGGGCCGCCCACAGTCCTACCGGCCCGACGATCTTAAGACTTTAAGATCGCACGACGATCCAGGCCATCCGGCAAAGCGGATGGTCTGGATCGCCGCGCGATCTTGAAGTCTTAAAAGTCTTGAGATCGCGCGGAAATCCGGACCTTCGGCCCGTAGACCGCGGGCGGCCCGGATCGGCCAAATCTCACGTACCAAATAGCGATTTCTATAAGTGTAGGGATGGAGAAAATAATGTTAGGAGAGTTCCACAAGTTTGGAATTTCCATCAGCTGAATGGTAGCAACATGAAACTGACAACGAAGGAGAGAATACTTCATACACTGCGCCATATGGTGAAGTTGCCTTCCTTTTCTTTCAACAACTTACAAAACCAGAAAATTCAGAAACCACCTGGCCCCTGAGGCTGCATGACACACTCATGTAGCTGTTGATGAATGGATCATCCCTTGAAAAACATTGAATCCTGATGGAATCAGATGGATACAAAAAAAAAGAAAAAAACAGAAAAACAAAAAAACAAAAGGGATAAATAGGTGGGCAGAAGACCTCAAGGAATAGACGCTATGCAGTTTGAGACATCCCAAACCTTTTCTTATTCCATGGGGAAAGAAAAAGCCATCATTTACTTGCATACAAACGACTGAAGCTTTGAAAACATATATGCAAATTTCCCTAAGCTTCACACCTTCAGATTGCGCACTTGATGCGGGCAACCAGCCGGAATAAAAACAGCTTCGCCGAAGTACTGCTCAAATGTCCAAGCCTCCACACCTGCAGGTTGTAACAGACTAATCAGCAAAGTGCTTCGGCACATGAAATCCATCAAACTAAGTGACATCTCAGAGGACCAGCAATGTGCCTCTCCACACAACACCCATCAAAAACTTGGAATGATAACCTCAACAGGGTTGAGACTGTCCACCTTACAGCACTGAGGAGTGATTTAGCTTACAGCACACAGTACAGAGTTACTACATGTGCTTCACAGATCCTGAGCAAATACATGCATTACTTGAAGTACTRCTAGATGACCTGTTGCAGCTGCAAGGAACCAAACAATGAGTTCACAAAATTTTCGAGATGCAAAAGCCCATAGAAGACCAAGCATGAGTTGAAAGCAGAATTACAAAATCCACGAGCACACCAACTAACAGCACACTGAACACTGAAGTCTCTTGACAAAACAAAGCCCACTTTTTCGCCTCAAATAATTTATACAACTAGCCCTACTATGACGTGTCTGCCTATACTACTCTCCCACACTACCTACACACACTAGTCTACTCTCTCTCTCTCTCTCTCTCTCTCTCTCTCTCTCTCTCTCTCTCTCTCTCTCTCTCTCTCTCTCTCTCTCGCCTATACTACTCTCCCACACTACCTACACACACTAGTCTACTCCCTCCCTCTCTCTCTCTCTCTCTCTCTCTCTCTCTCTCTCTCTCTCTCTCTCTCTCTCTCTCTCTCTCCATGATCCTCTTGCCAGATCATGCTGGAGAGTCTGACCACTTCGTGTGCTCCACGACCATCACCAGGTTAGTACCGCGAGTTTCCCTCATCCCTGACCTCCGCAACCCAATGCCACCCAACTCTCTACACAGTGTTTCCAGCTATGGCTCGTGCAGCCCTCGGTGGCTGCCTTATCTCCAGGGCGCTATCTGGCAAAGCGCACACCAACAGCGCTGCTGCATTGAGCCACTTCCCTGAATCAGCTGCTCTGCTCGGCCTCTTCTATTTTGTCCTTTCTCGAGACTGCGGTCTGGGTCCAGGCCTGAGTCCACGTCTCAGTCCAAGTAGCTAACTCCCAGGCTTGGCCTACAGGTTAGTTACAAGGGCGGGTGGGGTCCAGCCTCTGCCCAGATATGCCAGGCGACACCTTCCGTTCGGGCCGGGGTGATTTGTAATGGCTGCCCGGCCCTGACTGAAGGCATCGCCTGAAATATCTGGGCAGAGGCTGGACCCCACCCCTGTAACTAACATGTAGGGCCAGCCTGCGAGTTGGCTACTTGGACTGGGACCTGGACTGAGGCCTGGACCCAGACTGCAGTCTCGAGAGAGGACAAAAGAGAGGAGGCCGAGCAGAGCAGCAGATTCAGGCCTGAATTCCCACATGGGTTTGCTTGTAAATGAAAATACGCTGTGTGACAACGTCGTGTATCAGTCACTGCTCGATGCCAACCGCCGACCGATCCACAGCCGGCCCATCAGCGGACCGCTCACTGGATAGCAGGAACTTATCAGCTGAAAGAAAACGGACGGCGGGGCTGTTCTGTGCATGTGCCGAACACCTGGAAACAGCTACGAAAACAATGCTCCCGGGTGTTTGGGTTTTTGGAAGAGGGGAGGGGGGGGGTGGGGCGCATGGACAACTGATTAAGGGGAGTGGCTTCAGACAGGGCATGTGCGACAGAGATCTGAAAGAGCTTCATACTAGTTCATAGAGAGAAAACTTATCTTTGGGAAAACTGCAGTGGAGGAGGAGGCAAGGAGAACAAAAAACAAACTTGGGCCGTTGTGAGGGGGCGACGACCCCCCGACTGGTGCCTCCCAACCGGTAGACCAGTCGGCTGGTCAGGAGGCGACCAAATGGGAGCTGCCTACCGTTGGAGTTGCAACTCTCATATGTGAGGCATTTGCGGTGGTGGGCACTCACCTGTTAGAATTCAAATCACTCTTGAGTCTTGAGCGAAATCAACCCATATATAGATCTACTGACCATTGAGGTGGAAAAACCTCTCTCTCTCTCTCTCTCTCTCTCTCTCTCTCTCTCTCTCTGTGTCTTGTCCCCTCCCACCGCCAAAACCCCAAGCATCATTCCACGCCCAAGTCATTCTCTCCGAGAATTATGTTTCCGCAGGATGTTGTGCAATCTCTATGAAGAAACAAAAAAAGGAGATGACAATAAGGTGAGGGAAATGAGAAAAGATGAAGGCGATAGTGATGCAACAGGAAAACTCTGTCACTCTCTCTCGCTGTCCTCCCATACTCTCTCCCTCCCTCTCTTGCCAGGAACCTACCACTCCCTGGATGTCCACCTCTGCTCCCCCTCCCCCTCTCTTTCTCCCCCATTCACTGTCACCAACTCTGCCTCTCTTTCGTCAGGCACCTCCCACTCCCTTGCCATGCACCTCCCCCTCAACCTCTCTCTGGCCCTCTCCTTTCACCCTCCCTCCTGCCCACGTTTGACCATGAGTAGGTGGGAGAAGGTAGGTGCAGGAGGATGGGGTCAGCAGGAGGCTGGGGATGCGGCAGAGTTAGGGAGGTTGAGCATGGTGAGGAGACGTGGAGGGAGGTGGTGGCCTTGAGGAGGTTGGGGAAGGTGGTAGGCTTTGCCCCGCCCTTCCCTCTCTCTCTCTCTCTCACACACACACACACACACACACACACACACTTCCGCACGTGCGAGCACTATGGACCTCATGTTCCCACGCCGTGCAGCTCCCCTTACCTACTCTCTCTCACCAGGCACCTCCTACTCTTTCGCCACGTGCCTCCCTCGTCCCCTTTGTCTCCCACCCGCCTCCTCTGACCCGCCCATGTTCACATGGGTGTGACAGGTGGGTAGGGAGGTGGGGGAAGGTGGAGGCCCATCTATCCAACTTAGTAGACATATGTGCTATGTGAACGATTGGAAACACAGTCCAGCAGAGCATCAACATGTCCCATACACATGCCAAGATAACAAAGCAGATTTGGAGAGGAATGCACACCACACCAGACAGACATGCGCACAGCGGAAGTCCAGTACCCAAGAAGAATTGAATAGAATAAATTCCAAAGTTGCTCACTACTCTCCAGCTCAACCAGGACCACAAAAGAGACCGAGGGTCACTACCGAGCATAAGCCACCTTGAACAAACTCAGAACACAGCTTCATCAAGTCCCTGGACTCGTCCTCTTTCCACTCCACCTCCATAGCTGGCTATGGCGAACAGCACCCACCCTTACTACCCTACAGACCACCAGCGCCTCCTCGCAATGACCCCAGAAGTACCAGTGCTGCTCAGAACTCCCTCAGATGCTGCAGCGCTGTCCCAGAAACTCCTCAGGACCACCAGTGCCCGTACCAGGATGAAGAAGGAACCTCCAGCTTGAAGAAGAAAAATTGAAGTTAACTTTTTAGAAGCTATAGCTCAATAAAATATAAAAATATAGAAAAAATATTTTATATCACTTTAGCTATAATAGAGAGTATTTCATATTATTATTCTATTTATTTATTATTATTGCAAGGAAGATGAGCAATAACGAACTTCAGAAATCAAACAGCATCATACACATGAGACCAGATAGTCGTGACCTCGAACCAATAGCAGAATTGCATCACGAGTTTCACCAAATAAGAGCACACCAAAAGCTCTTCATTGACAATGCTGGAATAGTCTCATCATCATCAACGAAGAACCAATGTTGATATCCTATCTGGCGCTCGGCCCCGAGACTACGAATGGCAGATCCTATCTAGCCTAGACTACAATGCCGCTGACGACATCAACAGCTTCCCAAGTATGAGCAGATCTCGGCCAATGCCGCACGCCTCAAGCAGAAGGTATGTCTCTCGTACCACTCACAACTTGTTCCCCAACTCACAGATGCCACTTGCACCCAAGGACCACCATGGGCCCCATCCAGCATACAGCAGCGCAGCTCGGCTATGGCTGCCTGTTACTTCCAGCTCGCCCGTGAGCGCGTGAGCCTGGCCAGCGTTAGCGCAGCAGCGCTTGCGAGCATGCAGCCAGTGCCCGAATGTCCAATGCGTGGGCAGGCCCTTCCCTATATCGAAGTGGCCTGCTGCTGCGTGCTGTGCTGCAGTACTGGGCCCCGGCCCAGAAGCTTCCGGTAGGCCCAGGGAGGCTGAGCCTCAGTCCAAACGAATCAGACCCAGGCCACCGACAGTTACCAGTGCCCAACTGCCCACAGTCTGAGTTGAGTCCATGCTGTGTGGCCAGGGCCTGGGCGCGTTCAACCAACTGGCGCTGCGCAACTGCCTGAATTTTACCCCAGTTGCGAAGCAGTCCAAGATATCTTGTCGTCTGTCGAGCCTGCCCTCACTTAGGGCGGCCGACCTGTTGCAAATACGGGCCCGGTAGGGCTTATCGAGGCCTTGTGCCTCGCATTATTAATAAGGAATTGGATATTCGTAAATTTAAAGAATATCAATAGAACATTTTAGATCCGAGAGTTTCTATATAGATATAAAATTATAAATCTAGATCAATACTCTACCATTTGTTATTTCATTGTTATTTCATTTTCACTTTTACTTCTTTCATAACTTAAAAATTTATGAAAAAGCTCCCACGAAAAAGATATGGCAGTGCCTAACCCCCACATCACAGATATGCTGTTGCCAGGCTCAGCAGATAAAAAACCTGCTTCACTGCTGCCCGCAACCCTAGCAGCGGCTTCCCAGCAAAGTGCTGCTCCAGCAGCCTGCCGGCATCGACAAAAGCACTAAACAACTGCTCAGCAAAAGACCTCTAACCCTTTGGACCCATTCTACTTACAGTTCTACTCTAACCTACTGGACTGGACTCCCTAAAACGTAAAACCAACAAACAGTTATGGGTCTGTGTTTTCCAGCAACAACGGGAACAGTCTGAAGCAAAAGTAATAAATCAACTGCCCGTTGAGGCCTGAAACGAGGCTGAGGCCCAATAGTACCCTTCTGCAGTAGTTTAGAGGATTTACAGAAAAGTCCTTGTCGGTTTACGCCTGTTTCAATTACCGGATAGGACCTAGAACGCAGAAAATTTGCAAAATTGTCCTCCAGAAACTGCAAGAACATGGCTTTCCTACCCTCCCGGGGAGCGAGGACCATCAAGCTGTTAGTGGCCACGAGGTGAGTGGTGGGGCCCCATAAGCCAATACAATGGACATGGCTGTCTTGAGAAGTTCCTTTCACGTAAAGCACTCAGTGTGTGGTTGTACTGGGCGTCAATTTGTTGCACTTCATATCCCTTCCCTGGGATAAGTGGACCGAATTGAGGGGGCCCATACCCCACTGGGCCTCAATTTGTTGCACTTCATATCCCTATTGCGACGTTAAATAATTCCTGAGGACCTTGGGGGCTGTTTTAAAATTGCCTCTTGATCAGCCAATTGGTCGGTGTAAGGCTCGCTGCACGCGAGGGTAAAAATAGTGCAGGGCTGGCCAGCTCAGCATTTGGGTGAGCTGTGCACACCTTCAGACACGTGCGCTATCTGGATTGCTAAGGAAAGCTGACGTCAAGAGACTTCAAGAAGAATTGAGGGAGGGGTGGATTCCAGGTGACAGTTCGTTTTCAATTCCATTCTGCAAACAGCCATGCAAGCGATCCTATTTTTATTTTGACTAGTTAGATCAACTTAGATGTGACTGCCATTAACACATCTGACAGACAGCATAGGTAAAACACTTCGTTTTCCCGCATTTGCTTTCTGTTTGAGAACTAGTCAGATTAAATAGAGTTGTTTGTAGGAATTTAACTTACCTGTTGAACCCAACTGTGCATCTTCTGATAATGCCACCAATTAATTATTTTTATTATTTTAAATCTGTGTTAGTCCCCGGGCGGCCTGGCTGGGGGAAGGTCACCTGGGTACCCTCCCGGACGGCCCGGACCGGGCAGGGCCTGGGCAGGGTCCCGGGCGATCCCAGCGCATAATATTCTAAAAAATAAAAAACAAAAAAAATTCAAAAAATCCAAAAAAAAAAAATGTTGTGTAAAATTGCAATACAAACGACTTTTGGCTGAGGGCCACCTCAAAATTCCTTGTTAATTTCAAGATAAAAATAAATGAGAGCCGGGCGACCCCCCCTCTGCCCAACTGGCCCAGGCATGCCTGGCCGGGCAACGGCCCAACATAGTTTTAAATTGGTTTGACCACTAAGCTACAGTAGGCAATAGAGAGTGTCCTAGCGCGGACTGTCCACAATGCTCTAGCATATGAGCGACGAAGATTACATCGCTCTGGACGGTCGGATCTTGCTTTCGTCGAGCCGAAGACTCCCATTGGTTCACATAGCTTTAGGAGCCGAGGGAGATTGTCTTTTGTTCCGAGAGGCTAGGGAAAGGCAGTGATATCAGAGGATTGCAAAGGACGCAGAGGCAAGCAGGGCCTTCGCCAGAGAGGCAGCTGCCTCAGTGGCCACGATGGCCACTGCTGCGCAGCAGAGTTCCCAGGCCAGTGGTTCAAGGACTAGTGGGGCAACGGGGGCACAGACCCAGAGTCAGTCCGCTGGTGTAATGGTTAGCCAGCAGTTAGTGTTAACTCCTGAGGAGGTCACCATTCAGCGAGCAAGTGCTCGCGAAGCGCAGCTACAGCAGGCGTTAGATGAGATACAGGCAGAGAAAGAAAGGATGATTAGACGTAGGGCTAGGATGCACGGGAGAGAAGTGGACATGCAGGAGTTAGAGGAGATGGATCTGACGAATATGGATGCTGATGTAAGGACCGTTAAGACGGCCCTGCTAGATGTAGTGGGGATGCAGGACTACCATACGGCCCTCTTGCAGGACATTCAGAGAAGTCTGGCCGTGCTGGTCGGACGAGTTCAGGTTTCACCTTCACCATCCCGGCCAGGTGCCTGGCCGGTGGTGCAACCTCCTCCTTCTGTCCCACCGGTAGCTGGCGTAGTCCCATCTACACTACCTCCGGTTTCGGCACAGGCTGCTCCCCATCTTGGCATGCCTTTGATAGGCGGGTCGTCAGCAGGACCAAGCGTCAGGGTTCCAGTCCAGCCAGTGTTCTCCTAACCTCTGTTGCAGGCCGCTGTAACAGGGCAGCCTGTCGTTCCGCAGCCAGCGCAGCCGCAGGGCACACAGCCCCAGCAGCAGCAGGTTCAGCAACCTGCCCCATAGGCTCCACGACCTGGACTCGTGCAGGCTCCGGGACAAGGTCAGTGGGTACCGAAGACTGCCATCGCCACACCAAGGCCCTTCTCAGGTGATAAGAAAGGTGAGGACCTCAACACATGGTTGAGGACGGTGCCAGTCTACGTGAAGTGCAAGTTGACCTTGCCTCACGAGGAAGTGCTTGTGGCTGCCTCCTATCTTGAGGGGAGTGCAGCAAGGTGGTTGAGTGGGTACGTGCAGTTGCAGGGGTACGGTCATGGCTTCCGTGCTTTGGCAGTCACCCAGAGGTTGGATGACTTCATCAAGCTGGTGGAAGAAAGGTGGCATGATCCGCAGGAGGCCCAAAAGGCCACCGATGGGTTGCTGAACCTGGGCTCAAAGAAGTCCAGGTCAGTAATGGATGCCACAAACGCAGTAGAGCGTTTGATCTATGTTCCTGGCGTATGCTACAACCCCCAGGTCTTACTTACCACGTTCCTGAGGTGCCTCCCTATGGAGATCAGGAATCAGATGGCAAGTGAGGCCATGATCACAGTTCACAACTTTCCCTCGTTCAGCAGGAAGGTCGTAGATCTAGAAGCAAAGAGCGGGCATGGACAGCAGCCCACGGCAAATGGTAGGAAGAAGACACTGCCACCTAACTGGAAGAACAAGGGGCACATCATGTTCGTTGACAGTGATGGTACAACCATAAAGTTAGATGGCGACTTCCAGGTGGGAGTAGAGACAGAGTCAGGTAGTGCAGAAGCTTCAGGGGGTGGAGTAGTCACTGCCTCAGTCCAGAAAGGTAAGGTCACCGGTGCACGCCGCGAAGGCTCCCGGTCAAAGAGTCAAGTAGACCCCAATGCTCCTCCATGGGAGAAAGCGGGGCTTACCGAGGACGTGTGGAGAGATCGGTACGCCCGTGCTGCTTGTATCCGTTGTGGCCAGTATGGCCATACGCAGTTCAAGTGCCAGAACCCGAAGGTCACGGATAAGATCCCGCCTACGATGGGACAGGCGCAAACCTCGTCCGCTTCCCAGGGTAGCAACGTTGCCAGCAGTTCTGGCACTACTTCGGGAGACACGTCGGGCCAGTAGGAATTGTAGTTCCCAGGGTCGAGATGGTGGATACACCCTCGCCGTCTCGAGAGATGGCCCAAGCTATTGACTCTGACGTCATCCCGCGATCACTTTTAGACCAATCGATACTTTGTTCGATGAATATATTCAAATCCTCTGAGGAGCTAGAGGAGTGGTCTAGATCAGACCCGCTAGCTTCTTGGACGACCGTGACTAAAGCTCCTAAGGGTGAGTTGTTCGTCGACGAGGTAGAAATAGGCGGTCGTAAGGCTGGGGCCTTCTACGATATATGTTCGACGAGAAACTTAATCAGTCGTGCGTGTGTTGATCGACTGCACTTACAAGGGCAAGTGCAGCGCCTCAGTCGACCGGTGGAGTCGACTTGTGCCAACAAACCGCGTATGGTAGTCAATGACTACCTAAAAAACGTTGTGTCTTTTCCCGTACGCGGGAGGGGAACTGAGACATAAAATCTCGTTCCTAGTCACTGATGATCTCCCTATGGATATTCTGCTAGGTATGTACTACCTTTCGGTTGCACAACCCCAGTTTGACTGGGACCGAAAAGTGGTCAAACAAACGCTGCCCGAAGGGGGAAGCGTCCGATTGCGTAAGTATAAAGCTAGTAGTCCAATTGAGTCCTATGGGTGCATGTGCGCCACCACGCTTTATAATTATTACAAGCAAAATCCGGAGGAGGGTATGTACTTGGTGTATGTCTCTGCAGAGGGTGAGCCGATGAAAATGCCCCTAGAGATATAAGGGAGTGGTCGCTAAGTACCCAAATTTATTTGAGGAGCCAAAAGGGGTTGTTGAGAGGGAGGTCGTCCACCCAATAGAGATTATCCCAGAGTCTAGTATCCCAAAAGGTAGGATCTATCGAATGTTTCCAGCGATGCTTGATAAGCTTCACCGACAGCTCAAGGATCTCATAGAGAAGGGTTGGATCCGACCATATGTCTTCCCTTACGGGTCTCCTTTCTTAGTTGTACCTAAGAAGAAGGGAATGTTGAGGATGTGCATTGACTATAGGGGCCTCAATGCCATCACTGTGAAGAAAGCAGAGCCCCTGCCCCGCATCAATGACTTGTTGGATCGAGTGCAAGGGTGCCAATACTTCAGCAGGATAGATTTGAAGTCCGGGTACCATTAGATTGCAATCAGGCCCGAGGATCAACACAAAACCGCCTTTCGGAGCAGGTATAGTCTGTACAAGTTTGTGGTGATGCTTTTTGCCCTTTGCAATGCTCGTGGCACCTTTCAGCAGGCGATGAACATGATTTTTCATGGCTACCTAGATAAGTTTTTTATCGTGTACATCGACGACATACTTATCTTCAATAGGACTGTTGAGTAGCACGCGGCCCATGTAGACAAAGTTCTCAACCTACTTTGACAACACCAGTTCAAGATTAACCGGGAAAAATGTGAGTTTGGTCACACCCGGATCTTGTACCTGGGTCATGAGATTTCCGCAGATGGGTTGAAGCCCGATGCCGCGAAGGTGGCCAGCATTCGTGACTGGCCGCGCCCTCAGTCTGTGACTGAGGTGAGGTCCTTCTTGGGTATGACAAGCTACTACCGCAATTTTGTCAAGAATTATAGCACAGTGGCCGCGCCCTTGTCGGATCTCACACGCCTCGACACCCCATGGGAGTGGACAGACAGGTGTGAGGCTGCCTTCAAGCATTTGAAGTATGCCCTTACACATCATGAGGTCTTGAAGCTACCTGATCCTGACAAACCATTCGTTGTAACTACAAATGCCAGCCAATATGGAATTGGTCCGTGCTTGCGCAGCAGGAGGGGAAGAAGTTGAGGCCCGTTGAATACATGTCCAAAAAGATGCCCTCTAAGAAGTTGGCTAAGTCTAATTATGAGAAACAAGTCTACGCGATTTACAAAGCACTGACCCATTGGAGGCATTACCTCCTTGGGCGATTCTTCTAGGTCAGGACTGATCATCAAACCCTGAAGTGCATGAGGACACAACCAGTGCTTTCCGATGCCCTGCAACGCTGGATTGAAGTCATAGAACAGTACAACTTCAAGCCAGAATATATTAAGGGGGAGTACAACAAGGTTGCTGATGCGCTATCGCGTAGACCGAACCTCCTTGGTGCACTGATAACTGAGTTCGGGCTTGTGGACGATGTCACTCAATCATTGGTGGAAGCCCATCGCGAGGACCCGTTTGTGGCAGAAATCATACGCAGACTCGAAGCTAACGATAAGGTCACTTCTCAAGAGTTTGTGTTGGTTGACGGCCTGCTATTCCTCAAGAAGGTCGGGAATAAACGATTGTGTGTTCCCAACAGAGATTCTTTGCGTAGTCTCTTTTTAGGAGAACGTCACGACGCCACCGGACATTTTGGGTATAAGAAAACTGCAGCCAATCTGCTGCAGCACTTCCGGTGGCCCACAATGATGAAGGATGCCAAAATCTATGTCGAGACCTGTCACGTTTGTCAACGTGACAAGCCTCGCCCACAACCACCTCTTGGGTTGCGTAAGCCCCTTCCGATTCCCGAAAGACCCGGTGAGAGCTTGTCCATGGATTTCATGGATACACTAGTCACCAGCAAGAGTGGCATGCGACACATATTCGTCAATGTGGATACGTTTAGCAAGTACGCTAGGTTAGTAGCCATGTCGGAAATAGCGAAGACCAAGTACGTTGTCAGACTGTTCAAGGAAAATTGCATTAGAGATTATGGCCTGCCAAAGTCTAGTGTTAGTGATAGGGATGTGCGTTTCACTAGTGAGCTGTGGAAAGTTGCAGCTGCTGCGCAAGGAACACAGCTGCAGATGACCTCCGGTAACCACCCAGAAGCAAACGGTTAGGCAGAACAGATGAACCACGTTGTGCAACATCTACTGAGGCATTTTATCAAGCCCAATCAGGTAGACTGGGACAAAAAGCTTGCTCTCGTTGCCAGTTTGTATAACAACATAGTCCACAACGCCACAGGGGTTATCCAAACGATCTACTTTTGACCTTCAAGCCTAGACTGGCCCTAGATTTTCTACTACCGGAAAATCAGTTTGCTGCTGCGCCAGGCACTCTCGAATTTGCTTATCGGTACGAACGCCTAATGCAGCAAGCTGTAGAACAGATGCACAAAGCGCAAGCGGCAATGATTGAATCAGAAAATCGACATCACCGCCCATCTACATTCCAGATAGGGGACAGTGTCTGGGTTAAGGCTTCTGAACTGGGGCAGGAGCATGGGCATGCCAGAGTATTTCGGACCCTGGGAGGTACTAGACATATTTGGGAGGACCCTGACGGACCATTGTACGTTATCCGAATCCCTGGTCACCTACGTACCCTGTTTTCCATGCCTCCAAACTTGCACGTTTCGAGGAGACTGCTCAATTTCCCACTCGCTGGTCAATGATGCCCCCAACCATGGATGGAGAGGTTGACATCGATGACATTGTTGACCACAGGGAATTGCCAGTTCCAAAACCGACAAGCAGGGGCCATCCTCCAAAGCCAAAGTTGTAGTATTGTGTTCGGTTCCGACACCACACGGCCCCAAAGGAGGACAAATGGTTTCCAAGAGAAGAATTGATGCAGACCGCTCCACAGGTTGTCGCTCATTATGAGAAGGCATTGCAGAAAGGAAAGCGCCATATTGAGTGAACTTCTCGAAGGACTACCGAAGTATGGAAGAGGTAATGTGAGGTTCAAGGCCTCGGTAAGCCTTTTTGGGCCTGTTCCAGCAAGTAAGGCCGCCCTAAGTGAAGGCGGGCCTGATAAGTTATGAGAGACCTATTTTTGTGTTTTCAACAAGTGGGGAGATATCAGACAGTTACGCAGTGTCAGTTGGTTGAGTGAGCCCAGACCCTGCTAACAACATCTGTTTCGGGCTCCAGGCCCTTCCTGAGTGAATCGAAGGTAGGCCAT
Source organism: Chara braunii (assembly GCA_003427395.1). NCBI lineage: Eukaryota > Viridiplantae > Streptophyta > Charophyceae > Charales > Characeae > Chara > Chara braunii. The sequence goes on from BFEA01000102.1 coordinate 1,545,751, forward strand.
GGGCCAAACACGAGGCACAAACTGCACACAGCACGTCCGACAATTGGACACACGTAACTGCCAGAGGCCTTGCAGAATATTCCCCTGGGACAGTGGCTCAGCCACTTGGGGCCTACCGAAAGCTTCTGGGCAGAGGCCCAGACCAGCCAGGCAGCCCACGATAGGCAGCCACTTTCCATGAAGGAAAGGGCCTGGCCATTGGCTGCTCATTCAGGCACTTGCTGCTTCATGTGTAAGCGTTGCTGCGCTAGTTGCTGATGCAAGTGCCTATGCGCTCACGGGCGAGTGGGGTGAACGCAGGCAGCCATAGTCGGGCTGGCCTGCCCATTCATCTCCCGAATGACGCGCGTGGTGGTCTTCAGGTGCATGTGGCATCTGTGTGGGGGATCGAGGTTGTGAGTGAGGTGAGGACATATCTGGTTCTTTATGCGGACGACAGTGGCCGAGATCTGCTCGTACTTCGAAAAGTTGTTGACGTCACCGGCGGCATTGTAGACAGGCGAGATAGGATCTGCCAGTTGTAGTCTGGGCGTTGTCGGGACAGAAACCCTGACAAGGGTATCTGCCCGGTGTTTTTAAATGTCGGATGATGTCCAACTTAGTAAGTGGTTATTCGGTCTTCATAACTTGATGAGATGGGTTATCTGCCAAAAGTTCATTCAAACCTGACCGATGACCGAGAAACAAAAACTTTTTAGAACCCTAGTCCGGACGTCTGCGGCAACCGAGAGTAGTAGCAGTAACCGGACGTGCTTCTCTTTGTTGAGACTGCAGAGGAATGTGCGGACATAGGAATGCTAAAGTTAGACCTATTCTACCTATAATAAGGACGCGTGGTTGTTACGCCGCGCGATTCAGGGCCTCAGCGGGATAAAAAGGAGTCACAGCGACGAGGTTGGAACCGCAGCGTGGAGGAATAGAAAGTTTTTTGTTTTTATTTTTTTGGGGTCCTCGGGGCTTTCGCGCCGAGGACCGGATGCGATGACGTTGGGGCCGGCTGAGTAGGGCAACTGTTAAGGCCGTCGGCCGTCGACCCAGCCAGCCAGCCACAGAAGTAAGCGGGCTTAGCAGGCACAGCCTGCTAAGTGCTGGAGGGAGGCCTGCTGGGCACTGATGCTCTTCATATAGAAGGGCAGCTCCTCTCCCAACTTGAGAAAGGAGAGCTAGCCCAGTAGGTATCGCCACTTGACTGTCACCCTGCTGATTTAGGGATCGAGCCCGACGGCATGAGACTGGGCTAGCTCCTTTTGATAGGAGCAGCCCAGTTTCTTGAGGTACCGCGATCGATCTCGACCGCGCGATTTCAGAGATCGCACGACCGAGATAGGGCTGCGCTGACTAGCATGGCCGTCCAAGGATAATACGTAAAAATATATATATATATATATATATATATATGAATAAGAGCGCCACTTGGCGCTCTGTGAAGTGTTTGGGGACTTACAGTCCCATTGAAGTGACAGGCGCCCGTTGTAAACGGGCAGCCATGTTTTAAGGTAGATTTTTTTTTAGATTCTGTTTTAGATTTTTTTTTATTTTTTTTAGATTCTTATTTGATTTTGTTTAAATTTTTCTTTTTGTCTTAGATACCCGGGCCGAGGTTCCACTAGCCGAAAGGATAGGATCGAGATCCTGTATCTGGATGTGTATTATGCAGAGATGCAAAAAAGCAGTTCAATCTCGATTTCCTGCACATCTCCATAATCTCGTCCAGATTCAGGCATTCGATCCGATCCTTTTTGATAGTGGGACCACGCCCCCTGTTTGTTTCCGACGAACGGGACAAAAAAAAAAAAAAAAAAAAAAAAACTACAAACTAAAAACCAGAAACGATGCGCCATGTGATTGGGGCTTTTCAGCCCCAGTTGCCAAGCAGTCGCCCGTGGAGGTAGGCGACCGTTTTTTTGGGTAGATCGCTTCAGTTTTTTTTCTTTCTTTAGATTTTGTTATAAAAAAAAAGAAAAAGAAAAAAAAATGTCTCTTTTTTGGTGTCTGGTCGAAGGCACCCGTTCGAATGGGGAAAAAAAAGAAAAAAAAAAGAGAAAGAAAGGAAAAAAAAAGCATGACTGTGACAAGCTGTTTCGTCGGGCTTCCACAGTGCCCCGACGAATGAACCTGCCACTGTTAGCGGCCAAATACGGGGCAGGTAGGTGGTTTTTTTTTGTTATTTTGTTTTGATTTTGATCTCTTTTTTTAGTGTTTATGATCCCCCCCCCCTGACAGTTACAGCTGCGCCCGTTCGTAATTGAAAACGGGCAGCAGCTATCTACGGTGCCCGAACCTGGCACTGTAGGTGCCTAGGTGCGTGCACATGCTGAAGGGGACAGGGGTGGAAAGGAAGAAGAAGAAAGAAAGGGAAAGAAAGGAAGGGGAAAAAAGGGTAACGGCCGCGAATGTGGCCGAGGCCGTGGAACAGGTGCAGCCCCTAGAAGCTTCTAGGGGCTGATGGGACTGCGCCTGTTCAGTTGAGCATGCAGTCCTGAAATGGCTTGGTACTGCCATTTTGGACTGCGCCTGGCCGTGGATGGTGGCCAGGTGCATAACCAAAGCCAGGGACTTGATGTTCCTAGTGGAACATCAAGATTCCCAGCCCTCGATCGAAGTTCAAATCGAGGGCTACTCTCAACCCCGTTTTTTTGGCTGAGCCTCAAGTGGCTGCCCACCACTCCAGCCCAGCTATAAAAGCAAGGCTGGCCAGCAGCATCCTCACTCAGTTGAGGTGCTGCCCACATTCTAATTGAGTGTGGAGTGGAGAGCAGCGTTATGCTGCTAGAGTGCTGAGGGGCAGTGAGTGAGAGGAGGAGAGGAGAGGAGAGGCTGCCATAGCCACCGGGCAAGCGGTGCAGGGGAGACTCTGCCCGTTTTGCACGGCGGCGGTAGGTCATCGGCAAGTGGTGCAGGGGAGACTCTGCCCTTTTTGCGCAGCGTCGGCAGCCATTTTAGAGTGACTTTGGGGTGATGCTGTTCGCTCGGCACTGCAACGGCGGCGCTTTTTGGCGG
>BFEA01000102.1:1548915-1562172 GCA_003427395.1 Chara braunii
AGCGGCGGCACTGAGATTTTGGTAGTGGTGGTCATCGACAAGTGGTGCAGGGGAAACTCTGCCCTTTTTGCGCAGCGTCGGCAGCCATTTTAGAGCGACTTTTGGGTGATGCTGTTCGATCGACACTGCAACGGCGGCGCTTTTTGGTGGTGACGCGGAAGCGCTGCCGATTTTTTGCAGCGGCGACACTGAGATTTTGGTAGTGGTGCGGAAGCGCTGCCGGATTTCTGCAACGGCAGCCCTGGTTTTAATGGCAGTGGTGCGGAAGCGCTGCCGGTTTTTCACAGCGGTGGCAACAATATTTTTGCGCTGACTACATAAAGCGGTGGCTGGGCATTGGCGCACGGACGGTGCTGCTTAAATGGTAGTGCGTTTCGAAGTGGCTTGAGCGTGGCGCCGCAGTGATGCGGTGACATTGGAGGCGAGTGACGATGGCATTGAGACGCTGTCAAGTTGTTGAGGTGATCGTGTGTTGAGAGGGTGTCGCGGCAAGCGATCGTTCTAGGGAGTGGTGTGGATCACTTTGCTGACTACTTGTTGCGACGACCTTCTCGTCAAGCAGCGTGATTCTATACGGTCTTCTTGAGTAGGCCGTTTTTACAACTTCACTCAAGGTCAGTCGGTCAGTTTATTGACTAATTCCCTTTACCTTTCCAACGAACATTCAATGAACAGGGTCAAGCAAAGTGTGGGTTCACACAAGTGCGCGGAAGGTGCTGCTTAAATGGTAGTGTGTTTCGAAGTGGCTTGAGCGTGGCGCCGCAGTGATGCGGTGACATTGGAGGCGAGTGACGGCGGCATTGAGACGCTGTCAAGTTGTTGAGGTGATCGTGTGTTGAGAGGGTGTCGCGGCAAGCGATCGTTCTAGGGAGTGGTGTTGATCACTTTGCTGACTACTTGTTGCGACGACCTTCTCGTCAAGCGGCGTGATTCTATACAGTCTTCTTGAGTAGGCCGTTTTTACAACTTCACTCAAGGTCAGTCGGTCAGTTTATTGACTCATATTTCCATTCACACTTGTGTGAACCCACACTTTGCTTGACCCTGTTCATTGAATGTTCGTTGGAAAGGTAAAGGGAAGTTGTGTGAGTCATGCATTTGAATGAAGAAATCTGACTTGAGTAGGGGAATGCGCTGGTTTTCTCTTGAACTTGTCGTTTTTGTGTGTTGTGCACGTAGGTGGAAGGATGCTTGAAAAGGAGATTGATCGAGCCTCTTGGAGAAAAGGGAAAAGGATTGTCTTTTCGTTACTTCTCACCTGCCAGCCTGTCAAAAAGGATTCAATGTTTTGAAAAACTTCAATTATGTGTGGACCATAAAATGAATTCGATTGGAATAAAGCAGACCAAACGGATTTAGCTTTCTCCTCATGATTGACTTTCTATCCCGAACGACCTTATCTACCTATACCTGTCCAAATGATTCTCCTTGTCTATCTTCTTCAGTTTCTTTTTCTAAGTTACCCAAAACTTATTGATAATGAGAACAAAAAAAAACTACTCGTGGCGAACACAGTCTGTCTCTCTAGGAAGCATCCAAGGCGGGGGTTCGTATGCTTTCGGAGCCGGCCCTGTTATCGACTTGGAGTGGACCCGATTCGTCGGGGGTGGTACTCTGCCGACTCGGTGGTGACGGCCCAACCTCTGAGATCCGAGTCTTCGGGCTCGGGCGAGGGGTAGGAGTATCCACAAGACCACTTCCTAGAGGGATAGGTGCGTGTCAGAGACAGAAGGAGCTCCAACCTATAAGAGGAAGTAGGTAATGAAGGTAATAGTTCTTTTTGCGCAGTGATAACGACTGCGGTTTGTTTTGAATGACCAAATGATGTAGATGGATACTTCGTCATTCGTGGAACAGAAGGAGTAATTATTGCCCAGGAAGACAAAGAGACCAACAAAATTTTGATTCGCTAGATAATACTTTTCTCCAAGCAAGTTGCATATGGTACGGAGGTGTGGTCGAACCGAGAGTTTAAACTTCGGCCAGGAACCACATCACTTGTTGATCTGCATGGTAGCACTGGGATTTACTTGCAGAAGTCGTGGTTTAATAGGTGTCAACAGACCCAACCGTAAGTTAAAGGTTAGATTGTCTTTCCTAATCTTTGTCAATATCGAGCCTCCGCCTTGGAAGCGGCATAATAAAAGTTTTTTTAGTCATATAGGCCAGGAAGAATAACTTTCTCATCAAGTCAAAATCCAATCTTGTGTGATTGGATATAAAGTGTATTGATTTTATTTATTTATCTTGTGGTCAAAGAGTTATAAAGGGACTAGGATTATATTGTGGGTTTCACGTTTGGTTGAGACCGTCCTAGTCGACCGACGTTCGTTCGTGCCTAGGAGATGAGCGCCCTAAGGGACAGACAACGTTCGAGTCCACTTGGCGTTAACCAAGCGTACCTATACTCCAGCGAGCGAGCAAACACCCTCGGTTGACCTACCTTGCAATTGCATGTAAAAGCTTTCGCACGTGGGTCTGTAGCTCGGTAGGGATATGCCCCTGAGGGTGGTGACAGCCCCTTAGGGAAGGTAAGATGTGCCCTGCGAGAACCTATCCTGTCGTAGGGGACCGCGGGATGTATAGCTGGCGCACCCTGTTAGAGCGGCGAAGGGGCAATGCAACCGCGTCCGTCTCGACGGTTTGCGGGAATAATTATGCATCGTCCTAAGTTGTCTCATGATTTTGTTTTTGTTTTAACTCCTGCGTGACATAGCCGGGAGGGTTCCCGCGCTTTGCAAAAAGGCGGGAGTTGATGCGCTCGACAGCGCGAGCGACAGATAGGGGAACGACATTGGTTCATTGATGATGATGACGAGACTATTCCAACATTGTCATCTGTGAGCTCTGTTGTGCCTTTATTTGGTGTATTTCGAGTTGCAATTCTGCTCTTGGTTCGAGGTCAAGACTATCTGGTTTCATATGTATGATGCGGCTTGGTTTCTGTATTTTGCTATCGCTTGTTTTCCTTGCAGATTCATGTATTGAGCAATGGATTTGATTTAGCTGCTGCATCAGCGTGACCCCATGACCCTACTTCGCAATCAAATTATCCATATGGTGGATCAAAGTTTCTGTGTTGCACCACTTAATTCTATGTATCTCCATACTCAGGCACATCGTCTTGATTCCTTCATTTTGGGCCTTGAAACCAACTTTCAAATCAGTGACAAAATCATGGCTCGGGCCACACAATTCCAAATCCGCCTTCTGCCACCTGCTGCATGACCTATGTTTTGGCATCTCCCTTCAATGATGCACATGTAAATACTACATGTTGGTCATACGGGATCCCCCTCGATAAACATGAAAGTTTGGATCTTGGCCACCCAGTTATCAATATTTTCATCCTTATAGCCGTTGCATGGGTCAAGGATCTTCATCTTATAACAAAATCCGTCCTCCCTCGCTGCATAAAGATAATCCTCATGTGTCCATTTCTCACCCTTACTGCCTTCTTGCCTCTTACCTTCACCGCCTTCTATCTTCTCCTGCGGCGTTATCGTCCCTAATTTAGAGTGAATAAATCCTTCTTGAATTCTTTGAATTCATCCTTGTCGTCGTACTTCACTTTCAGTTCCATACTCTCACTCAATGCCGTCAAGTGGCTTCTACAACATCAAAATTCTGGTTGACCACAATTTCATATTCTCTATCCTCTTTACTTCTCCCATCTGTTGTTGCAGCTCCTCTACCGCCACTTGAATATTGAGAGGTGGGGAAGCTACCTGGTTCACATTTGCCTGGCTACTTCTATACTCCTCTTGAATGTTAGAAGCTAACATCTTTTATTCTGACAACTTCGTTGCCAACTTTGCATCTCCTTCTCCTCTTCCTTCACCTTCTCCATGGCCTTAGCCAAATCCACCCGTCTCTTTTTCCGCTCCATCTTTTTCCTCTATGGTTCTGCCAGTCGATCAGCAACGGTCACAATGGGGGGCCCAATTCCAACTCTCTGGCCTGATCGCCGCCGCTGGAGGCTTCTCCCTGTCATCCTCCTTTCTTCTCTTCTCCTTCTTCTTCTTCACTCTCTTCCCTTGCATCCTCTTCTCCAAGTTTTTATGATTTTTTATTTTCCTGCTATTCTTCATATCCTAGATTTGTTGGCTATGAAAGTATGTTTTCCGCTAAGATTCGTGATGACCAGGAAGTGCATACAACGCTAGAAACCCAAGGGGAAGAGGGGTTGGAAAAGAACACAGAAGGCTAGGGAATGGAGCATGGGGAAATCCTCCATTTTGGCAAGGATAGAACAACAGCCATCACAGGTGGGCCCCACTCCACAACCCCCTAGATTTAGCCTTACACCCTGGCTTAGACTCTATGCCTACCAACTTGACCCTCGGTTAATCCATCTATGGCTGACCTTAACCCGAATGGACTCAACTACCGGGTTGTGGAAGATTACCGTACTGGCCACAGGCAGTCGATGACAACCCTCGAAGGTGAATAACCCCTTTCCATCCTAAACAGGATGACGAGGCCAATGGATCCCCACATCCCTTGATCAACGCTTATACGCACACAGTTTGCTTGCACGCCGGTCAATACCAGGCTAGACAGATTGTGTACCAAGCGTCTGTCGCTCAATGCCCATATTTGGTACTACATGTAATTGTCGATCGCATGTGACGTTCAACCTCACGCCCTGTGCCGTCTTTTGGTCGGAGTGATTGAAACGTGGAAAAAGGCCCTGAAAGAACAACAAATGGGGTGTGCCAAGGATTTTTGGAAAATTGAGTGTGAGGACACATACAAAACTGAAATCCCTCGTACGGTCCCAGGGTTTAGCGAGAAATGGCCATCGCCGCGCGGGAAGGAAACAAACGCGAGTGACTTTCAAACGTTCATCTAATCCAAAAAGTATATATGAACTTCCATGCGGGCCACTCGACATCTTTTCGAGCGGAGAAGCATGCTGGAAACTCTGACCGAGTGATGCAAGCAAAATAATGATAATGAATGTGTCGTCCTGTGTTGATACATGCGCTGCACCCCTCACCGACTACACGCCAGACATCCCTGCTTGGGATGATGATATAGTTTGAACTTCGTGGCGACACGAAGGAGGAACGCCTCTGTTGAAATGATGTTCGAAGTTTATTTCAATTAACACAATTGTGTCGCATAAGTAGCGATCTGCACAAATGGTAAAACGACTGCCCCGCTGTCTCCAGAATGGGCTCAGTGAAATTGAACTCTCCGTGAAGATGTGGAATACCAGCGGCTAGACGGTAAGATCAAGTGCACCTTTACTATAGCTTTGCATTGACAACCTTGTAGTGATTTATTTTTCTCTAGCTAGCGAGCCTACGCCCTTATGCTTTTTTTCCGAGTATATTAGATTGCTTTGGCTTTGAGAGATTGATCATCAAAAGCTCTGTAAAAAGAAACGAGAATTCATAATGGCTTTTAGTCCACTAGAACAATTTGCTATTATTCCATTGATTCCTTTTCATATAGGAAACTTAAACGCACGTGGGATCTCGTTTTCGAATTAATTCCTGGCGCCGCTAACTGCAGAGCTTGGAATCCGACATGAAAGGCTGCAGTCGGGTTGCTCTTTCTTTAAACTCATCCTTGCCACGTGTCCGGTAGTGGAACCCCCTTTCTCGATAACACTCGGTGCGGCGGCAATCGCTGCAGAGAGTATTGGGCTAATGGGGTGCCACTGTCGTCCACGGGATGACAATCAACTCGTCAAAGGACAATAAGAAGGAATAAGGAGGAAAATGAGTATGGACGATAACAAATCCCGTGCCTACAAACCTTGAACACCTTGTTTCAGGAGGGAAATAATAACGCCCTCTGATCTTTGCGACGGCTTCTTGTACGTCCCACTCGCATACATGTGGTCGTTCCTCATTATACGAGAAAGGGTGCTGTAGGAGTACGGGAAGTCAGTGCCCAGTCGGGTCAGCCTAATCAGTCCACATGGTAGAAGCTAACTAGGGACGGGGGTCCATGCAATCCGTCATTTGATCCAATCAAACGAACGACAATTGTCTAGCATTCATTCAGGGGGGCGGAGTGAGAAAACAAGAATAAATCATGCATGAAAATCACAACGCATCAAAGTCTCAATCTGTTCCCGTTATCAAAACAACAGTTCAGCCAATGTATGCAGGGAAGCACTTCTCTCCCAACTTGTCTTTGTGCTCCAACGAGTTTGCCTGGCGAAACCGGATCGTAAAAAGCAAGTGGGGACGAAGATCATGCATACATCAATCGTTGTCAACAACACATTCAACTCGTTGCACTCGAAAGAAGTGGGGGAAGAAGGACAAAGTGGCATGACCTCCTTGGCCTCTCAAGTTCGGCGACGCTCGCTCCTACGAGATCCGATCAAACTAAAAGAGACAAGCGGGGTGCGGATTCGAAAACAAACAGAAGCAAGGGGAGCGCTTCACCATCCAATCATTCATCGAGAGAGAGAGAGTGAGAGAGAGAGAGAGAGAGAGAACAAGAGTGTTGACGAAGCCGCAACTTGACTGAAGAATTGGACTAAGGAGAATGACACAGTGACAAACCCACAAGCGGATCTGAGAAAAACCAGTGTTTTGCCATGAACTTAGCTTCCAAAATGAGAGAAGAACGAAGAACAAGGCGGGCAAGCCTCCTGCTCAGGCACTGACGATCCCAACCGCCACATACCAACCTCCATTCCACAGCAACCATCACCCCGCCAACTTAGTTTCTACACCGACTTCCTCAGATCCCGCAGTCCGTCGTGGCCACCCGGCGCACAGCCTCGCAAAGCGTCAGGACTTTCCGACTCGCCGTTCATCACATCATCTAGCCACTACGTCCCTGAAGTTGGCTGATGGGTTGAGAGAGATTTTCGGACTCGCTTGCGGATTTTATAGTTGCGAAGGGGGAAGTAGAAGACGAGAGAGAGGGAAGATGAAGGGGTCAAAGGCAAGGAGGGGGGGAATAGGATTATTCGCCTAGGGAAGGCCATATCGATCCATGCGAGTTCTTCGCAGCCAATCAGATCACAATGTGAGGGGATTAATCCTCCTTACACGTTGTCGTATGATGACTTGAAGGCTCTGAGAGGGGATCGGTAGGGACTTCCTGTACGGGGATGAAGGCCGGAACGGGGAGGAGGCGAAGGCGAAGAACGGTGCGGAGCGGGACCAACATTCAGATGGAGGGAGGGAGAAAGAAGCGCGAAGGAAAAGGGGATGGAAAACAATTACGGGTCAAGGGAAGAAGGCGTGAAAGTGAAGATGGGTGAAGATGGCTTGGGATATAGCGGGAAGCGGGGGAAGCTTGCATGCATGGTACCGACGCAGAAACAAAAAGGCACCGAAACAGTTACGCTCTGTCCACCCCAACTCTAAAACAAGTTCAAGATTCAAAAATTCAAAAACAATATCTGCGTGACAAGCGGAACTCCTATGCCTATTCAGATTTCATCAGAAAATTCACCGAGCTTTCCGAGTTGGATTTAGGAACACTCATGTACAAGAACGGACACATCATCGGGAAGTGCGGCCACAACTTCCAGAGTTCCCAACTGCCGAACAACATTCCTAGCGTGCGTAATTCCTATGTAAATTTATTTATTTTCAAGAAAAACAAAGAAAAATTCTGAGAAAACAAAAGTACTTTGAAGTAGGAGGGCCTCGGCCGCCATTGATTCCATGCGTTACCCGTCTGCCAAAAAGGAGGTACCCGAAGCCCGTTAGGGACCGAAAAGACGAGTAGCAGAACCTAGGGCTTTGGAAGCTCGTTCAAGCACAGAAGTCGGCACGTCACAGCAGGCTGGGCCCTCAACATTTAAAGTCCCCAGGTCAGCACTTGCAAGCACGCAGTTTGCTCACACGCTAGTCAATATCAGTCCTTGGGCTAGACAGGTTGTTTAACGAGGGCCCATCGCTCAATGCCTGTGCTTGCTGCTTTACACGATTGTCGGGAGCAGGTTGACCTCTCAACACTTAAAAGCTGACCAACCATTGATGACAACAACAAAACGACCACTGCAGGCTGACAAACAAAGAGTCAGAGTCAGACACAGGATATACAAGGCTAGGGGTGTTGAGAAACTTCACTTCGAGCTTGCTGCCATCCGCAGACACCCATGAGGCGCTTGATCGCACTTGATTCCAGCTGAAGGTACATGCTTGCCACCCCCTTTTCACCTTTTCCTTTGTTCCCGGCCAATCCCAATTTTTTTCTTCACTGTGCCTTCGCCTTCTTTCCCAGCCAGCCCTTTTCCAAGCATGCCCAAGCATGCCCAAGCACGCCAGCCCATTTACCTTCACCAGCAACTTCATGCACAGTGCGCCTAAGTTGCCGTCCACTGGCGTGCACCTTGCTTTGACCTGCTTGCACCCGGCTGAATTTGAACTCAGGTCGGCATTTTCATAACCCGGCTAAACTTTCCCCTCGGTGCCCTCATGAGGCACCCTTTTTTTTGTTGAAATCTCATATTTCTTTTTCCCCCCCTTTCCCTGCTGCCCGCTTTCGTTTCACACTGGCGCTTTCTCGTTACACACGTGCACATCTCTCCTCCCCTTCACGTGCTGGGGTGTGTGCGTAGGCTTCCTTCAACCTCACGCTGCATCTCACCTCACCTGTGCGTGCTGCCTCTACTTCGTGCGCACACCTTTACTCTCTCCCACACACCTCCACCACCCCCTGCACACGTTTGCTTCCAAGATCTTCCATGCACGTTGCTGCCTCCTCACATGCTTGCTTTCTCTCTCCTTGCGCGTTTCTACTTTGCACCCCCTCCTCTCTCACCTTGAGCACCACGCCTGTACGCGTGTGCACTTTCTTTTCATGCACACACACCTCCTTTGGAGGTGGGCACATTCTCTCCTTTGCATGCTACCTGCTCCCTCCCGGCACACACCTTGCTACTGTACGTGCACGAGCTGCTTCCCTTCATGCGCCCTTCCTTTTCGCATGTGCGCCTCCTCCTCTACTGCTGCACGCACCTCCGGCCGGCCTTGTCGAAGACAACGAGAGGATGCTCTGATACCAATCGAAGATCCGTGGATCAAGATGCTGAATGCATTCCAGATCCAAGTCCCAACAGCAAGATCCATGCAATATGAGTACAAACAGAACTCAATTACAACTTGAAATGACATGCACAGTTTGGCGGCTAAGGCCACCAGCAACAACTACGAACAGGTAAGTTTCTCTCTCTCTCTCTCTCTCTCTCTCTCTCTCTCTCTCTCTCTCTCTCTCTCTCTCTCGTATATTGCTGCTGCACTCATCCACACAAAGTTCACGTGAGCTCTCCTAATGTCCATGCCCTCACCTCTCTCTCTTATAGCTATCCTGCTCCTCACTATGGCGCCCTGCGCCGTCAAATTCTTGCTCGACAGGTACTGTTCATCCAGCCAGCCAGGATCTTGGTGCTGAAAAAGGCTGCAGTGCTTGAATGAACTGAGGCGAAGAAAGAGGCAGCCCCTAAATGCCAGGCTGCCTATTGTGCTGCCTCCAACATGGCTTCATGGCCCTGCCGCGGCCGGCAAAGATTTAGACTGTTGTGGGCCTTCCCTGGGACCGAGATGCGACATGACCCCAGGACTGAGCGCACGACGACTCCCTACTGACTGACTGTGAGGGATATCTACAGTTCCAAGGCCTTATCCTATGGGATCTCTATTGTCTGCTACAGTATCTACCGAGAAGATCTAAATGCGACACTGTGGTACATAATAAAATAGAATGTGGGGGTGGGCTGCTGATGCACGTTAATCCTTCCAATACAATCTGTTTAAAACGTGTACATGTGTTTACCACTTAGCCGCCATGGCCAAGTACCTTGTGGCTTTACTTTTTGATGAAACAAGAGGAGCATTTCTTTTTTATCTTTGTTTTATTGTCTTTTCCACATGTCATTGAAGGCTAGAAATCAAACTGGTGCAGCCATAGCTGCAGCTGTGAAGTTCAGTAATTAAGACTAGATGGTCATCTGGCTAGAAACGAAACTAGTGCAGTCATAGCTGCAGCTAAGGAATTACGACTGGATGGTCATCTGCTATTCTGTTCGTTTGTTGCATGCTAAACAGTGTGGTCGATGGGTGCCCAACTTGGTGAACTTGGGCGGACCTCCTTATGCGTTGTGAGTGGAAAAGAATGCTATTGTTCATGAGGATTTTAATCAATCAACCTTGCTGGTGAAGAATTGATAGTGATTACAAGCAAATTCCTAACACAGAGCACAAGCAATGGCAACACACCTTTCTCTTGCTTCAGCTGTCTTTTATGATCCTCTGTTAAGTATATCGTCTGGTCATAAATGGGATGCACAACCTGCTCAACGACAATCAAAACAAAATGCCAGGAATTGAGAAAAAAAGGTTATAGAGGAAACAGACGACAACAACATGCCCACAGTTCACAAAAACAGTCTATTTCTTCCTATCCTCCAAATATACATACAGAGAAAACTCCCCAGGCGGGGCAATTCATTAAGGTTGAAAACACGCCACCAAGTGAAAACGAACTTTTCACAAACTCAAAAGAACAACCAAACTGACTCGTGAATGCTACCCACCATAAGACAAATAGTCTCTCCTACCCCCCATGAACCTGGGGAACTGCATCATCAAAAGGGCAATGAAGTTTTAGTCTTCATCTACTCCACAACCTGCATCGATCTCCCATAGTTCACTGGGTGCAATGTGCTACCATCACTTGCAAGGGACAAGCAGCCAAAGGTGGTTTGTTGTTTTGCAGGCCTAACTTGCTTATGGCCACAGCCCCACCCTGAAATGGATGGAACTCCTAGTGCACACATACAATGGCAGCAAGACCATGGAAGATTGCACTGAGCATTTCTTTATTGCATGACCAACCCAATCTACCACAGCCTACATCAATCTACATCCCAACTTCCGCCGTCATATCCCCACTACCCTCATTATTGATGCCATGTTCATCTCTCATTGAAATGCACCTGCACACCAGACATCTAAATTGCACTGCACTATGACCCTCCCCTAGACCTTCCCTCCTTGCTGCGTTAAACCCTTCAACTCGATCACACCTTGCACCCCAAGCCCCACCACCCAAAACACCTTTCTGCCGCTTATTCCACAACACCATCACCAAACCCAGCCTCTAACCAGTGCAAGTCCTCAGCCCCTTTCTCCAACCTCAGCTTACTCTAATCCCTATGACCCTGAGCTTCCCCTGCACAGCGATCCAATGGACCTTTCACCCTTCCCCATTGCCCCAGAAACTAACGTCCGTCGAAAGGACTCAATTGCAGACCACGGGAGGTCATTTCCCTTGAAGACGGTTAGGCCATCAGCAGGCCAACTGCCATAATGCCAGCTGATTCGCTAGATTTAGGCCAGTTCAGGCAGCCAGCCAGCCCTCCATTGCACAATCTACCAATGTGTTTGTTCCTGCCCCCGCCTCTGCTTTTGTCTTCGGTAGGCCGGGGTCTGGGCCACCTGGAAGGGATTGCGTACTTGCCTGAGTCCCTACTGGGTCAGGTAGGTGCACAGTCAAGGGCCCAATTTTGGGCCTAGCAGGTAAGCGACTCTCAAGTGAAACGCTCTTTCGCATGGTAAATAGATAATAGGACGGGTAGATCAGGTTAGGGATACCAAGTCGATGCTGCTCCAACCACAGATGTCTTCACGGACTTCTGCAGATGTTGTGTTTGATGACCGGTCATGCAGATGGACTGATGCAATAAAGTGCCAGTACCACCTCAAGTAACAGCAAGCACCAAAATACTCTCACCACTTGCCACATAATCCAAATTTTTCCTAGCCATCTGCTCTCTACCCAGTGGATGAGGTAACCAGATCGCCCCAAGTCAACGCAGTATGTGTCAAATAGTGCCGGTATCGCGCTGTCGGCGCAAATACCCTGACAAGGGTATTTGCCGGGGATTTTAAACGTCGGACGCTGTCCGACTTTTTCGTTGAATTGAAGGACTTGATGAGACTGACGTTTGCCAGAAGTTCATTCAGACTAACCTATGACCGAAAGAGTGAAAGTTTTTGGACTTTAGTCAGGACACTTGTGGCGTCCGAGAGTGACGGCAGTAAGCGATTGTTCTTCGTTTTGTCGAGGCTGTAGGAGCGTGCGGGCGTTGAAGTACTAAAATCAGACCTATCCTACTAAAAATAATGTCGCGCGGCTGCTAAGCCGCGCGATTCAGAGCCTACGAGGCTAATAGGGACCGCTCTACAGGGGTTAAAACCACGACGGTGGCCGAGAGACCCAGCAGCCTGCTCTGCTAAGAGCTAGAGACTGCCGCGATTGACACACGTGACTAACTGATAGGGCAGGGCCAGCAAGCGAGGCCTGTTAGGCCTCGAGCAGGCGGGCCTGCAAGACCTCAGGCAGGCAGGGCCTGCAAGGCCGCAGGCAGGAAAGGAGGCTGCTCCTATCACTGATGTGATAGGAGCTAGGCCAGTAGGTAACGGTGCCAGACTTTCGCCCAGCAGATACCGGGATCAAGCCCGGCCGCACGCATCCTACTGGACCAGCTCCTTTTGGAGAAGCCCACTGAGTGAGGACAGTTGGGCAGCGCGGCCGATTTCGGCCGTGCGATCTTCGAGATCGCCCAGCTGAAAACAGTCGCGCTGAGATAGCATGACCCCTGTGCAAGGATGACACGCATAAATCGAGAAATGAATCGAAAATTTTCGATCCCAACTGGGATCGAACTCGAATCTGCGGCTTTGGAAACGCGCGGCTGAAAAGCCACGCGGTGGACTGAGGAGTGACCGTTGGCTAAAGCCAACGGGGTGAAAAAAAAAAACAACTAAAACTAAACTGGAAATGAAGCACCATGTGGTGCAAAGTGAAGTGTCTGGGGCACTTCAGCCCCAGTGAACGTGACAGTGCCCATGAGAAACGGGCGACCATTTGGCAGTGAGGTGAGTGTTTTCTTGTTTTTCTTTTTTTTTTTTCTTCTCTTTTTAGATTTTCTTAGATTTTCTTCTTTTAGATTTGTTTTAGATTTTTCTTAGTTGGATTTCTTTTTAGATTTTGTTGTTTTCCTTTTCTTTCTATTAGTAAAATTAGTAAGTGCCCGTTAGTTTTTGACGAACGGGCTGTCACTTAGCAGTAGAATGACCGAAAGCGAGTGAATAAGCCGCGGAAAGGCGGCTACGTCCAGGCGTCGGTTTTGGGACCTTGTACTTGAGTTGTGGCGGGCTCTACACATGCCTCGGGTGGTTTTCAGTGCGAGTTACGAGAGAGAGAGAGAGAGAGAGAGAGAGAGAGAGAGAGAGAGAGAGAGAGAGAGAGAGAGAGAGAGAGCCT
>BFEA01000102.1:1580688-1623524 GCA_003427395.1 Chara braunii
GGTGTTTGGGTATGTGTCTGTTTCATTATGTTCGCTATACACAACTCCATAAAAAAAGCACGACTAAGCCAGACTGTTTCGTCGGACTTCCACCGACTCATCAGGAGGTTGAACCCCGACAGTCTCACCATGTCGTGTGTGTGTGTGTGTGTGTGTATGTGTGTGTGTGTGTGTTTGTGTGTGTGTGTGTGTGTGTGTGTGTGTGTGTGTGTGTGCCAGACACATGTGAAGTCGCAGTCGAGCGTCGTAGTGTAGAGTGCAGTAGTAAAGTCGAAGTCGAGCGTGGTAGTGCAGAGTGAAGTAGTAAAGTCGAAGTCGAGCGTAGAGTAGCGTAGGGGTCAATCTTTCCCACGCCGTGGGATTTGCCCGTGCCTCCACCAAAAACGTGCATGCCGCCATGCGCCATCCAAAAGGGCCGCCTACGGGAACCACTTTGCCCGTTGGGAAGCCCGTGCACAGAAACGGCCCGCTCCAATGGGCAAAGTGGCTCCCAGCGAAAAGCCTCGATCGGGTCCTGCCTGATCAATCTGGGCCGTCAGGCCCGTGGTACCGCGCGTCAATCCGGCCCGTCGATCCGGTAGGACCCGACGGCCCAGATGGCAGATTTGTTACATGGTTCGGTCTATCAGGGCCGTGGGCCGGTAGGACCGACGACGGCCCGGACTTTAGATTTGTCACGTTAATAGTGTAGGGATATTCGAGAAGTTGGGAAAAAAAATGAAAACGAAATAGCAATGCTATTTTAGGCCCATTGCCGATCCGGATCAGATCCAGACATCCAAACCCAGACAGAAATGTCTGGATCTGGATCAGATCCAGACTTCCATGGATTCAAACTCAATCTGACATTCAACCAATCCAACCTTTACTAAATCTCATCTTTAATCAATTTAATGGTCAATAAACAACAATTTCCTCAAAACGGACATTTTTTATTTTTTGAACGAAATTGAAAACTCATAAATTGGCCCGATTTAGGTTGACATTTTCAGCTCCTGAGGGTACGGCGTTCTGAAAACGCCCTAACCCCTGGATGCAAGCTAAGTCGAGATACATGCAGGGGGGTACGGCATTTTCAGAACGCTGTACCCCCTGGACCCCAGCTAAGTCCAGATACATCCAAGGGGTGCGGCATTTTAAGGACGTTAGACTGTCAGGAGCTTGAAATTTCCACCTAAATCAGGCCAATTTATGAGGTTTCAATTTCGTTCCAAAAATACAAAATGTCTGTTTTGACGAAATTGCTGTTAATACATCTAATATGCGGCTTCTGCGGCTTCTACGTTCTTAAAAAAAAAAAAAAAAAAAAAAAAAAAAGAACTATTTCAAAAATATTGTTCCTGTCCGAAGACTTCTGCGGCTTCTGCCATAACTGTTTTGCCTGTCAAAAGAGTTCAGACTTGAGAAGGAGGAGGAGGACGAGAAGGAGGAGGAGGACGACGACGACGACGATGAAGAAGAAGAAGAAGAAGAAGATGGCAACGACGACGACGACAACGAAGAAGAAGAAGAAGAAGAAGAAGAAGAAGAAGAAGAAGAAGCACTAACCTGCTTGATAGGCTTGGTTCCATGAAGGAAGTCACTCTTGTGCTCATTCATAAACTCTATCAGCTTTGGTACATCTTCTCTTCTGTATATATCCCACAAAGCACCACCGTACTCATCATCTGTTTCATGCTTCCTGTGTGCAAGTGCACTTTGCTCCCCCAGCTGACTCCCGCCGCTACTGCCGCTGCTGCTGCTGCTACTGCTGCTGCTGCTGCTGCTGCTAGCACTCGACTGCTCATTAACAACAACCTCACCTGTAGCCTCTGCTTCTGGCAACTTCTTTTTGCCTTTGGATTTTAACCTGCCCTTTGCCTGGCCAGTGCCCTTTGCTCTTCTTTTATCCAAGGGGAAGCTCGTTGATGTCATCGCTTCTCCATTTTTGCAGTCCCCATCCTCTTCTCTGATGTGCCTTGCATCACTGCCAATGAGAATATTCGACAAACTTCCCCTGTTGGATGGCAATCTTCTCCGGGGAACTGTATCTCGAGCTGCTTTAATATTATCCTTCTGCCATTGCTGAAGCGGTGTCGACTTTGTGTGGAGCAAAACATTGACCTATTCCATATTTATTTACGCAATCCAAACAGCACACAACCATATAAGGGTCATGATAAGAAACAAAAAACAAGATGAAGCACTCAGCTGCTATCTTGGTCTCCTGCTGATGATATCAAACAATAGTGAAGAAAGTTCAACCAACATAATTGAGTGACCATCCATCATCATGACACGAAGATATAAAAGATTGTTCATCGCAAGCATGTCCTGTGAAAGCGTCATGGAAGATCTGACGAAGAAAGTTCAGTCAACATATTTGAAATAATCATCCATCACCATGAGAACAAAGGTACAAGAGGTTGTTCAGATAAAAAATGCCCAGAGAAAGTGCCACGAAAAATCTGGAAACATGCGACTCTACTGCCCACCATAACCGCCAGTCAACGCCTGACACATCAAGCATCTTTCTAGCACCATCAGAGCTTGCACTTTCCACTGAGCAAAGCACGATGCAGCGGCAGCACCATGGTAAGGCACTATGACGTTATCACAAGGCAATAGCATAACGAAACGTCAACAGGGAAACAGGCGTAAGGAGGCAGACAATCATTGACCTAATCATAGCACCCAACAGGCAAGCATACCGTGAACAGACAACCGATCAGCAGTGCAAGAACCAAGGGGTACACATTGACAAAAGTCACTCTGCTACTTGATGCAACTGTGCAGTTGTTGAGTGGAAAATGTAAGGGTGTGTATGCACGTAATGGCGTGTATGCACGACAGAGCACCGCAAGGGCGAAGTGCAAGATGACTGTATTTCTCAAAGTTGCAAGGAACGATGAGCCAGGAATGCAAGCCGACAGAGAATGATGACACTCGCAAGAGCTCCGTGTCATTGCACACAGCATATCAGTGCAGACTCCAGACCTCACAATCAGAATGCAGCATCCACAAATGCAGAGCACAAGTAGGCTGCATCAAAAGGGCATGTCAGAGTGAGGCAGTATCAAAAGGGCAAATCCAGTGACTTCATTGACTTGGAAATCCATACGATGACCTCACACTACTAGCGCCTCTTGACGCCGTAGACCAGGGTAGGGACTCAGGAGGTATTGCCGCCTCTTTACCCTCAAAAACAGGCTGAAGAGGCGGCAGTAATGGGAGATCAGGGTTAATGACTCAGCGACATCTATTGCACCATCTTGTTTTCCTCCCTGCCCATGCACACCACCTCCTCCCCGCAAATCCAGTGACTTCATTGACTTGGAAATCCATACGGTGACCTCATACTACTAGCGCCTCTTGACGCCGTAGACCAGGGTAGGGACTCAGGAGGTATTGCCGCCTCTTTACCCTCGAAACAGGCTGAAGAGGCGGCAGTAATGGGAGATCGGGGTTAATGCCTCAGCGACATCTATTGCACCATCTTGTTTTCCTCCCTGCCCATGCACACCACCTCCTCCCCTACACTCCTCTCCCACCTTTCTCATCGCCGCCAAGAGAGGCACCCGGGGTATGATGACAGCAATGACCTACAACATAATTTCCGCTTTTCCTTGTCATGGACTCGTTGCTAGCCTTCTTTCACCTTCTCTATTTCTTATACTATTGACTTGCTTTTGTTTTGAACAACAAGGGGCCTCTCATTCCTTGGGGGCAACAGTTCGGTAATTCGGTTGAACGCGAAAAGTTCAGCCGGGTTTATCTGGGTCCAAATGGTCCGGCTGTGCCAATCCAGACAGATCTGTTGGTAGACGGACTCGGACAAACCTATTCAGAACCGTTTGTGAGACCCTGACCCAGACCCATTTAGATGGCGCAGCTGGACCATCCTGGCCTGAAAAATCTGACTGGACTTTCAGCCCTTCAACCTCCCTTTTCAGGTTATTCTTTCAAGACACCTCAGATGACCACAGTCACAATGGCAATGTTTTTTACCTAGCTCAGTTGGTTGAGCACATAAGTGGCATTCAGGAGGTCGTGGGATCGGTTCCCCATGTCGTCCTTCCGACTCCCCATGGCACGTGTGGCAAGCTTAGGGCTCACCAGTGGAGATGGTCAGCTTGGTCCTCCTGGGAGGCTGGGGTGGTCCGGGGTTCTTCCCAGCTTTTGCCAGGTGTTAGAGAGGGTACTGCTCCCCACACTGAGCTCAGGATGGGCTCCTTTCCATAACCATGGGCGGTTCCGGCTGGGGACCCAGCATACATATGAAAAATATATGCAAGCTGTCCCCCCTACGAGGAGAAACGTCAGAAGACAGCTTTTTTTTTTTTTAAGAAGCGCCAGGAAAATGAGCAACAGCGAGATGACAAATCCAGATTACACAATCACATTGAAAGCCAGATAGTCACACCGTGTCCAGAGAGCAGCATTGCACCAATAATACACCAATGGAGGTTCGTAGTACTGAAAACCAGTGTCACGGAGAGCTTTCTCTCTCCACACCAACACAAGAGTCCAGTCCCTTCACTCTCCTACTTGGCGCTCAGCGCCCAGCCTACTCCTACACAGCTATTATCAGCCTACTAATTGACAATGCAACTGTTGACATCAGCGGCAACCCGAAGTACTTGAAGATGTCGCCCAATGCAGACCATCGCCAATACAAGGTATGTGCCCTCACATCATCATCATCATCATCCTTCACCCTTCCCTGACTTTACACCCACGTCTTCCTCCCTTACACCCGAAGACCACTCATGCGCCTCACTGTAGTCCAAGCCCACCAGCTATGGTGGATGGGCTATGGCGCTGCCCTCAGCAGCGCCCTTCTTCCCTGCACGACCGCACGTGCTGCACTTCGCCTCTCAGCGCCAGCAGCAGCCCACGAGCCTTTGCTCCAGCAGCGCTGCCGCTAGCATGCGAGTGCCTGAATTAGGCTGAGAGTGGCGAGCTCTTTCCTTTATGGAAAGAGCCTGTCTGCTTCGCAGCCTGGCTGGGTTGGGCCTGGGCCCAGAAGCTTCCGGTAGGCCCCAGGATGCTGCGTGCTATTTTGCAGCTACTGGGCCGCTTTCGGTTGGGCCTCCCAACTGTCAGTGTATGAGGCTGCGTTTCTCGCCCAGGGCCTGCATTCTTCGGAAAGGCCCAGAAGGCTGTGGAAATGTCTTGGTTGCTTGGCCTGTGTTTCTCTCAACCAACTGGCGCGCCGCAACTGCCTGTACCCCAAATATGAAATTGACAGTCAAAGGCCTCTTGTGATATGTTAGGCCCGCCTTCACTTTGGGCGGGCACCACTGCAACCGGGGCCCCTTAGGCCTGCCGAGGACTCAGATCCTCGCATTCCCTCCTCCTTTACTTCGTTAGTCCTCTGAGAAGTCTGTTACTCTGCAGGCATCTTCCCTTTTAGTTCTCTTTCATAGCCTGCAATCACTTGAGGTGCTGTTCTCACGAGTTCCTCTCGTGTGAACCAGCGATCTTCTTTAGGATCCAAATGATGTCTGAATCTCACACGATACTGCATTCTTGGTTTAGGAGGGCGGCCTCTGCCTGATGGTCGAGGTACTGGCATCTTCTTACTCATGTACTCGATCGGTGAATAGAAAAGTTTCTCTCAATGTCCACTTCGCCATCCATGGTTGGGGGCAGCATTGATCTCCTTGAGGGAAACTGATCAGTGGCAGCGAAAGGTGCCAGCTTGGATGCATGGAAAACAGGGTAAGTGCGCAAGTGTGGAGGGATGCGAATCACGTATAAAGGCCCATCCGGTTGATCCCCTACAATGTCTAAGATCTCCCAGGGCCCAAAGTACTGTGGCATTAGTTCACGTGAAATGCCTAACTCCTGACCTAGTTCAGATGACTTAACCCAGACTCTATCATCTACCTGAAAGTTAGAGGGCCGTCTGTGCTTATTCTCAGATGCGATCATTGCATCCTGAGATTTCCTGATGTGTTCAACGGCTTGCTGCAGCATCTGATCATATTTGACAGCAAACTCTATGCTGCCAGGTGCTGCAGCGGGTTCTCTTTCTGGTAGCAGAAAGTCAAGTGCGGTTCTGGGTTTCCAAGGTGCAGTTGGTTAGGAGTCATACCAGTAGTACTGTGCACAGCATTGTTATACAGGCTGGCGACGAGAGGTAACTTCTCGTCCCAGTCATCCTGACTAGGCTTAATATAATGCCGAAGCAGGTGCTGTTCATCTGTTCTGCCTGGCCATTTGACTCACGGTGATTCCCTGACGTCATTTGGAGCTTGGTAACCATCTTTTCAGCAGTTGATTGCCACAGTTCACTGGTGAATCTCACATCCCTGTCACTAACAATAGATGTGGGCAAACCGAAGTCCCGTACCCAGTTATCCATAAAGAGTTGGATGACATAGTCAGTTTTAGCATTTTCTGGCATAGCGATTAGTCAGGCATACTTAGAAAAGCGATCCAATATAACAAAGATGTGTCTTTTCCCAGTCCTGCTGGTCACAAGAGTATCCATGAAGTCCATGGACACACTCTGACCAGGTCCTTCAGGGATCGGCAAGGGCTTAATCAACCCAAGCGGAGCCTGAGTCCTAGGTTTGTCCCTTTGGCAAACCTGGCAGGTTTCAACGTATCTCTTAGCATCTTGAATCATAGAGGGCCACCAAAATCTCTGCACTAAGTTCGCTGATGTCTTTCTATAGCCAAAATGACCAGTTGCATCATGACATTCTCCAAAAAATAAAATACGTAAAGACTCACTATCAGGAACACACAACCTCTTATTCCCTGCCTTCTCAAGAAACAGTAAGCCGTCTATCATCGTAAATTCATCCAAAGTCTTTTTGTCCTTTGCTTGGAATCTACGGATGATTTCAGACATAACTGGATCTTGCTGATAGGCTTCCACCAATGATCGAGTTAGATCGTTAGATATGCCA
The DNA here is from genome assembly GCA_003427395.1 of Chara braunii. Classification (NCBI taxonomy): domain Eukaryota; kingdom Viridiplantae; phylum Streptophyta; class Charophyceae; order Charales; family Characeae; genus Chara; species Chara braunii. Next base: position 1,587,591 of record BFEA01000102.1, read on the forward strand.
AATTCAGTAACTAACGCGCCCAGATAATCTGCCCGACGAGATAATGCATCAGCCACTTTGCTGTACTCTCCCTTGATGGGATCAAGTTGATAGTCATACATGTCTATCACTTGTATCCATCGCTTGAGTGCATCCGAGAGCACAAACTGTGTCTTGATCTCATATAGAAGAATCTGCCTAGGAGATAATGTCTCCAATGAACCAGCGCTCTATATAGTGCATAGAGCTCACGCTCGTACGTGGACTTTGCTAGCTTTTGAGATGGCATCTTCTTACTCATGTACTCGATCGGTCTCAACTTTTTCCCCTCCTTTTGCGCAAGGACCGCGCCTATGCCATATTGGCTGGCGTCTGTGGTCACGACAAAGGGCTGATCAGGATCCGGGAGTTTGAGGACTTCATAGTGTGTTAGAGCATACTTCAATTTCTTGAAGGCTGCCTCACACTTTTCTGTCCATTCCCAAGGGGTGTCAAGTCGAGTTAGATCTACTAGTGGGGAAGCTATAGTACTATAGTCCTTCACAAACGGATGATAATAGCCCGTCATCCCCAAAAACGATCTGACCTCAGAAACAGTCTGAGGTCAAGGCCAGTATCGAATGCTGGCCACCTTTGCATCGTCTGGCCTCAACCCATCTGCTGAAATTTCATGACCCAAGTACAAGATCTTGGTGCGACCAAACTCGCATTTCTCCAAGTTAACCTTGTACCGGTGCTGTCTAAGGAGACCTAGCACTATTTTCAAGTGCTCAGCGTGCTCCTCTACAGTCTTACTAAAGATGAGGATATCGTCGAGGTACACCGATAAACTTATCTAAGTAATCACAAAAAATCTTGTTCATTGCGTGTTGGAATGTCCCAGGAACATTGCATAGGCCGAAGGGCATCATCACAAACTCGTACAGACCGTACCTGGTCTGAAATGCGGTTTTGTGTTGATCCTCAGGTGTAATAGCAATTTGATGGTATCCGGACTTTAGATCTATCTTAGTAAAGTACCGACATCCCTGCACTCTATCCAATAAGTCATCGATGCGGGGTAGGGGCTCTAGGTTTTTAACAGTGATGGCATTGAGACTCCTTTAATCAATGCACATCCTCAGGGTACCTCCCTTTTTTGGGACAAATAGAACTGGCGCACCGTAAGCGGGAGGTACTCGACCGAATCCATCCCTTTTCTGTGAGCTCCTTGAGCTGGCGGCGGAGCTCATCCAACTTCGCAGGAGACATCCTATAGATTCGTCCTCTAGGCACCTTACTACCTGGGACAACCTCTATTGCATGGACAACCTCCCTTTCTACCACGCCTGTGGGCTCCTCAAAAAGGTTAGAACACTGAGCGACGACTGATTCTAACTCTGGGGGTGTTTTTACGGCCTCCCCTTTCTCAGAGACAAATACTAGATACATGCCCTCCTCGCGATTCTGCTTATAATAGTTATACTAGATGACCCGTTGCGACTTCGCCCGCAAAAACACAAAAAGAAAAAAGCACAAAAGAACGAAAACACATAAGGAACTGCCCTATCATATGCCGCTTCTTTCACAATAAGAAAAAGAAGAGCCTGAGAGCAAACGAAAACCCGCGTGCAAGAAAATAGCAGGGAATACCACCGAACATTCTTTTTTTTTTAATCTTTGCGTGTTTTGTTTCGGGAGCCGTTACCTTTGCAGCATCGTTTTTGTTTTGTGATGTGCAAGAACTCTGGACTTTTCTGAGGAAATCCAGTCCGTTGTCCCGTTGATGTTTTTGGCGAAGACTCAGAATCAGACTTTGTTTGCTGTGTTGTCTGGATATGTTTGTGATCAAGCTATCTTCCATGTATGCCCCATGCTTGCTTGTTGAGTTTGGGCGTTGTGTGTGCAAGTGCACGCGTGTGTGGGTGAGTGTCAGTTTAGTGGGCTCGGATGATGTCATTGACAATTGGCCCGGGGAAGTTGTTGGAAGGCGCCTCCAACTATAGGCGTGCCACTGATGTTAAGCAAGTTTTGCATTGTATGAATGAAACAATGAGCGTTCAATCTGCTTGGCAATTGCTCTTCGGGTTGGGGACTTGTCGGGAGTAGCATTGACATGAGAGCCATAATGTCGGGCGCGCATCTTGGAACATTTCCTGGAAGGCAAAAGGCAAAGAAGAATCGAAGTAGCACGTGTCACAATCACATAATGGACAGCTTGGCACAGTCCCCCCCCTTCTCTCTCTCTCTCTCTCTCTCTCTCTCTCTCTCTCTCTCTCTCTCTCTCTCCTGTCTCTTATACACATCTAGATGTGTATAAGAGACAGCTCCCCCCCCCCCTTTGACTTCGAACTTGGAACCCTTTACTCCACCCCGAGTTTCCCCCAGCCCCGCCTCCCCCTCCGCCCCGCCAACCTGTCAATCCCCTGAGGAGTCGGTGAATAGTTCAATTGCACCACGTGGCTGGAGTTGTGTATAGAGAACATGACAACACACCAAACAAAAAAGAACAAAAAAGAAAAAGGCAAAACAGCCTACGCGAGCCTTTAACCTCCCTCGGCTGCCGCCGACTTCCCCCAACCGTCCTCTCTCTCTCTCACACACACACACACACAAAAAAAAAAGAAAAAAAAAAAAGACAAAAGACATCCTGGCACTTAGCGCGGCTATACCTCCCACCACTTCGCCGGCTTCCCCCTCACCCTCCTCCCTTCCCCCGTCTATTCTCTCTCACACACACACGTACGAAAAAAAAATAGAGAAAAGAAAAAGACAAAAAAGCGTGATGAACCTTTCACGTCCCCCCCAGCCACCGACTTCCGCCTAATCATCATTGACTCCCCCATCTCTCTCTCTCTCTCTCTCTAGCGCGCGCGCGCGCGCACGCGCGTCCCACTCCTGATTTTCCCGTAACCGTCCTCCCTATCACTCTCTCACGCGCGCGTCCCACTCCTGACTTTCCTGTAACCGTCCTCCCTATCACTCCCTATCACTCTCTCACACGCAAAAAAAGAGCACAATGAGCACCAAGTTCCCTTCGAGCACGAAAAGCACGGATCGACAATGAGGACCAAGTTCCCGTCGACCACCAAAGGAGAGCACTAAGTTCCCATCGAGCACCCGTCGAGCACCCGTCGAGCGACACACACACACACACACACACACAAAGAGAGAGAGAGAGAGAGAGAGAGAGAGAGAGGGCGTCGTCGATAGCGAGGGCGTAGAGCGAGTGCGTAGTGTTAGGTCGTAGGTCCGTTTGTCGGTAGCGTAGCAAGCGTCGTAGGTCCGTTTGTCGGTAGCGTAGCGAGCGTCGTAGGCCCGTTTGTCGGTAGCGTAGGCCAAGAACCATTGCCACGAAAGGGCTTTCCCGCCCTCCACTCGCCTGCAACGGGCGGCGACGGTCTGGGCCTCCCGGTTGGTCCTACAGATCGCGTGTCGATCCGGGCCGTTCGGCAGGCCCGATGGTCCGGATGTTTGCGCGATCTTAAGATCGCGCGTCGATCCGGGCCATTCGGCAGGCCCGACGGTCCGGATGTTCGCGCGATTTTAAAGTCTTAAAGTCTTAAGATCGCACGAGCATCCGGAACGTCGACCCGAACGGCCCGGATTTCAGATTTGAACCCTTAGCGATTTTAATAGTGTAGGGAAAAAAGATGATGCACACATGCACCCGTGGTTTTCTATCAGACTGCTAGATTTGAACTTCTGCAATCTAATAGATCTACCGTTGGGCAATTTGTGAATCAACACCTTTCTATCCCAATCAAACTGCGGTTGTGCAACCTCGAGGTAGTACATACCTAGGAGCATGTCAAAGGGCAGTTCGTCGCTAACCAGGAAGGAGATTTTATGGCTCACTTCCCCTCCTCCGTAGGAGAAGGCAGACTACATCCTTGACATAGTCGTTTACCAACATTTGGTGCTTGTTGGCCAGCGTAGAAGCTACAGTTCTGCTAAGCCGCTGCACTTGGTCCCCTGAGCGCAGTCTATCCACACAAGCACGACTGATGAAGTTTCGTGTAGAGCCTATGTCTGTGAAGGCGCCAACTTTACGGCCACCTACATCAACCTCTACCACGAAGTGTTCACCCTTTGGACCTCTACTGATCATCGCCCAAGAGTCTCTGGGGTCCTTCCCTGACCACTCAGTCTCTAACTCTTCTAGGGCCTCAGACACATCTCTTGAACAGAGCGTCGGTGGGCCTGAATGTGTCTGCGGGGCGATACGTGGGTCACTAGCCTTGGCCAATGCCTGAAGTGGGGAAGGCAACGTTACCACTTCAGCGCGAGTAAGAGCGGCTAAAACTCCTACTGGCCCGAGGTGTTTCCCTGCGAAGTGCTCCAGAAGCACCGCCAAAGTTCGAAGATAGTCCCACCACCGTTGGTGAGGCTACCCTCGTCAGGACCTTTTTGCCTCGGCACGTGCAGGAGGTGTGGCCATAATTGCCACAGTTCATGCAAGTGCCCCTAGCGACTCCTTCCCTCCACACCTCATACTCTAAACCAAGTTTTACCCATGCGGGTGTTCCTTGGTCGCCCTGACCCGTGGACCGTACTACCTTCTTTTTCCCGGTCCCTCCAGCCTTTTCCTTGATAGGTGCCACGACTCCCCCATCCGAAGTCTCACTGGCCCCATCATGCTTTGTCTCTTCCTCAAGGTATGGGAAGTCGTCAATTCCTGTTGCTTGACCATCGTGGTCGACAAACATTAGTTTACCTTTCTTCTTCCAGTCCTGGGGTAGTCTCTTTTTCCTACTATCTCCCTGACTCTGATGCGTGGACCCCAATTTTGCCTCTATATCCAAGGCCTTCTTGCTGAAAGAGGCGAAGTTGTGCTGCTCGACATAGGCCTCATCTACCAGCTTTGTCCTTACCTCTGAGGGTAGACATCTAAGGTAATCCGTGAGGAGTACCTGCTGGTCATAGCGCACACCAGGTACCACGAGCAGACGTTCTACGGTGTCCGTTAGCTCGCGAACATTCTTGTACCTTCTGGCACAGAGACTGTTGATTGCATCGGTGGCCTTTCGAGCCCCTTGAGGGTCATGCCACCTGTTGCACATGGACCGTACAAACTCTTCCAATGTCTGGGCCTGGGCCCAAGCATCGAAATTCTGACCGTAGCCCTGCTGCTGCACTAGGCCATTCAACCAGCGGGCTGCTGACCCCTCTAGAAAAGAGGCAGCCACTACAACTTCTTGCTCAGGTCTGGTAAGCTTGTGCCTCACATAAGTAGGCATCGTCCTTACCCAGGTATCCAAATCCTCATCCTTCTTCCTGTCGCCGGAGAAGGGCTTAGGACTCAGCAAGGGTATTTTGGGCATCCACTGCATAGGTTGCATGGGCCCAGGGGCTTGCTGCAGTGGCTGCATAGCCACCGAAACAAGTTGCTGCACACTAACCTGGGTCTGACTTGACAGTGGGACTGTAGTAACCACTGTCGTCGATGGTACGGCTGAAACTCTATGAACCGGACCACTAGTTGCTACATAACCACCTGGAGGGGGCATGCCAAACATAGGTGAGAATGAAGACCCTACCAGCGGCAGCGTCACTGATGGACCCACACCTGGAGGGGGAGTTACAGCAAATTGAAGTTGCCTCATCAATGGATGAGGAACCTGTAATGCAGCCAGAATTCGTTTCTGGCCTGCCACCAGTTCAGCCAACACCTCCTGCTGAACTACCTGCGTCACTGCCACACACAGGAGCGAGTTACGCAGTGCTTGCATCGCAGGATTAAGTGTTGACTCATGTAGTGCTTCTAGCTTGCCTAGCTCCTGCAATCTACTACCTAGTCTACCTTTCCTCATTATAGCTCTCCTTCTCCTCTCTGCTGCTTCATTCAACTGCCGCTGCAACTCATCCTGAAGTTCTTCTGCTTGGAGGATCTCATAATCCTTTGGCGTGAGTTGAGTCTGTTGACTGACTTGCAAGCCAGCACTCTGGCTAATGGAAACCCGAGAACCACTCTGACTAACTCCTGAGGAAGTGGTCTGTGAAGAAGCGTACGACATGGTAGAGGAAGTAGCCATGGTTGTACCGGTACTAGCTATAGTTCTAGACCTGGCACTATCCTCAGCCACCCTCACTCTTCTTGCCGCTACTCTCTCTCTAGCCTCTCTCCGCAGTCTCCTCTCGTCTCTTGGACCTAGCTCTAGGAAAGTCAAAGGTCGACTACGAGCAGTTCCACGAGTAGTCCTACGGTCATCCACTAACAACTCCTCACTAATGCTTGCATCACTCATGAGCTACAATGTGTGTGATCTAAACTAGAATGCACACTGAGTCCTACCTTAGCCTGACACACAACCGATTACAAATCACAACTAATTTCAGTCGGCCTGAATAGAAACAGTTAGGTGATGTACTAACAACTAATGTCAGATCCTACAGGAAATATCACATCTATTTTTAGATTACTCTAGAACAGATTGCAATGCAGCAAAGGACTAATTTGTGTGCAATTGTCTGTCAGTTGTTAGCCAAGTCTGTAACAACTAAATAATCAAAAAATAAAAACAGTATCTCCTGTTGGAGATGTATGCTGGATGGCAGATTGTCTAATGATTGCCACTGTGAACAGTTACCGGAATCCCCCCTCCCCCTGTATCCTTCTTGAGTTGTCACTTTGTGTCAACGCCCTGAGCATCTGGTTGAGCAGCGTGTCCAAAGGTGTGCAATCCGGCCCACTCCTGTGCCCCAAGTCAACACCGAACCTGCCAGCCCCTGCACACTATTTATCCTCGCATGCAACGAGCCTTACACCCGGTTTGATCTGGCTGATTAGGAGGCATTTTAGGAGATCCCCCGTAACTCCTCAGGAATTATTTAACGTCGCAGACAGGACGACGATCACAGCCAAAATCAATACCGAGTCCCTGCCAGAAATATTTAGAGACGGTCTAGTAAGCGTCTGTTCAAAGGGCTGGCATGCCCTGCATGACCTCTATTGCGCACGCAGCACAACCAAGGACTTGCGGCAAAGCATTCGTGTACTAATCCTAGTGGGTTGGCATGGTGACCGTGACTCGAGTGCTTCGTCCAGGGCCCTTCAGAGGCTACGCCCGTCTCCCACCAACTTGCTGCCCAGGAAGAATGTCGACTCTCAAGGTTGAGCGCTCGCGACACCTCACATCGAGAGGACTCTCAAGACAAGACTCACTTCCTCACAGTAAGAAGTAATGAAGAGGGTAGATAAGGAAGAGAGCAACGTCCCTTATAATGCTGCCCCCAACCACAAATTTCTCACCGGCAACCTGATGTGCATTTATGATCACCGGTCTTTGCCTTGGCACAACCAACAGTAGAATGCAGTTCCACCTCAGCTTAAATGCCACATCAGCGAGCTCTCATCATCCAGCATACATCCCTAATGTCACCACATAGCTTCCTGGCGCGCCCACACGACCCTGGGCCGCCCTACGTTCAACGCCCAAGCCTTATCACTGCCCCACACCTCATGCGAAGCACCGAACAGCTATTGCGAAGAACCAATGAAGCGCAATATGAACCAGCTCCGATACCAAATTGCCAGGAAAATGAGCAACAGCGAGATGACAAATCCAGATTACACAATCACATTGAAAGCCAGATAGTCACACCGTGTCCAGAGAGCAGCATTGCACCAATAATACACCAATGGAGGTTCGTAGTACTGAAAACCAGTGTCACGGAGAGCTTTCTCTCTCCACACCAACACAAGAGTCCAGTCCCTTCACTCTCCTACTTGGCGCTCAGCGCCCAGCCTACTCCTACACAGCTATTATCAGCCTACTAATTGACAATGCAACTGTTGACATCAGCGGCAACCCGAAGTACTTGAAGATGTCGCCCAATGCAGACCATCGCCAATACAAGGTATGTGCCCTCACATCATCATCATCATCATCCTTCACCCTTCCCTGACTTTACACCCACGTCTTCCTCCCTTACACCCGAAGACCACTCATGCGCCTCACTGTAGTCCAAGCCCACCAGCTATGGTGGATGGGCTATGGCGCTGCCCTCAGCAGCGCCCTTCTTCCCTGCACGACCGCACGTGCTGCACTTCGCCTCTCAGCGCCAGCAGCAGCCCACGAGCCTTTGCTCCAGCAGCGCTGCCGCTAGCATGCGAGTGCCTGAATTAGGCTGAGAGTGGCGAGCTCTTTCCTTTATGGAAAGAGCCTGTCTGCTTCGCAGCCTGGCTGGGTTGGGCCTGGGCCCAGAAGCTTCCGGTAGGCCCCAGGATGCTGCGTGCTATTTTGCAGCTACTGGGCCGCTTTCGGTTGGGCCTCCCAACTGTCAGTGTATGAGGCTGCGTTTCTCGCCCAGGGCCTGCATTCTTCGGAAAGGCCCAGAAGGCTGTGGAAATGTCTTGGTTGCTTGGCCTGTGTTTCTCTCAACCAACTGGCGCGCCGCAACTGCCTGTACCCCAAATATGAAATTGACAGTCAAAGGCCTCTTGTGATATGTTAGGCCCGCCTTCACTTTGGGCGGGCACCACTGCAACCGGGGCCCCTTAGGCCTGCCGAGGACTCAGATCCTCGCAGAAGGGAGTAGGATTAAATAAATAAATAAATAAATAAATAAATAAATAAATAAATAATTTAAAATAAATAAATAGAAAATAAAATTTTATGAAATAAAATTGCTTCCTGTTTAAAAATCAAAACACATTATGATAACAAGAATGACCATAATAACTCTTATAAAGGTGAAACAGCCCACATGGCAATAGTGCCTTCAAAGCTCAACAGACCTAGAACCATGCGCTGCAAAGGAAAGGGCTTCAGCAGAAGGAAAATGAATTGACTACAGCACAATTCACTGAATGGACCAGTGATGACATGGCTGCGCACAAGGCCACCATGACAACTATTGGGAACAGAAGGGGCACCATGACAAGCATTGGGAAAGAAGCGCCATGATGATAACCATTGCGAAAGAAGGGCCACAATGATGACTGTGCCAAACGAACTGGTCATCAAGATTGTGATTTAGCCATGGCAGTTCGTGCTCACGGGAGCGCCTCGAACCTGGTATGTGCCCACAGACTCGTACACATGGCCAGATTGGCTTCCAGAACACATGCCATGATCCCCGCTCAACTCTCAACTGCCCATTAGGGACCTTGATATTACAAATCAGTGTATGTTGCTTTTCATGCTATTAGTGTGAGGAATCAGGGCCCTCTGCATGCTGGAAAGTGTCCTGCACCTCCCGTAAGTGAAGGAGGCCTGCAAAAATTCCTTGCAGCCTGGATTGAGGCCGATGTGAGCAGAAAGGGGCCCGCAGGTCGGTTGCTGCATGCAGCATCTCCAACCAACCGGTCGCCCGGTTGGATGAAGATGCTGAGGCTCAGGTTGAGCCCAAGGCACATTCTGGAAGGGCCCTGGGCACAGCTACTGGGATGGAGGATGCCCAGTCCAGGCCTGCCTTGCGCATCCAGCCAGAACAAAAGGATGAGCAGTCAGCTCATTCCACACATTCTGGCTGGCTGGACGCAGCAAAGCTCCAGGAGCGCTCACTTTTTGGAGAAGAGCCGGGCCAGAGAAGGAAGATAGGCGCTAGCGGGGCGCACAGGAAAGAGCTGCGAGGGTGCAGCTGGCAGAGCGCAGCAGCCATACCCAGGCTGCTGAGTGGTGGTCCTAAGCAAAGAGGCCGTGGTGAAGGAAGACAGGGAGAGGGGGCGATGTGATGAGGCACTCAGCTGGTGGAAGAGAAGCTGACCGTACGATCGGTGCCTTCATGCATACATTGGGCTGATGTTTTCCATAACTGACCAGTTGTAGATGGGAGTCCAGATTGTAGGAGCAGTCTGTCAGTAGTCTGGCCGCCGAGTGCCAATCTAGAAGAGCTACATTGTTAACATTGTTGATGGGAGGTGAGAAGAAGGCTTTCATTATCATCGCTCATACTCATTTGGTGTTAGCTCGCTTTGCAGTCTGCAGTAAGTTCGGGCTCCAAGTTGTCTTAATTTGTACCGAATGTTGCAATCTGGTTTCGCATTGCTCATTTCCTTGCATTAGAAAGGTCTTCCGAAGAACAAGAAAAAGAGCAGAGCAAAGAACGAAAAAAGGGTCAGAACCAGCAGACCTCGCTTGGTCGGTACCACCATTAACTGCGGAAACATAGACCCAAGTTCAAAACCTTTTCAAAGAAAGGGTGACAGCCTCGTCTATATTTCAACAGTTCATGGGTGTACCAACTGAGCTAGGCCTGTCAGTACCCAAGTTGGAAATCTACTGGATGCAGACGAGTAAAATAGCTCTGAATTTACCCAGATATCTGAAGGTCATTGCGGCATTGCCCTTTCGTAACATAAAGAGAAAAAATGGTCAGTGAAACGTTTTTCACCTTTCTGCAGTCACAGATGCGGGCCCTAGAGTTCGATCCCCAGACCTTACCTTGCCCATGTACAGTATCGAGTTGACCCCAGAGTGTTTGAACCCGTGACCTGTGTTTTGGTAGTTGGTTGTTGTCTGTCGTAGGTCTGTGTAGTTGTAGGGGTTTGATCTGTAGGTCTGTCGAATAGGTCGTAGCTGTAGGTGTTCTGAGAGGTCAAGGCCGTAGCTGCTACAGTCCTGAAAGGGCAAGGTCGTAGCTGCTACAGTACTCGAAAGGCCAAGTCCACAGACTTCCGGAAGGTCCGGAAGTGGCCTTTCGAAAGTGTCTCACGTTTAGGCACAGGCAAGTGGGCAAGTGGTGGAGTCCAACGCCGATGAGTCAGCAGTACCCAGTCCCAGTCTCTCTTTGCACAGCCAGCAAGTACCATGAGGGGCTTTGTGCACCATGGGCCCGGGGGAAAGGGGGCAGACCAACGAGTTACAGAAGTATAAATCTATTGATTCATTCGCTGTGTAAGCCATGCAGAAGCGCTGCTTCAGCGTCTTCTGCGACGTGGTCTGCAGGTCGCCCGAAGTCGAAGTGGGCTGAGAGATGATAGCATAGCCATAGTTAGTAGAGGTGGAGCGGTCATAGCCGCTGTAGTGATAGGAGTTAGTGAGTGTGTACGAGTGAGTGACAAAGTGTGTGTGCGTGGGAGTATTCAGGGTGATCCAGAGTTGAGTGCGGGCGAACAGTGGTATTAAACACAGTGACGAGAGTTGGGTTGTGAAGGCGCTGATGCGCCATAGCTTGCTGAAGCGAGTTTGCATCTGAACTGTGTTCTCGGTTGTCATATCTCTGAGCTTTGAGTGGGCGCTGTGCGCCAGTGTGAATTGCCATCTGTTTGCATGTGTGCGAAGTGGAAAGGAAAGTGAGTCTGATTGCATCAGAAGTATTCCTTAAACTAATGGTAAAGACTCAAGAGGCATTGATTCTTTTTTTGTATATATATTTTTTAACCATTTTCTCGATTTGTGTGTCATCCTTATGCAGGGGCCATGCTTATCTTCTCGGTGTCGCTGAGGAATGAATTAAGGTCCATTTCAATGTGCTGCTGAGGGTAATGAGTGATTGCCAGGGACCCTAAACATGAGTATGAGATCGATATATTAGTAGTACTTACGGCATCACTCATATCACAGTGCAGCTTTGTTACAGAGTCACCCTTCCTGAGCTCTTCACGAACCCCGTATGCAATATATGTCTTAGGTCCAAGGTCTGGAGCAATTGCCCCGGGAGGAAGCTTTGTTGTCAGATTGAGTACACCTTTCTCAGGATGCGTATACTCATGGAAAGGCAAGCTCTCAACAAAGTCCTTGCAGTGACGCGGCAACCTTTCCTTGAACAAGCTTTTCGGAGGCCAATCTTTCAGCTTTAACATCTCTGGCCACCCATCTGGATGCATCCTGCCTTGATTGTAACCAACAAAGAACTTGTGGGTATTGATTTCAACCTGCAAAAGGCAATGGCGGAATAGAAGAAACAGAAAAAAATAGTTGAAGATAGGCAACACTAATCAGAGGGGGCAAAACAACAAACAAATAGTCAAAGGAGTAGGCTACAGTGATAACCATAAACTGCAAGAAGACAATAGACGAGAATTGAGGACAAGAAGAGGAGGAAAGCAGTTGGCAAGATGGAGGACCTCAGGGTCGTGCAGGAGAAAAACCACGTTGTCTTACCGTACATAAATACGAGTACAGGTGTGAAGTCTTTCCAGGAGTGCAGAGATATGCACATCAGACAATAAGTGGAAACATGACTTTTCAATGGGACCAAGCCCTTGACCTTACCTGGGGGGAAGTGGAAAAGAGTTCAGGGGTGAACTAATGTTAGCCTTGTATACCTGTTGTCTGACGGTGGTGCACGACCACGGTGGAATGCCATTGCAGGAACAGATTGAGAAAACCAAGACATAACAGCTTCCCTTTCTCACAAGACATGCGATCCCTGACTTCGCTTGGTGCAAGGGAAATTTCAGAAGCGGCAACTTCCACGGCAATAGCAGCAACACTATCAGGTCGTACATTGGGAAAGAAAAGGACTTGGCACAAAGAGTTTTCGCGCTCAGCACACCATACGGCTTCCCAAATCTGAACATTCGCAGTGAGGGTTGGTGCTGCTTTGTTGTCTCGTGAAGCAACCGCAAGCGTATTTCCATTGTTTGATCTAATATGAGGTGCCGTTTCAGTTCTATAAGATGATCCAGAAATCATCTATAAGCCATCCCCGGCAGACAAAAAGAAGCACTTGTGCACATCATATTGCCAAATCCAACGGGTGAACTGAATAGGGCCATGTTATGAACATGATTATCTGTTGAAATTATATCAACACTCACTCACAGGAACTCCCATACACGCCCATACATCCACAGAAGGAAGGGGAGAGGTGGTGGAGTGTCACACCGCCCAACAAAAGGAACACAGCGGAAGACTCAGGGGAGCGAAGTGACAGAATACACAACACAGTGAATTCTCTCCACACAGGTCCCAGCAATCATTCATAGAAGACAACCGAGAGATCACAGCCAGAAATCAATGAAGAGATGACAACTCAAACACAGTAATACAACTGTTTATTAAACTCAGAGCATCATTTTCCCTTAATAACCTCAGAACCCTGCTGCACTATACTCAGAGGGGAAGCGCCTCAACCCCACACACACTGAGCAGCTAAAAATAGCACCAGAACCCCAGGTAACACCCAGCGCCACCCTGACATCCAACTCAGTGCCCTGCGCCAAAGTGAAACAGGCTCCCAGAGCCAATCACCACCCAGATGATGAAGAAGAAGCTCAACGCCAACAGTCCCTGATGAAGATGAAGTCCAGACGATGATAATCTCTGAGAAGATGCAGCTATGGCTGCATCGCCACTGGGACCCTACTCCTGAGGAGGGTCAGCAGTGCACCATGTGCTCCAACGCATCAGACCTCTGATAGCCCAGACCGCTTTGACTCCCAAAGAGTCAGAGCGGACAGCGCTGACCCCACGAAGGTCTGGCTATGTCCGCCATCTCCCACACCGGAATCAGCAATCACGACCTGATACCGTGTGCGCAGCAACTTCCATCACGAAGTGTCAACTGCCAAAAGCCCCAGACCGAAGTCTCCATCCTATCTATACTCTAAACTAGCCTAGACACGACCTAGACCGACCGACTGACCGACCGGTACCGTTTCTGTTTCGGCCTCTACAGGCTATAGGACCGTCTATCAGCGTAGGCCCATTGGGCCGGTCTGTCATAGGGATAGCCCGGGCCTGCTATTCGCAGTTAGGGTAGCTGTAGGAAATTCGAGTTAGTACTGGGCCCATGTTTCCTATATTTACAAATATGTCCCTCACGAATTTTCCTTACAGGTAGGTCTCTCGGTTAGCCCTCAGCCAAACAAAATACTGAATCTATCCCTACCTATGGTACAGCTTCGTCAGAGAGAGGCTACAGGCAACCTGGAACCAGCAAGTCATTGCAGACCTACCCTCCCCCGGAGCGAGGACCTCCGAGCTAGGGGCGTAGGCGTGCAGAGCGTCGAAGGGGCTCTCCCCTTTGCGCAGCCTCATATTTGAGGATAACAAACTTTGCTGTTTCAGAAGCTCCTTGCGAGTAAACCAGAGGTCCTCAGTATGGGGCTGGTAAAGAAACTTCACAAGGTACTCCTTATCCGGGCATGTACCATACTCATCCTCAACTGATTCCACCTCATATCCCTTCCCAAGGATCGGGGGACCAAATTAAGGCGGCATGTCTGGAAATGCATCAGTCGGGATAAATGGCAGCAGCTTGGATGCATAAAAGACAGGGTAGGTTTGTAGGTGCAGTGGGACGTCTCCGTGATAAGATGGCCCAAAAGGGTCAGCTCCCACTGTATCTAAAACCTGCCATGGACCCATGTAACGCGGCAACAGCTTAGGCGGAATGTCCTCCTCTCGTGATAACTCGTAACTGAGTACCCAGACCCAGTCACCAACGCGAATGGGGGATGGTGGACGATGTTTGTTAGCCTGCTGAATCATAGCCTTTTGGGCTTTGAGCAGGTTAACTCTGGCTCGTTCGATATCCCTCTCGTAATGTCTGGTGAATGTTGCAGTCCCAGGGGTCAGTCTGGGGGTAGCCTTATCGATGATGTCATCGAGAGGCTGCCATGGCTCACGTCCCCAGTGCAATCGATAAGGGGCGAACCCTGTGGAGGAGTGTACAGACGTGTTGTACACTAGTTGTGCCCGTCCTAGATGAAGATCCCAATCCTGGCGATCAGGGCTGATCACAGGACGCAACAACTGGAAAAGGATCTGGTTCATCACTTCAGCCTGCCCATTGGCTTCAGGATGACAACCAGATGTCATATCCAGTCGGGAATGAAGGTAGTCCTTACAATAGGACTGCCATTCATTGCTGCAGAAACGCGGATCTCTGTCACTTATAGAGGTGGGTGGTCCATGGTGAGTAACCCACTTGTCAGCAAAGGCCGCCTGCACGGTCGGGACTCTGGCTTCCTCTAGCAAATGAATAAACTCTACGTACTTGGAGAATCTGTCCACACACACCATGACCTAACGCATCCCGCGAGGAGTAGTCCTCCCTAAGTCAGTGAAATCAATAGACACTGACTGTGTCGGTGCCTCATGGATGGGAAGTGGCTGCAGTAGGCCAAGGGGAGGCCGACGAGCGACCTTATTCCTTTGACACAACTCACAGGTCTCGACATAGTGCAGCAGGTCTTTCCTCATTTCTGGCCAGAAGAACCGCTGCGACAGGGATGCCAACGATTTTAAGGCCCCAAAGTGGCCGCGAGCATCATGATACTCAGACATAATGAGTGTTCTCAGCTGGCGCTTCTGAGGGATGCACAGACGTTCCTCTCCTCTGCTGCAAGTGTACACTAGGCCTGAAACCAGAATGTATGCTGGTTCTGAGGCACGATCAGCCTTCAGATTCCTAACAATCGGGCCAAAAATCGGGTCCTGTGGCAATAACTGGGCGATGGTCTGACGGGTGCTCTCCCCAAAAGTATGAGTAGAGGAGATCAGGCAGAGAGCGTCAGGCCTACGAAGAAAGGGCGTCTGCTACACGATTGTAGCAGCCCTTCTTGTGTTTCAGTTCAAAGTCGAAGAGATCAATAAACTAAATGTAGCGCGCAAGCTTGTCATTCAGTTCCCCTTGGGTCTTCATTCACTGCAAGGTGGAGTGATCTGGGTAGATCTTGAAGTGTCTGCCCATGAGGAAATGCTTCCAATGCTTTAGCGCTGACACTAGAGCATACAACTCTTTCGCGTACATGGAATCCTGCAGCTTCTTTACTTTGATTTTCTTACTCATATACTCAACAGGTTGCAGACCATGCCCACAATCCTGCTGAAGTACTGCCCCAACCCCATACTGGCTAGCACCAGTAGTTAGTACGAAGGGCAAGGTAGGGTCAGGTAACTTCAGAACAGGTGCACGCATCAAGGCCTCCTTGAGGCGTGTAAAAGCCTGCTGACAGACTGATGTCCAAAGAAAGTGGGTTTCTTCTTTGAAAGGTTAGTCAAGGGTGCAGCAATAGCAGAAAAGTTCTTCACGAACTTTCTGTAGTATGAAGCAAGACCCAAGAATGACCGGACATCACACATTGTGGTAGGTTGTGGCAAGTCCTGAATCGCAGCAACCTTTGTTGCTTCAGGAGCCAACCGTTCCCCAGAGATTACATGTCCCAGATAAGTCCCAGAAGTCACTCCAAAGGAGGACTTTGCATCTTTTGCGGTGAAAGTACCTTATACTGGGCCTCATGTAGTGTCTGAAGAACTAGAGCCAGATGTTGCGCATGCTCCTCGACAGATCGACTGAATACCAGGATATCATCCATGTATACAACTACAAACCTGTCCAGGTAAGGCCTGAGTATGCGATGCATTCTTGTCTGGAATGTGCAAGGGGCATTGCAAAGACCGAAAGGCATGACCAGGTACTCATAGGTGCCAGTAGGCTCCTGCATCAGGTCTGGAAACTGGTCCAAAACCTGCTGAATCGGTGGGGGACAAGGAGAAGCATCCACACCAGTCGGATTCACATACGCGACGAACAGACGTGTGTGGGCAGTCTGGTGAGAGAGTTGAAAGAACTTGTGTGCCGTCAAACAATAGCAACTGCTGACTGGGTAGTACTCATCAGCTAGCACACAAGGTTGATAGTCCCCTCTACTGTCAGGAAGCTCTACCCTAGGGATCTGCCAGTCAATCCTAGGGTTAGTGGCCTCTAGCCACCGCGTGGAAAACACAAGATCAAAAGGCACGTTAGGAAAAACATAGAAGTTCAGACGCTGCCTGACCTTCTCCTGCTTGTCATAGATAACTGGTAGGTTCTTGATAGTAGTGGTGATCCGAACTGTGGAAGAGTCCCCTATACGGACTTCCAGCGGCTGCTGCAACTTCACCAATCTCCCATCCAGATGCAACTTACTGACAACCTTGGGAGAGATGAAGTTCCACGTGGCCCCACAGTCTAGTAAGCCTTTGATCCTGGCTCCCAGGATAGAGGGTCGCAGCAAGATGAGGTCTGATTTATGCTGCTTCTTTTCCTGCAAAAAGACAAGAAAAAATCAGCAAAAGCCTGACAGTCATCTTCCCGCCACGTCTCATCCAGGTCACGGTCCATGTAAGTAAAGGATCCTGACGCAGCAACTCCAACAGAGTCAGTGAGGGTAGATGCAGATTCAAACTCGTCGGAATCTCAATCAACACAAGTTGAGGGAGCTGCTAACTCCACTTCCCTCTGCAAGTCTAGTTTTTTTGAACTAGATCCAGGCTTGCGAGGCATATGGGGACAGTCTTTTAGAAAGTGGTCCCCCTCGCAACGAAAGCAAACCTCACGGTCCTTCCTTCTCTGCCACCGCCCCTCCTCGATCATGAGCGCTCTCCAGGGAAGGGTGGAAGGATCCATGGGGTTGACTAGCCAGTGGACGTCTCTCGTGGTAAGTTAGGTCTCTGGGCCTGAGGGGAAGTGGCACGTCCCTTCCCTTTCCCCTTTTGACTAGTTGAGCTCTTACTGCTGTTGTTTCCCTTTGAACATAGCAGCAAGGTTCTCGGCTAAGGAAAGAACGGCTGGCTCAATTGTTGATACTGATGCAGTCTTAGATGGAGGACTGCCACACTGAGATGCATCAGAATCAGATCTTGCATCAACAGCCAACAAAGCACCCTTCTTCCTACGTTGTCCCCTGGAAGAGGGCCTCCTCCTTCCATCAGAAGGTTCCTGAACCTTGAGCCGAGACACCAGGTCCAGGGTCGCTTTGCCAAAGGACCTCCAGTCCTTATGGCCCTGAGAGTACAAAGCAATGGAGTAATCTGGAGGTGTTGCCCGTAGGAAGTGAGTGAGCTGGTCAGACTCACTCATCTCCAGACCAGGTGTAGCAGTCAAGCTCTCAAGCAACCTGTAGAGCTTGGACAGGGAACCCTCAAGCCTGCGTGAGCCCAACAACAATATCTTATCTGCTACTTTCCGGGCCTGTTCCCTGTCTGCAAACCGGTCTCGCAGGGCCTGCAGCAACCCCTCCACCTTCAACTGCTGTGCCCATTTGTCCATGGGCAGATTTTGTTTCGCTGCAGAGGATGTACACCATTTCAGCGCAGTCCTCTCCAGACGTTCCAGAATCGTTCCTACCTTTGTCACCTCTAGACAAACGAAACTGCGCAGGTACGCCTGCATAGCGGTAACCCAATCTGAAACGTCCACCTTGGGGTCTTCCCCAGAATACATGGGAGGTGGCGTCAGCTTGGGCTGCCGCTGATCAGATGTGCTAGAGGGAATGGAGGTAGTGGACACATGGGAACCAGCAGGTGAAGCTGGACGACTGTGGGATGGTGAAACTGATGTTGGGACAGGTTGGAGAGGTTGGGAAGGAGGCACAGGGAGTTGCAGACGTTGCAGAATTTTGTTGACACTCGCTATCAACGAATCAAGGCTTGCTGTCAACTTATCGACCTTGCGATCGATGGCAGAGCATTGATTCTCTACAGCGAGGATCCGTTGATCCCAATTAGAAAAGTAAGATCTGTTGAGGGTGTTTGTTAACAGCACCAACTCAGCAGTATCCTTACTATACTGACTGGAGGTACCACTGGCAACAACTTTCTCAACCTCTTTACGTAACTCTCTCCTCCTTTCCTCCTTCCTGGTGGCCTCCTCAGCTTCCTTCATCTCCCTTTTTAACCGTTGAACATGGGCCTCTGCCTTTCTGCGGCTTTCCTCCGCTTCAAGCAGGGCCTGCTCCAAGGGTGAGAGAGGAAGTGGAGGGGGTTGAGCAAAAGGTTCCCCTTCCTCAACCTTCGTCTCAGCGTCAGCCATTATTAATCACTCACACAGTCTAATAAACACAGACACACAGAAATGAGGTCAGCAGAGATTAAGATTACACACACAACCACTGATGTAATCACTGCCACCTGATGACAAGAGACGTGGTGAATTAGGCAGAAGAGCGCTCAGCCTTTGTAGGTCGCTGAGGGCTATTCTGGGTCAGTTTAGGGTAATTCCAAATAAAACCAGCTTGCGATTTTTCATTCATAGCCCAGAACCCTCATCGGAGTGCAATAACCCAGAATCGCTGTCAGATAGTTAGACAGGATGCAACCTTGGACTGTAAGTAGAAGGTCAGAATAGCGCAGAGAGTCAGTAGCAATTAACAAAACCCAGTAGTCAACCAAGATGCAGCGAATGACTGATCAAGCTATTTTTAGACTCCTACTACTGACACTGGCACCGTAGGACCCTGTATGCCCCACTCTAGGTGAGGCGAAGTACAGATATGACGTATCAGACTCAAAACATCAATCCTAGTATACCGCTTTCAGACACTGACTCAATACTGAATTGCGATTTCAGGGTGACTGACAGACTGAAATTCTGACGGACAGAACCTAAGATATGACAAACCCTAGCTGCCCCAAGCACTGGCTATGGCAGCGCAGTACTCGGAATTCCATTATCACTGACATACAGACCTTGAACTACTCAATTCACTATGTGTACTGAATCGCAATACTGTAGTACAGTCATAGATGCAATTTGAGACAGAGTGGTCAAACAGAGGCAGTAGAAGTCAACATAGATAGGTAAGGGAAATAGCTATGGCTGTCAGGCGTTGCGATTTTCAATTTTCACTGTCTATAGACATACAGCTTCGATTTTCCCAGTCTAATCACAACTATCAGACCCGCTACAGGGACTTGAGTAAGGAACACACTTACTTTAGGGCAAAACACTGGAAGAAGAAGCTGAACTGGCTATGGCTGCCATCTCGCCAATTTCTTCAATTCATTGTTCCTGGTGCTCCCACGTTCAAAATCTCTTGAAACTTGGTGATACTGAAGCTCTTAATATGGCAATTAACCCCCACTAGTCAGATTCACTGAATCCGGCCCAGAATTTGGAACTCGACATACCCCCAGGTATCTCTCCATTAGCAAAGTCAACGCCTAGGCTAAAAATAGCCCCTCAGTGCCTCCCAGGCCACTGAGCACTGAATCACCACCAATCTCTGTGTCATACTAGCCTCCACACGCTCCTCACCAACACCCTACTGAGGGCAATACTGAAGATGTGATTTCACCATGAAACTTGACGTCAGAAGTTCTCAGGTAGTGATGAATGCCTCAGTCCATCATCTCGCCACTGTCTGGGTCCGATCTGCTCCGATACCAACGGTTATGAACATGATTATCTGTTGAAATTATATCAACACTCACTCACAGGAACTCCCATACATGCACAGAAGGAAGGGGAGAGGTAGTGGAGTTTCACACTGCACAACAAAAGGAACGCAGTGGAAGACTCAGGGAAGCGAAGTGACAGAACACACAACACGGTGAATTCTCTCCAACAGGTCCCAAGAATCATTCATAGAAGACAACCGAGAGATCACAACCAGAAATCAATGAAGAGATGACAACTCAAACACACTAATACAACTGTTTATTAAACTCAGAGCATCGTTTTCCCTTAATAACGTCAGAACCCTGTTGCGCTATGCTCAGAGGGGAAGCGCCTCAACCCCACACACACTGAGCAGCTAAAAATAGCACCAGAACCCCATGTAACATCCAGCGCCACCCTGACATCCAACTCAGTGGCCTGCGCCAAAGTGAAACAGGCTCCCAGAGCCAATCGCCACCCACAGATGCAGAAGAAGCTCAACGCGAACAGTCCCTGATGAAGACGAAGTCCAGACGATGATAATCTCTGAGAAGATGCAGCTATAGCTGCATCGCCACTTGGACCCTACTCCTGAGGAGGGTCAGCAGTGCACCACGTGCTCCAACGCATCAGACCTCTGATAGCCCAGACCGCTTTGACTCCCAGAGAGTCAGAGCGGACAGCGTTRACCCCAGTCTGGTCAGCGCTCCGAAGGTTTGGCTATGCCCGCCGTCTCCCACACCGGAATCAGCAACCACGACTTGATACCGTGTGCGCAGCAACTTCCACCACGAAGTATCAACTGCCAAAAGCCCCGGACCGAAGTCTCCATCCTATCTATACTCTAAACTAGCCTAGACACGACCTAGACCGGACCGATTGACCGACCGGTACCGTTTCTGTTTCGGCCTCTACGACCCCTCCCTACCCGGCTATAGGCTATAGGACCGTCTATCAGCGCAGGCCCATTGGGCCGGTCCGTCCTAGGGGTAGCCCGGGCCTGGTATTCGCAGTTAGGGTAGCTGTAAGAACTTCGAGTTAGTATTGGGCCCATGTTTCCTATATTTACAAATATATCCCTCACAAATTTTCCTTATAGGTAGGTCTCTCGGTTAGCCCTCAGCCAAACAAAATTATGAATCTATCCCTACCTATGGTACAGCCTCATCAGAGAGAGGCTACAGGCAACCTGGAACCAGCAAGTCGTTGCAGGCAGGCCTCTTGATGACCAGGGCGTTCGTGACAGGTGGTGGTGGTTTAAGCCTGGGTCCCAACCGCATTACTCTGTCTCCGCACTTGAAGCGTTGTAAGCTCACACATGGTCGACCCGGGGGTGCTTATTCGCTGAATTTTGCACACAGACTATCATTGAAAGGCATTCCACGATGCAAACCCCAAATTCGAATTCCAGGGTCAAGGTCTCAGGCCAAGGGAGGCCAAGTCAGCCACTTCAAAGGGTCACAGTCGGGTACCTTAGGAGTCAAGTCCGACAGGCACCCGGTGAACAGTCACATCCCAGAGGCAAAGGTTGCATTCCATAAGCCAAAGTCACGTCCCATATTGAAAAGTCATATCCCACAGGCAAAAGGCAAAGGACACTTCCCCAAGCAAAAGTCGTGTCCTAGAGGCAAGAGTCACATCCCACAGTCACAAGTCATGTTCCACAAGTGAAAAGTCGTGACTCACAGGCCCAAGCAGCAGCACACCAATGAAAAATCGAGGAAGTACCAGGCCTTGACATTCTGAAGCAAGCAGGCCGTGGGCATGTGGTACCGGTATTAAGTCAAGCCAAAAGAAGCAGAGGCTGAGATGAGTTGAAGCTCAGTCCAAGTCAACATAAGGACTGGCCAGCCACATTTCAGGCAGATTGCCCATTCTGTGGAAGTGCTGCTGAAGCGCTTGTGCGCTATCTGCGAGGACCATGCACGAGAGCCCTGCTGGGCAGCGTTGTGCTGAGAGGGAAGGCGGCCATAGCCGCATAACTAGTAATAGAAGATAGAGCTGAGTAGCACCGGATGTATTCAAAGTCAAGATCCTCAAGTAGAGAGAGGGGGAGAGAGAGAGAGCAGAGGGTGAGAGTGAGCGCATGCATGAAGAAGATAGCAGGAGAAGAGAGACAGGGAGAGGGAGACAGAGAGAGAGCAGGGAGCCACTTACCTCAGATGAGGATGCTGGAATTGAGTTGCTAGACTCTGCACTGATGTGCGCTGGTGACTGGAAATCGGGAACTGCTCAATATGATAATTTGTTGGAATTTCTATGTTGCGCTATCCTGGACTTTACATCTCTGGTCTCCAGTGCGAATTTCATGTGCTCTCTCAATGTGTGTGTGTGCTCAAGGTGACGAGCAGTGCGGCTCAATGCATCATATTGCCCTTCTTGTTTTGTTTTGTTTTTGTGTGTGTGATATGTAGGTGCTTTAGGGTACGTCATGTGTCCAGTTTTTACATGTTTGGATCATTAATGAAAAAGTTGGCAGTTCGTTAGATTCGTTAAACCCTTCATTCTAACTCGGAGAGTGTTTTTGTGTCAGGTTTTTATAGTGTTTTTGTGTTAGGGTTTTAATAGTATTTTTGTGTTAGGGTTACATTTAGCAATTTTTTCCCCTAAAGAAAAAGGAATAAAAGTCTTAATATTAATATAATTTAAAAATTAGAAAGAATGATCTCAGTGTTCCCATGCGATTCCAAATATGTTTTGCCATGCTTTTTCTTGTCCAGGGTTGTTTAGGTTTAGCTTTGGAGGTCTTACTCAAAGATTTCGTTTGACATCGACATCACGTTGCCTAATATCAGGACCACTCATGGATGCTCTTCAAACCAACTAAAGCTTTGAAGGCTACTTTGCACACTAATAGGACCAATCCAGGATTTCGGGTCAACCTCAGGGGACCCTTAACACTTGGACACTTTTGATCCGTGTTGCACGCTTTGAGAAATCCAATCCAATAAGTAGATCATGAAACATGCCTGAACCATTCATTTGAATGCCTCGATTACTTGGCCCAGAACTTGGACAAACTTGTAGCAAACTGGCATGCAATCGAGCAAAGTAATAGCAACTGCTACAAAGTTGACCACATCATGCACGTGGCTGCTCGCACTCTTAAGTTCAAACTACATATTGCATAATAATGAGGCCATCACCAACTGACTTGTTTAAACCACCACTGTACCTGATGCTGGCAGACTCGCACTGCACGCCAAGCTTTGCCAAACCGCTAGCAGCGCTCTTTTTTTATTTTTCGGTTGGCGCCACCAGCCATTGTGGTCCATCAGCCCCGACCCGCCAAAATTTTAGGAGTGAGCCATGGTCCTTAATCATTTAAGCATGGCAGTTTCATGGTCCTTAATCATTTAAGGGATATAAAAGGTGTAGCGAGGAAGCATGCAATCGAGCAAAAGCCATAGACAACCATGAATAAGCATGCCTCCAGCCAAGGACAAGAAAAGCCTGACGTCAATAGAGACAAGTGCGGAATAAGCACCGAACTGTGCACTCACCAGATGGTTGCTTGTCCTCCCAGACAGACCCAACCAAATACAATGGCAACGTACTGTCCAATCTGCTCGGGCACATTGTTCGAAATAGTATGTCCTGTCGGGTGGCTGCATACAGCCGATCTCTAAAGGACCAAACATCCGAAAATGAGAATTGTGCCTCTAAAAATATATGAGCAGGATACTGCCCGAAAAATAATAAGTTACCCATCCAACCAGCAAAATAAATAATGGGGCTCAATCTCACCAGTCCAGAACTAGGTTGGCTGGCTGTAGCCAACCTTGTGCCACCCAAACTATCGAGGCCAAAACACAAGCTATAGATGATAGATCTTTCCGAAAAATAAATGGTAGCCCACGTGCCGCAAGCCAAGGCGCTCACATACAGGTCACCTACACTCAAGGATGTCACTAGCAATTACGTCTCGGAAGACATGGAAGGCAAGTTTGTCCATTGTCTTTTGGGGTAACATACCAATTAAGGTACCACTGAGTAAGGTGGCATTACAAAATTGTTACATGCCAATTGAAGGTCCCACAAACACACCTAAGCCTGCTCCTTTGTGGCCTGACCTCGTGCCAGTTTAATTAGGCCAAAAGAAGCATCGACAAAGATCAAAGGTTGAAAAATAGCATTTAGGAGACATGATGGCTTGATGAGTTGCATAAAGTTACCTCCTTGGACTCGTTGCTTGTTATCTAAGATCCTTGAAATATAACTGAATACTACCACTGCTCTCATATTCGCATAAAGTTACCTTCTTGGACTCGTTGCTTATTATCTAAGTTCCTTTAAATATAAGTAAATACTACCACTGCTCTCATATTCGCATGAAGTTACCTCCTTGGACTCATTGCTTGTTATCTAAGTTCCTTTAAATATAACTAAATACTACCACTGCTCTCATATTCAAGCTCTCAAATCCTAAGTTTCAACTACTTTATACCATGACCAAACTATTTTATTACACCCTGGCACTTTTTCAGAGCTCTCTTGGGTATGTACGGATGAGGGTTACTTGGAACCTCAAAAACATTTCTCAATTTATGTGTGTCATCCTAGACTTCATTTATTAAACCAAGTCTCTTTATTTCAGTCAATGATGCCATGCTCACATACAAGGGGGTCATGGATGTGTTCTACATTCCAGCTTGACTAAGCCTGCTGCCCTAAAAATGTCTATCCCTGTGCTAGTTTTGGTAAGGCCAGAAAAATGTTTGATCTAATAGCATTGGGAACACTATTGGTTCGAGGAGTTACATAAACCTTACCTCCTCTGAGTCATTGCTTGATGTCTAATGCCTTAAACCACCATTACTTCCAAGGCACTTTTCTCTGACCTTGGGGGTGCCCTGCGAGCCAAAAAATGAACCAGCGCGAGCCATTGACCAAATTCATCAATGGCCGCAAAGGCCTCGAAAGTTGCAGCGCATATAAGACAAGATCCCGCAGCCAATATCTGGGCCAAGTAACCTTTTTTTTTTTTTTTTTTTTTTTGTTGAAAAAAGCTCCATCTATTGGTGGGGAGCAGCACCTGCTGCAAACCGGGTCCAGCGTCCCATAGATACAACCATATCCTCACAAAGTGGCGCCAAGTAACCTACCTGGACATTGCACTACGTTTACAGTGGCTCTACTAGGGGTCAACGATTTCACATGCCATCACACTTGTAGGAGTGGTTCCTTTTCTTATTATTCTTCTTCCCTTGTCCATTCTTCTCTCAGCTATCTCATCTTCGTCCTTTGGGTGAAGATGTCGAGGTATGTTCCACCTTGTTACTCTCTCTCTGCTTTCTCTGTCTTCTTCTTCTTTCCCCCTGCCTATCTCTACCTGGTGTTGATTTGCATGTTGTGTGATGATGCTTGCGGATATATCAATTGAGGAATGCTCATGCAACCCTCATTAGTGCTCGTGATAGCCTATGTAGAAATTGCACTACGTTCAGAGTGGCTACGCTAGAGGCCAACGATTCCACATATTGTCATAGAGTGTTGTTTTTCTTATTATTCTCCTTCCCTCGTCGATTCTCTCCTCATTTATCTCATCTTCGTCTTTGAATGAAGATGTCGGGGTACGTTCCAACTTGTAACTTTCTCTCTCCGCTTCCTCTCACTTCTCTCTTCTTTTACCTTACCTATCTCTACCTGGTGCTGCTATGCATGTTGTGTGATGATGCTTGTGGCAATATCAATTGAGGAATGTTGACGCAACCCTGAAGTACTAGTGGTTTAAAATATACCTACACTATGAGGTACTACCATTTCACATGCGCAAACTTTTCTAAATCAAATAGGTCATCAAACTACTAACCAAACAAGAGGCAAAAACTCTTAAAGTTACATATCTCAAACTACTAACCGAACAACACCTTGACAGGTAATGAAGCACGGGGTAAGAGGGTTGGCGACACCCCCCCCCCAAAAAAAAAACATATCCTACCTATTATGTCGTGATGGCCAAAGCTGGGATAGTCGAAACCAGAAGGCCAACAAGGCAAAGAAAACATCCAGATAAACAATCACTGGATCCGGAACTATTTTGGACTACCTTCTGGAAATCTGGAGAGAAGCTCTCCCCTAGAAGAATGAAAAAAACAACAATCCATTAAAGAATGTTAATTCGTTCTTTTACAAAGGTGCTAACATATCGAAGCACTAGGGATATGCCAAACGCTGGCAGCACCAGCCAAAAGGAAAACCTTTTGCGGGCACAGCCAAAATCCAAGTGGGGTAAAAGAGGCTTGGAGGGACTGGTGGTTTAAGAGGAATTTTAAGAAGACCGGGGTTGTGGGTAGAGGAATAACAGGGGTTCAACCCTTGTGTGGAAGGGCTTCCATAACTCCTCGAGGACCTTGATGGAAAACAAGGTGAGATGGGTCCGTCATAAACATGAGCAGTAGGTCAACTTGGCCCCAAGATACAAACTCTTGCTCAAGAAAACCTAGAAATCCTTTTTTTATTCTCAGTTCCACCAAGGCATCCCACAAACCACCATCTCCTAAATACCTTACCTTTTTAAAGATATTAAGACGTGCAGCCTTAATTGCTCCCATTAGAGGAGGATCTAATGCCCACAACTGAAACTTCATTGAATACTTTGACTAAATTGGGAGCCCTTCTCATGTGACCAACCTTCCTTCAACTTAACTTCATGCGGCACTTATTAAAATGCCAACGACACCACTCACCAAACCTCCAACCCCTTCTCCTTTAACCCAAACAGGCTTGAGATCAGCCTGTAGGCTTGACAAAACCTGGGTTACTTCAATCTCTTGAAATCCCATTGCCAAAGCCCAAGTCTGGCTCCCATCCACAACAACAACAGATCAGTCTATTGAATGAGCACATACATAATCAGGCTATAGTTTGCAGGTGACTGGAGGCCACTCATCACAAAAAATAGTGACGATCACAAACAAATAGCCAAACAACCCAAGTTATGGAAAGATGCTTACAGAGTGATCCCCATGATTTCGACCACCAAGAAGTTTTATATCCATTGGTTCCTCTCTCCCCAACCAACTTCCCCACTATTCAATGCAACCTCCATCTCTTTCACCACTTGCATCATAATCACCCATACATAATCAGGCTATAGCTTGCAGGTGAAAGATGAAGGTATGGAGAGGGCTTGAGCAACTTATCTCTTTCGCCACCTACACATCATAATCACCCATAAGAATGAAGACTTCCAAGGATAGCTCAGTGGGTTAGAACTATGGCATTGTAACCAGGACGTTGTGGGTTCGGTTCTATCGGCCCTCAACCTCCCCTGGGTACGTTCAATTGGTCCTAGGCTGGCACCCCATGCACTTGTCCCCCAGCCTAGTACAGCGCATAGACAGAGCAGCAAATGTAGTAGCTGGGTTGGTTGTGCTAGGGTCTGCCAAGGAGAGGTCCAAGGTTCGATTCTATCGGCCCTATAGTACAAGTATATTTGGGGTGCATGCAAGGATGGGCCACATGCACTTAGTAGACAGATGGTCACATAGTTGGTCACCTTAGGGCCTCGCTTTGGGAAGGGCCTAAGGTGGGATGGTGAAAAGGAGTCCGTAGCGGAGGGATTGTCTACTTCCCGTAACAAACAGACAGGAATGGGCCCACTTGATGACAAAGGTATGGAGGGGATGGTGGCCACGTACGTACTAATCATCGGGACCAAAGCTACTTCAGGTGATGATAGATACAATTGCAATGATTATAGGGGTTTAGTTGATGACCGATACATGGGGGCGGATGATGTATGGGCCCGGGTAAGTTTGGGGGCCATTGATGGTCTACTCACAAGGCCTATAGAGAGAACGCTTATGCCTAGCGCCCAAAGTAACCATACGACGAGGCCAATTAGAACATGTTTCAACCACGCCTGACCGGGTTCATGCTCAACCCTAGTGCCTGCAAGACGAGGCCAATTAGAACATGTTTCAACCACGCCTGACCGGGTTCATGCTCAACCCTAGTGCCTGCAACCGCTGTCCAATCAGGTCACCCCGTTGAGGTGGTAGAAGGGTAATGCTCCGTGGTAAACTGTTCACAGGAAGGTGGATAGGGTCTCAAAAGGGGTAAAATCCTTAGGAAAAAAAACGAACAAAGACTTCCACTACTAAGTCCACCATCCTTTTTCACCACTTTCCCTCCTTGATTACATCCCTAGCCCCACAATGTTCAATTGCTCAGGTGTGGATGAAGGCTCGTGCTACAGGAGCCACCATCTATGTCACCACCTACTGCCCCTTACCCTTCACCCCTCACAATCACCCATTGGAATGAGGACTTCCACTACTAAGGCCACCATCCTTTCATTGCTTTCCCTCCTCCGTCACATGCCTGACCCCACAATCCTCAACTGGTCTTGTGCGGACAAAGGCTCGTGCTACAAGAGCCACTATCCATTTCGCCACAGACTCCACCTTACCCTTCACCCCTCAATATCCTTCAAATCCATCCTCTTACCACTATCCTCTTCGCTAATGAACCACAACCGCTATCTAATGTGGGAGATGCTACTGGACCAACCATCTCTTTCATAGTGAAAACATCTCACCCCATCCTGTCCCTAACTATATCAGCCAGAACTGTGCCCATGAGGAGGAAGACACTCTACCCCGGACCACACAATCCCTCTTGTCACTTTACTTCGTCATCTCCATCAATCCCTTAATACCCTTCAACTCTCATTCTCTTAAACCACCATTACACGCCTCCATCGGCCGCGGGGCCGTGTCAGAGGCTGAAAGTGATGAAGGCTGCCGATTTCTTTTATCGACGGCACACCGGCGCCGACTTTTCCGAATAGGCGACGAGTTCCTTTTCAGCAAGGCTGGAGCCGTGTACTGGCGGTTTAAACCACCAGACACTCTACCCTAGACCACACCATGCCTCTTGTCACTTCACTTTGTCATCTCCTTCAATCCCTCGATACCCTTCAACTCTCATCCTCTTAAACCACCAGTTCCCTAGCCGCAATCCAAAGGCCACAACAGTATACCCGCTGACCCCAAGATGGGTCAGTTTGGAAAGAAAAGGACACATGTCTGGTTCATCATGTTTCCCGAGGACAAATTCATTTTGAAGGGATGAGCTTAATTTATATTAAATGCTCAAGCAAAAGGGGTTCGAGACAGGTTGTCTGCTGCACTGTGAGAAATTTTCAGTGCATTGATTTTTCAAACTTAGTTAGTGGACCGCTTCACAGCCTTCTCATACATGACTATCAACTGGGGGAGCAAGACGGTTGGGTGGTGGATCCACCACCAAGGCGACCGCCCGACCGAGCAGCCACGTGTCAAATGGCTCCATGCTTCAGCCCTAGTCAGGGTGTTGGAGGTCATGATGACAGATTTAGGAAAGCCGACAACCAATGATGACTGGATTTTGAGACTAGCGCTCGAGAAAATGGTGTTGTGGAAGGACAAGCACACTTCCATGATTGGGAGAGCACCATTGATTAACAATGACATGCTAACCAACCTGTGGTACCAGTCAGCAATATGGGCCCTTAGCAAAAAGGTGGCGAAAGGATCAAACAAAAGCAATACAGCACAAAGTAACAGCACTGCTATGGAGACGCAACAACGAATGCCAAAACATGATCAGCAGAGTGGCCTGGAACTCAATCATACAACCAAAAGACCCGAGGAAACTAAGGATTTTGGATCTAAGACTCCAAGTCACGGCCCTGACCATACAATGGATAAAACAACTGCTATCTCACCCCATGTCCCTTGGCAGGCCTTGGCGCTGAAACAGATTATACGTTTGGCCCCTCAAGCCCCGCCAGAAACCGACCCTCAAATTTGGCCAGAAGACCGTTATCGGACAATCCCGCATCGCAGCACCCCGACAGGGGGTCAGCTAGAAGGGATCTTGAAAAGGACAACTTTTGGGCACGGGCCATGCGGGCCTGGCGACAACTCCCACTTCCGAACAAAGCATCGCCTGATAGGCGGGAGGAAGTTATCAGGCAACCCCTATTTGGCAACAGGAATACTACAGACTACAACAGGCAAGTGTTTCAAAGCCAGGCCCCTCCATGGAACAGCTGGGTCAAACGAAGGGTGCTTCGAATAGGGGACGTCTGGGACCAGGGTAAGAAAGATTGGAAAGACGAGCTGCTGAGAATACCCTGAAACACTGCCACAATTGGGGAATGTATTGGAAGTGCAGGAGGATGCAGTGCTCATAAACCTATTCAAAAAGAAAACGAAAACGTGTTTTCTAAACTTTCCCCGGATACAGTGGGATGATATGAAAAGTGCGCCTCTTCAGAATAAGGGTGATACAGACGAAAGAAACCTGGGTGGCCTTCCTCCCGGACACCCCACGATCGTACCTACCCTTCCATCTCGAAGAATGGCAGTGGCCGTCCTCTAAGAAAAGCAAGAAAGACAAGAACATACATTTGGCCAGTCTGGAGGTAAGGACAATCTACAGCAAGCTCCCAAAAATAAACCTTAGAGACATCATCAGGAACCGATGGATGACTCAAATAAATGTTCAGACCCATCCCTTGGTTCATGGCAGCAAGAACCAAACCAGCCAAACTGGCCTCTTCAGTGGCAAATAGAGCACCGCTGCCTACCCACCAACGATTGGCTGATTGACTGCACGAATCTGGAAGAGAAGGTGGCAGTGCTGCCGTGGTGCAAATCATACATGAACAGTTTCCCCGCTCGCAAAATCTTGGAAACCATAGTGCATATATTTCTAGAGTGCCTGGGCGCTGTCCTCACATGGCGCTGGTGGGACCGGCTATGGCATCAGCTGGGAACTAGTGCCACCTGGCCATGGGAATGGAGGGCTCTTCTGTGTGGAGGCTGGCGCTCCCCGCAAGATAGCACCTTTGAAGAAAAACATGTTAAAATTGGGGAAAGAGCGGTCCTCTAGGTCCTCTAGCGGAAACGATGTGTACATGTGATGGGAGATGCGTGGGTGGAAGGCGAGGAGTTCACATAAATGATAAACAACAACTCCAGATGGACCGAATGGAACAATGGACAAAAGTGAAGACACGACTGGACCTATACAACAAACGAACAAACGGTTCTTGAAAGAGTGGCTGGGGGACGATCAAGGGGGTTGAATGGCTAGTGCCCACTGGGGGGGGAGAGATTAACGAGAGTAAAGAAGAGACTACAGCCTGGTGTTCAAGGATTGCACCAAAATCAGCCCAAAAATTCCATTGCACCCACGTCGGAATTCCCAAACCTCTTCCTGCCCCATCATCTTTCGATGGTGGCCCTGCAGTGGTACGGGCACAGCGACTGAGTTGACATCAAGAGAGACAGGGCACAACAAGGGATAATTCCGCCCATCTGGCGGTTGTAGGAGGCTGAGGAGGTGGTGTGCTTGTCGTTTGTCCCCATTAGCATGTATACCTGAAACCAGGTAATAGTTCCGGGATAAAGTGTGAAAGGGGTGTACAATGGGACGCTGGACCTGGTTTCCAAAAGTGCTGCTCCCCACCAATAGACCGGAGCATCCAGGGGGGGCTCTGCTTGAGAGTGATGCTTATATCACTCTCTCTAGCAGGCCCCACCTGGCCCTTTTCGGAAAATAAAAGTAGAAATAGTTAGTGAAACACTTAGAGAAAATCGGTATCATAGGTTGAGCAAGAGAGAGATGCTTATATCACTCCCTCTAGCAGGTTCTCGAAAAATAAAAGTAAAAATAGTTAGTGAAACACTCTGAGAAAATCGGTACCATAGGTTGTGTTGACCTTTTTGGGAAAAACATTAGAAAAGCAAGTAACAAAAAAATAAACAACTCTCTGTTCTGGATGGTAAAGAAAAATTCTAGTGGCAAAAGTCACATTTCTTGGCTCCTGCTGGAACCTGAAGGGCCAAAAGCTTTTCACTCGATGCTCTAGGCTCGGAAATGTACCAGTTTGGCAACTTCGCTTAGTGCTGACTGGTGGTTTAAGAGGAGGAAATCCATGAGGGCATCTTCGAGGTGAAGTCTATCCAATAGGAAGACCATCTTCATCGATCGACATATTTACCTGTCGATCGCTTCCTTATTCGCTGATCTTATGCTGTCCCGAGCGCATGGTGATATTTAGCGACGCTGCCTCCACTGGTTCAATCAACAACCATGTTCCTGACATGATCACCAGTCAAACTTCCATTGAATGCTAATTTCTGGGGCTCAGCTCTGTGCACCATGATAAGCAATAATTTCCCACTCCACCTGGCCGCTAGTCACTCCAAAGAACCACTCCTCCCCATGCCATATGGCACCATGCTTAGCTGTCCATGTGGCAGAAGTGACGGTCAACCACGACAGCCTGCGGCATCACCAAGAGCACCCACAAGTGTCAGCGCCATCACCAACACTGCTCGCAGCCTCCTAGTTGCACTGCATCAGCCCATGACGCAGCCCACCACAACGTGAAGCGTGACCATTGTTTGAGCCCCCAACACCCATCACCACCGCTCTGAAAGCCAAACTCTCTACATAGTGGTCTTCGGAGGCGCAAAAGGTTCAGATCTCCACACCTTTGTGACACCGATTGTACATTGCTCGAGTATGCCGAGAGTACCAAAGACTGGCGTCTAAATCTGCAGCGAAGCGTTTTTGGGACCATGAATGGTGAGACATCCTCGACTGCAGTAATTAGAATAAAACACGCAAGAAGAACGGGACGACTTCAAAGCACCTCTGCTCCTCAAAATCAAAGCTCTACAGTGCTACTAACGCTGGCTGTGGAAGGGTTGGCCTACCGGCCTTTGGAGGGGCTGACGATTTTTCATGCTCATAAGTTTTAACAAAGAATTCTGAAAAGGAAGTCAGCGGCAGAGATTCTGTATGGTTCTATTTGGTAAAAGTATCAGATAAATAATTAAAAAAAAATTCTAGACTGCAAAAAAACGTTCTCGGCTGCAAAAAGATCCTGGCTGCCAATGTATGCTACTCTTGCCAGCTGATGTAACCAAGTGGGCTCAAAACTTTGAGGTCCAGTGCTCCAGGGTTGGAAAACCAACAGTTCACCAGAATAGGTCTAAAAGACTAGAAGTAATGGGGGGTTAAGGACAATAGCCTTGTGGACTGGCATAGATTTACCAAGGCCTCCCATGAAGACCAGATTCTGATTATTCTCAGGATTGTAGCCTAGAAGTGGCTCTAAGCTATGTATAATTGAAGATTGGATGGTTTGAAGAATAGGTGTGGCTGCTACTCAATACTCTCCATTTATTACATTTACTACTCTCCACTGGAGAGTAATAAATGCTGCCAGTGGGTGTTTTGGTCATAACGGTGGGAAAAGTAAGAATGGGTTTTGCCGTATTCTATGGACTTGTTGGTCGAAAAAAAACTTGGATTGGCGCTGCCAGAATAGACTGCAGCCAGGATGCCTTTAAGAAAACATGAACGCGACCTTGACAGAATCTACCATCGATTCTAATTTCTAAGGCATCCAAGCCTCTCAAGGTTGAACTTATTAGCAATACCCTCAGATCTCATCCACAGGATGTCTTTAAGAAAACATGAACGCGACCTTGACAGAATCTACCATCGATACTAATTTCTAAGGCATCCAAGCCACTCAAGGTTTATCTTATTAGCAATGTACCTTCAGATCTCATCCACATAATGGTAACCCTTTCGCATGCACGTGACTTCCCTTAGCGCCCGTACTTCATTTGTATCTGAGAGCCTAACCATCAGCATTCCACCTAAGGTCATGGTTCAATCCTAAGTGTATTCTTCCCTGTACTTGCAATATACTCCAATACACAAACTAATAGACAAACCAAAATGGTCAGAAGTCCGCGACGCAGCCAGAGGGACCTGGCGAGGGACAATTTTTGGGCACGAGCGCTGCAGGCCTGGCGACAACTTCTGCGGCCAAACAAGGCAACACCGGACAGGTGGGAGGAGGTCGCGAGGCAACCACCTGTTTGGCAACCAAAACATTATGGACCGTAACGGCCATGTGTTTCGGAGCTCTGCCCCCCCACGGAACAGTTGTGCCAAACGAGGGGTGCTGAGAATCAAGGATATACCGGATCAGGGGACCAGGGACTGTAAACAGGAACAACAGCTGCAGCAATCATAACGGGGGAAGGAATCGGAACAGGTCACTTTCTCCATTCCCCTGCATTCGGTGCGCACCCTGCGCAAAGGCCAGACCTCAAGAGGGTGATTGGGTGGCGATCAGGTGGAACGAAGAGGCGGTGGGGAGTGTGTTGAAAGTGTGGGAGGACACAATCCTCGTCAACCTCTTTTTTAAAAAGAAGGACGATGTACTGGGCAGGCTCTCCCCAGATGCAGTGGAGTGGTATGGGAAGTCCAAGCTTTACAGGATAAGAGTGCCCCAGAAACAGGAGGCCTGGGTGGCATTCCTCCCTGCCTCCACGATCCTGGAGCTCCCTTTTGACCCCGAGCAATGGCAATGGCCCCCTGCACAAAAATATAAAAATAAAAGGAACTCACAGCTGATAAACCGGGAGGGAAAAGACACATACAGGATGCTGTGTCCGAGGGTCAACCTAAAAGACATCATGACAAACTGATGGATGTCTCACCTGAATGTAGGTAGGGATGCGGTCCAGCCCATCTGCTGGCTTACAGCAACAAAGATGAAACCAGCCAAGCTCGCCTCCCTGCAGTAGCAGATTGAGCACCAGTACCTGCCCACCAATACACCGAAGGAACCTGGAACAAAGGGGTTGGCAATGCCCTGGTGTAAATCCTGCCTGAATAACTTCCCCTCCTGCAAAATCCCAGAAACAATTGAACATATCTTCCTCCAGTGTCTAGGCACTGTTTGGTGCTGGTGGCATAGAGTCTGGCGGAAGCTGGGAACCGTGTCCACCTGGCTGTGGGAATGGAGAGCGCTTTGATGCAGGACGTGGCGATCCCCCCAAGATAATACGTTTGAAGAAAATATGTTTAGACTAGGGAGGGGGGCCCTCGGAAGAAAAAGATGCATTCCCGTAATGGAAGACGTATGAATAGAAGGAGAGGAGTTTACAGACATTATCAGACACCAACTCCAACAGGACCTCACTGAGCAATGGTTGAAAGTGAAAGCACGGCTGGACCTTTATCACATGAAGAAAGATGTCCAACAACTAATCAGAAGATTCTCAAAAGAATGGCTGGGGGGTGACCAAGGAAGCTGGATACCCAGCATCAAGTGGGACGGCAGTGGCCAACCTGACGAGCAGGCGCTGAAACAGGACTACAGCTTTACATTCAAGGAATCGAGTCAATGCACTAAGATCAATGTGACGGAATTCCCAGATCTCTTCCCTCACCATCACCTTCTCTGGTGGATTTACGATGGTATGGTGTGATACTTTTACCAATTCGGCGGCTACTCAGTAGCTGAAGAGACTGTAACGGTTGCGTGACAGTTGTTGTTATGATCTGCAACGACCAATAAGCCTACAGGAGATGACCTGTCAAAGCCACTTATTGGTCCACTTCTCGGTCCTTTTTGTTCTTTTCTAGATGAAACCGGGTAATGGCCCTGGGGGGTTGTTTCTTGCTGATATAAGGGATGTTGGGCCCGGTTTCGAGCAGGTGCAGCTCCCACCAATAGACTCGAGCACCCAGCGGGACAGATAGGAGGGGATGCTCATACCATTCTGGGGGCTCAGTGGTTAGAGCACCGGCTGGAAATGCACATTGTGGTACGAGGTTGCAGGTTCACAACTCTGCAGCCTGGCGTGCGTCCGCCGTTAGGCGCTTTCATAGCCCCCAGCCATTCGCACACCCCCCTTGGGACGACACATGGTAAGTTTATACAGACACTGCCTGCGCACCGCCCAAGGGGTCCTCGTCCATGGTTGTTGTATGTGGGATGGGTTTGGCGGAGGGCTTTACGGGTTTGCTGTTCGTTGATCCGATGATCTTAGGTCTCTCCTGGTTATCACTCCATGGGGGAGGTAGGGGGCGTAGTAGGCGGAAGGAGGGGGGGGCTGCAGACAT
>BFEA01000102.1:1637086-1650333 GCA_003427395.1 Chara braunii
TTGGTGAGGGTGCATTGGGGGGTGCTCCAAGAGCGACAGAAGGGGCTGACGAAAGGGTTGTTGATGGACTGTATGTGCACAAGAAAAATATCTCTCGCGAAGGTGGTAATTGCGCAACTCAAGACGCATGAAGAAGGGGCATAGGCACCGGGAAGGACGCGAAGAAGGGGCACAGGCCTGATGAAACCCCCCCCCAAAAAAAAAAAAAAAAATACAAATTGATGTGCGCAGCATGCGCACCAATGCACTCACCCTATGCACCCCCCAGCGCACTAGTGCACACTGCATTGAAGTGTCGCGCAGTGCACCACGCATAACGCATCCCGCATCAGTGCGCGCGCATCAATGCCTGCACCGCCGGGGGGCACGCAGCACATTGCGCACCGCATAGGTGCGCCGCAACTATGGTTTGCAGGCATAAAGGGTGGCCTTCCATGGAACCATCAATCAGGTCAATAGTGACTGGGTGGCCTTCCATGGAAACGCAAATCAGGTCAATAGTGCCCTGGTGATACATCCCGACGAGGTGTTGGTCAACCTCTTCAAGAAAAACAATGATAACATATTCACAACGCTTACCCCGGACACAGTCTACTGGATAGAAATGGGGCATCTCTTTCGCATCCTGGTCCTGAGAAATCAAAACACCTGACTGGCACACCAATCTGAGACACCTATCTCACAACTGCCACTAGACCACCGGAGTGGGTATGGACCACACAAGAAACCCACCACAAGGACAAGGGGACATCATATCAAATGTTGCGGCCGAAAGTTAATATTACAGACAAAATCAGAGAGAAATGGATGAAGCATCTCAATGTGAGAATAGAAGCAATCAGGCACATAAAATGGTTTGCAGGCACGAAGGGTCGCCCAGCAAAAATAGCCTTCGTGCAATGGAAAACCAACCATGTGGCTTTCTAATCGCATTTTTGCCCCGCTTCACTCTTACTTACGAATATCAGTCACTATGAGAGGATTGCAGGTCAGCTGACAAGTCACAATAAAGTTTTGCGCTATGAAAAAGGTGGTCCTCTATACACCAGCACTTAGCGAATTGCACCCATGCTCAAGCACGCACAATATCATACCTTAAACCACCACTACCCCCACCATCCTAAATTCGGGGGGACCGATAGCACAGGTTCATGAGGACTACCGGTAGCACAGTGGGGAAACCCGACGGAGTGGCAAAAATGGAAAATGCACCAAGTTGCCGTCGTGATTTATATCATGGTTGAAACACTTTTTGAAAAATATTTAACATTTTTCCAAGAAAGATCACAGCCAAATCTACAAACCCTCCAATTTTCAAAGCTTTTGAGTTTAGCGCAAAAAATCACAGAAGTTGGGGTACTTTTTTCTTGGCCCACATGTGGTAGTGGCAAAAAAGGAAAATGCAATGAATCGGTGCGACACTTATTTTGCGGTTTTTTTTTTTTCCTGATATTTCTCCCGGATAGATCACAATCTAATCTAGAGGATCTCAAATTTTCAGATTTTTTCGTCAATTCTTTTGAGCGTGGAAAATCGCCAAGGTTGGCGCAAAAAAAATGTCAGACTGGACCCGCCTGCGCCTGTCAAACCCAGTCCGTACGGCCAGCAAAGCCGAATTTCCAATGTCGGGGGTAGTGGTGGTTTATACGATATTAGGACACAACAACGAAAAAAAAAAAAATCACATAAACCAATTGGATGGCACCAAACAGGGCCAAGTGTAGATAAAGGAGAAGTAGAATATAGACAAACAAATAGGTTACTATGCATGGACTTTTATGTACCACCACTAAGAAATCAATTATAGATGCTAATAGCCTAATAGTATAAAACATATACAAAAATTACCAAATGATACTTCTCCAAAGCATAAAATATACCAACGAGCCACCACCAATAAATCAATTATAGATGCTAATAGCCTAATAGTATAAAAGATACACAAAAATTACCAAATGGTACTTCTCCAAAATATAAAATATACCAACGAGCCGCTCAATCGGTACACCAATGAACTGTTGAAATACAGACACGTGTTCAAA
Source organism: Chara braunii (assembly GCA_003427395.1). Lineage (NCBI taxonomy): Eukaryota > Viridiplantae > Streptophyta > Charophyceae > Charales > Characeae > Chara > Chara braunii. The sequence goes on from BFEA01000102.1 coordinate 1,639,129, forward strand.
TCCAAAGACAATCAGATACCCATAATAACATAATCCAATATTACCTAGGGCCAATCAGCTTCCATGATGATATCGCAACGTTGTTGCCCCTTTAAAAAAAAGAAAAATAAATAAATAAATAAAATATCAAATACTAAAATGCAAATGTTAAGTACAATATCAAGTGGTGTATGTACTATATATGGTCAAACAAAACTGCCAGGTAAACCGTAGGTAGAGAGGGAGAAGAGGACAACAAACGAGGGGTTGTACAAACATATGAAACACAAGCAACGACTTTTGGACTGTTTCGTCGGAATTTCACCAACTCATCAGGAGGTTACACCTCGACAGTCAAAGATTACTTTTCCCTCTTTATGGCACCTTGGTTCAACAATTCCCCAAACCGCCTTAATAAACAAACGAGCGTATTCTAACAAAGCACGAAGCCTTCACAAGAATCGTTATCCTGTAGGATGTCAAGAAAATGAGATGCCAGCTTTATGCAATGCATCTAGGGGTAGTAGGTCACAACCACGCCTTAAACCACAAGTACATGGCCCCAGGCAACTTGAGAAGAACGAGAGGCTCTCTCTCAGAGGCTCAGGGCAACAAGACAAAAATGGATGGCAAAACTAGTCAAACTAACATAAAAACACCATGCTAATGATTCGGCAAAGCTTAGCGCAAAGGGCGAATCCGCCTCGTACAAAAGACACTCAGATGTGCGGGTGGTTTAAACCACCAGTACCCACATTGGTCGACAAATGAATTTGTGTCTGCACAACATGAGGGGGTTAGGCAAGGTTGGCCAACTAGCCCGCAGGGGGGGCGGCGGAGGTGCGCAAATTTAGTGCGGCGATTTTGACAATTTTCAAGGTTAGAATTCAAAGTGGACATCTGAAAATTTTGAAAAAAATCTCATACACATAGGTTTGGTGCTGATCTTTATGGAAAAATATTTTAGAAAACAGATCAGCATCCTAAGATGGAAAAATAATTTCTAGCGGCAAAGATTCCCACTTTCATGCTCGCCACATTCGTAGTTTAACCCATCAACAGAAAGCAAATCGTATACTAAAGCCTTGCTCTCCAACTAGAGTCCACTGTATGTGTAACGCTGAAGTCCAGCCCCATTGCTGGCCAACAATTCTGTTGTGCAACCAATCATTTATTGCTCACTCAATGGAAAAAATATCTAAATTGTTGCTTAAAGTGCTTCATAAGGTAGATCCTAAAACCGAAATAGCCATGATGTGGGGCAGCTGGTGAGAAGCCAACCACATGTCAAGCACCATGATTAGGCATGTTGAAGGAACATTAGGAACTGCAATGTAAGTTCACATCTTTTTTTGTTACAAAACAATAGGGTGACAACCTTGAGATATCATTTTCACGAGTTCGCTGACTCCGTTTTCTTGTCAGGGCATTGTGACTCTCAACCTCACGCCCTATGCTACTTACCTTGTCGGAGTGACTAAACTGCAAAAGAGGGCCCGAAAAGAGGCAATGGGGGTGTGCCAAGGATTTTTGGAAAATTTGAGTGTGGAGTTCGAGGTCGGGACTGGAATCGCCCGTGCGGTTCCCGTTACGGTGCAACGAGCAATGGCGGGAAGTTCAGAGTCGGAGTCAGATGGACGCAGCCTAACAGCCTTCTCCATGAGCTTCTCCACACGACGTGTAGTTGAATACCCACTCCCTTAGCCGTTGTGTACGACGACAGTCATAACACGAAGTACGAGGCTTGTACGAGGCAACAATCGACAATGGAATAACAATCAACTCATTCAAGGGAAGCACAATGGACAAGGGATGAAAAATGGTATCAATAATCACAAACCCATAATTAACAAATCCAAAGCACTGCGTCTCATAAGGGAATTGATATGGGAGTCCGCGTGGTTATTAGGCAACCACTTCACACATATGCATCGTTCACAAAACAGATCGACCCATCGCATGCTCAAGGCTAGTGGGAGGAGATGAGTCGCATGCCTTCCCTTACATAGTCATGCAAGCAAAAGAGTGTAACGAGAAGAGGGCTCTCATGCGAGCAAGCGATCAACCTACAATAGATTCTTAACTAACATCCCATCCATGTATTAGCTGATCGATGAGAATACTGATTCATCCACATAGTCATCAACAATGTCCCAGACGGGCTAAAACACATCAACATGCACATGAAAAAATGGGAGATTCAAACATTCATTCTTACGAAGTTCGGGCATCCATGAAGCAATACGAAAAGTTGGTTACCATCTTCAAAAAGATACCTAAACAATCGCACACACTAATCCATAAATCATGCATAAAGATGTCATTAAAGCCATAACTCAAAAGAGAGAAAGAAGGAGATAAAAATACAAGCACAAGCACATGATTGAGGCGAAAAGATTGACGTCTTGCCATGCAAACTTTTTACCCCAGCAGAAAAGATAGATGAGAAGCATGAAATTTTTTGTTTTCTAAATTGTGGCCTCTACTGGTGATCCCCGTCACCACCTACTTAGCGCAAACCCCAACGATCGTCGCCCCGTCAACTCCACTTCCACACTGATCTGCCCAGACCCTGCATTCCATCGCAACGATCCAGCACACGATTACACGGAGTTGCAGCAGACATGCGGGGAGTTTTTGACTTGCTGATCACCACCGCTATCTAGCTCCAACTGAGTTGGCAAATGCATTGCAAGAGAGCAAAAGAGATGCACTTACGAGATTTATAGTTATGACGAAAGGTGAAGGGAGGATGATGATCGGGGAAAGATAGGCACAAAAAGGGGTAGGAAGTAGACTGAGTAAACAACAGGAAGGCCACATTGATCCGATGGAGGCGATGGTAGCCAATTGGATTGCAGAGTGACGAGATTAAAGTAGCAGTACGCGCTGTCGTCACTTGCAGATTTACAAGATCCTTCGAGATGTTGGGTGAAGGCGGGAAAGGAGGTTATGAAAGATGGTGTAAAGTGGGGCCAAGATCCAAAGAAGGAAAAGGTGCAAAAAGGGGGAGAAGAAGACGGTTACAGGATGTTGTTGCTGCGTAAAGGAGAGTGAGGGAAACGAAAGAAGCTTGCATGCAAAGGCACCAACGTAGAGGAAGCATTCACAAAAATTGTAAAGGCACTACAATAGTTATGTGAAATGCCAATGAAAGTTGTGCCTAATTCCTATGACTAATTCAAAATTGAGAAGTCCAAAAAGAATTTCCACGCTCGCTTGCCAAGGCGCGCAAACTCTTAGTCTCGTTTCCTGTTCTATCATCCATCAACAAAAATTCACGCGACTCGTGATGATATTTCCAAAATTTACAGACAAAAAGAGAAGGACTCGATCCAAGGTATTCGGACGGACATTCACGCATCCTTGAAATTTGGAAAACAAATTTTGAGCGCATTCACTAGAAAGCGCAAAAAATCCTACATCAATCTTATCCATTCTAAGCAGGAAAAACAATTCACACAAGTTTCAAGGGTAACTCAATATATTTGCAAAAATAAATATGAACTCGAAAATTGGATTAACCGACACAAGCCACCTGTACATATCCCACCAAAGACCAACCCATCGATTACGTCGAAATCTCCACCGACTAGGCCGAAAAGAACCAAAAGTAGTGTTCTACCCCTTTCTAAAGCAAAAATTAATAAGGGGCTCAGAATCCCGTGCACTCGCAGAAGTTCGTTCGTCACAGCGTCAACATTAAGATTCTTCCAAACATTGCACTATTGGCCCGACCTACTATCATCACAAGTGGTTGCACCATGCAACTTTCCCCGCAACAGAGAGGAGTGGGGAGACGGGAGGGTGGGCATAAAATGAGAAAGAGAGTTTTTCAAGCACAAGGAAACCAACACATCAAGAGGTATTGAATCCATGTGTGTTACTCTACTCTTCTCTACTCTTCTCTACTTTTCTCTACTCTTCTCTACTCTTCTCTGCTCTACTCTTCATCATTGCAGCCTGCAATCCTACTTCAGGGCTTGAATCTTACATACCAGCTATCTACACACCAAAAGAGGTGATAGCCCTCTTTTTTTTTTGGTTATTTTGTCTCAAGGCGTGGTTTGGGCCACCCTACTCCAAGAGATTTATGAGGATGCTCCACAAAATCATAGTAAAATGGTGCATTGTTCCTCGTCAAATTGATTAGGGGTGTAGCAATTATAGCACACCCTTTGAAAACATCAATGCGCACCGCGTAGTTTACCATGCCTAAAAATGATCAAACACTTCACCACTATCATTGACCTTTATCATTGTGCGCTAACTTCCACTTTCTTCGCTTCAAGAATAATGTCATTTCGTATAACGATGTGTCCCAAATGCAATAGTGTCTCCCCACCGAGCTCACACTTCTTTACCTTTGTTACGATCCTGGCCAATTCCGAAGTTCAAACACACAAGGAAATACAACACCGTCCAATTACAAAAGAAATGAAAGAACTTGAGAGGAGAACGAGACAAAGGAAGAAGAAAAAAAAGAAAAAAAGAAGAATAAGATGTACACCAGCAAAAGACCAATGACAAATCCGCCTTCTCTAGTATACCAGACTCCTTTCTCCCCCTCTCTAACTCTGATAAAATAATAATAATAATAATAATAATAATAATAATAACAATGAATGGTTGAGCCAAAACCAATGTTCGAACACCTCTCAATATGAGGTCCACCACATCCATGACCTCCACCTAGCCAGGTAAGTACCCTGCGTCTCCGACAAGCAATGGTGGATAACTAGGGGCTCTCCGCCGAAGTTCAGAAGACAACGCAAAAGAAGCTATGTCCTCTATACTTCAAGCCTCCATGCCTGACTCTGCCCTCAAGCCTTCTTGTTGTAGCACTACCCCACGTTGGGCCTTCCAGATACATCGCCTACCAAAGAGGTGAAGTTAGCGTCCACCATAGCCAGGTGAGTACCCCTCGCCACTCTCCTCCCTAGTCCGAACCCCTACAGTAGGATAAGGTCACGCAAGGTACAACTTACCTCCACCTGTGGGAATTGTCACCATCCCTTAGGTGGGTGTATCCCCGCCGAGCCACTGGTCGATGTGCGAGAGTTTTTACATGCGGTCACGGAGGTGGATCAGCTGAGGGCGTTTCTCGTTCGAAGTAGAGTATAGGGTGTACGTGCGGTCAGTGCCCGAATCGAACCCATGTGCGAATTGACGCTTGGAGCATTGATCTTCGAGGCGCGACTCTATGCCGGTTGACTAGGTCGACTAGTCTAACCACACGATACACTTCTCAAAGACACTGAAGCCCATATGCAAATCACGCATAGTCCCTTTTTTGTTCAACCCATAACTCTTTTGGTGCCTACATAAGCAGCGGTGCACGCGAACCTTGTATAAGTAACGCAGTTGCGCGAGCCCCATCATATTGACTAGCCATGTGTGAATACGTGAGCAGTCAAAATGGCGGCGTACTATGTGGTGCCCATGACCAGACGACCCTCAATGGTTTCAAGCGTACCATTCGACACCCAAGTATCGGTTGACAAGCGTCTCGAGGGGTTATTCCTTTGACGCTAGACAATCACAAATGCGGTTGGGCGTCCCACCCTCTTCTGCACCCTGCGCAAAAGAGCGGTAGAGGTTGCTTTACTAGCAAGAAATTGTGTGCTGCCATGTGTGGCACCTCGACCTTCTTGTCTAGAACATCCACATCCCACCAAACTCTCAACAAGAAACCTAAGTTATCGCGCAAGCGCGTGCGTGCGATGTCTCGCGCCAGTAAGCGTGCGACTAATTGTGGGTCTCTCGCGTAAGTGCGCATATGTGGCCCTTGCCCATGATGATCGAGCAAAATAAATTGGTTGAACCACTCAGACATAAGGTTATGTGGCATCAGAGCAATCACTCTCACAATCATAAGTGCGGCTCGTCCATCAACATTACATCAATCATATCAATCATTACGCCTCAAAATTCAACAGCTTCACACGGACCTGCGCTCACGTAAAACCAGCAACCGCATGCCACGCCCTAATAGAGTCAACTCTACCATTCTCTGCAGCTCATACCCCACCTTACACACACAAACCCCAACCATTATCCACAATCCCACAACAAAGTCTTTCAAAATGGCCATTTAGAAAGAAGTCTGGGTGGAAATCCCAAGAAACATCTCAAACTCACAGCGCTAAGGCTTTAGGTTGAGATGCAGAAACAGGTAAAGTTGTGTCCTAGACCGACCTGTTATCAAATGATAGCAGAAGATAGTTGATCCTTGATGGCATGCGTCTAGTCCGTTTTAAAACGATATACGAAAGGCAAATGGCTAGACAATTGACATAGGGCGTATGGCTAGACCGCCCCAACCTAGGGGTACGTCTAGTCCGTTTTAGAAAGATACACCTAAGGCAGATGCCTAGACAATTGACATAGGGTGAATGGCTAGACCGCCCCAACCTAGGGATACACCTAGTCAGCCTTAAAAGTTAACATATGACAGATAACCGGACCGCCCCGACCTAGGGGTACCTCCAGTTTTTATCCGAGCAACGACATAAGGCACATGATTAGGCCGCCCCAACCTAGGTGTACGCTTAGCCAGCCCAAACAACAACATGTGGCATAGACCGGCCCATCCTAGGGGAACGCCTGGTTTGCTTATACAACAACATACGACATATAACTGGACCGCCCCAACCTAGGGGTATGTCCAGCCTCCGTAACAAACAACACCATTCAACATATAATTTCACAAAGTTCTTCTCTCTTTCTGGCCGATGATAAGACCGCGCAACCTACGGAGGCATCCTATCCTGCCTTAACCATGTTTAATAATTAGATTTACACTAACTCTTTGCTTTTCTATGTTATGCTGGAGGCATCCCATCCTGCCTTAACCATGTTTAACAATCAAATTTATACTAACTCTTTGCCTTTCTATGCTATGATGGGTATAGGACTGAACCGCCCCAACCTAGGGGTACGTTCAGTCTGCCCAAGTTACTTAATTGTTATATTCTGGATTTACCTTTTTCTGTTTTTTTTTATTCTACCGGCTTAATGACGCCCCAACCTAGGGGTACACCTAGTCTGCTTTTTTCACCTTAGAATAAAACAAAGGACTGGAGCCACGCAACCTAGAGTGGGCCCAACTCTTTGCAGTGAACAAAGAAAGCACGATTTTGTGTTGCCCAACCTAGGGTCCCATCCTGCGTTAAAACACCCCAGAACAGAAAGGACCGTCCAACCTAGGATAGGCCCACCCTTTGAAAATCAAGCTAGCAGCCCAACAAACAAAAAGAAACAAAGCACTGGACCTCTCAACCTAGAGATATGTCACCTAGGATAGGCCCACCCTTTGAAAATCAAGCAAGCAGCCCAACAAACAAGAAGAAACATAGCACCTCTCAACCTAGAGATATGTCCAGCCTTTGGTTGAGCCAGTCAGACGTAAGCAAACTCAACATTTCTCCCTTTTTCCACGCTTCCCCCATTCATTCTCTTTGCATTCACGCAAATAGTCTGAATTTCCACACACATTTCCTTATCCAATTTCAGATCACAGTCCTGAAATAAAGTCATTCAATGAAAATAATAACAAATCATCTCAGTTATACTTCATACAGCTAGGAGGTAGTACGGCTTGGGGAAAACGGGATCACACGTGTAAACGCAATTACACCGAAATGTTCCCTGCCTCTAGAACCCCTCCTGGGCTCCGACAGAACTGTATCGGTTGGCGACCCCCCCCCACAGGGCCTTGCTGCAATCTTGTGGGTTGCAATCCCACCTCCCACCTTCCTCTCTCCCAAACCACAAATTATGGAGGACAAAGATAGAGGTTTCGAACTCTCAAGATTAAGAAAAGGGTCACTCAAACTCGCATGGAGAAGGCCTGGATGCCTTGATATCCTGAGGGGCCCACAATGGCGGCCAATCGCTGAACTTCGAAGCCTCGGGTCACAGACGTACCAGCAAATTTGTAGTAGTAGCCCTCGAAACTGCGGAAGTCCGAGTGCACAGTCAACCCCGCATTAAAACCAATGGGAATCAGCAGCAATCATTAAGGACACCACAACCGTACTGATTCTAATCAATCCATCAGCAGCATAGGTCCGCAGGAATCAGCAATTCCCTGTCCATGAGAACAACGATTCCGCTTTGCAATTTAACAGTGTGCTAGTCTGATGAAGTAGCAACAACATCTCTGTTGGAAGGCAGCGGCAGCTCTCAAACCAGCAACAACATGGTCCCACTGGCAGCATCAAACACAAACTCCAATTAACGCCGAGTATGGACAAAACCCATATTACCCATGTGTCGAAAGGAGTACCTTTCCTTATTTCCTACCTTCAACCACTCAGCCATACCTCCCGAGAAAGCGCTTGAAGGGAGTGAATCTTCCGCTAGAACATGGAAAGATACGTCGCTGTATCACTCCTCCCCCCCCCCCCCCCCCAATCCTCTCCTTAACTCCACTCCCTCGCTCTTTCTCAATCCTTTTCTTTTCTCTACTATCTTCTTTCCTACTACTCTAACACTATTTGGTGTTGCTGATTTCTCAGCAACGAAGCCGCTGTTCTACTGGATATAAATCTACAATGATTGGTTCCAGAGACGAGGGGGGTACGATGCTGCTACCCTCAGCTACATGCTGTTCTGCTGATCGGGTTGCTGCTGTTGCGGTCAGAATTTGGAGCTGTACCAGGTTAGCTTTCATCTAAATTACGGTTGATCGGAGCTAGTGGTTTTGCTGGTTGATGTGCTGTCCAGTTTAAGCCTGTTGCTTTTCAGCAGGTTGTGTTGTGTTCTTCACTACAAGGCTATTTTGAGGGGGCCTGCTGCTACGGTTTCACCAGATTGTTGTTGTTTTCATAATAAGGCGGCGGCTGCTTAGTCCTCAGACTTAGGCTGATGTTTTTGAGCTGGTACTGGCAGTTTCTTTCTGTAAAATAGGATTGTTTGGATTTTGGTCTATGATGGTCTTTTTTATAGATTTTAACTATTGATTTTGTTTTTGAATGGAAGAAGGGCACTTTAGATTGGGAATAACACATTTGGGTAAGTAGCTCAGTTGGTAGAGTGCCTCGTTTACACGGAGAGAGCTAGCGGTTCAAGTCCGTTATTACCCAGATGGGAAAATAGCTTAATTGGTTAGGGTGCTGGTCTGCCATGCCAGAAGTCGCGGAGCGGGGGCAACGCCAAGGTGTTGTGTGCCTCGTGGTCGTCCTCATGTTGTGCACGGTTGTCTCATCGTCCCTATCCCAGTGTTACTCACCAGCGCAATACTGCTTATGATCGTTGTACTCCCTGCTTGCAGTCACCCTTGGAACCGTGGTCCCCATCAGGATCGTTGTGTTTGAGGTGTTTGTCGTGCGCATCTCTATCAGGATCTTCGTGTTCAGCTCGGTCGTCTGGCTCGTGGGAGAGGCTTCATTGAATCCATGCACCTGGCCGCCTTTAAGCGGAAGGGGCATTCTTCAATTGTTGGGCAGTGAAGCCGCGCGGAAGCGTGCGTGAGAGAGAGAGAGAGAGAGAGAGAGAGAGAGAGAGAGAGAGAGAGAGAGAGACAGACAGAGAGAGAGAAAGAGAGAGAGAGGAGATACTTACCTGGTGGTAGTGCATGGGAGAAGTGTTGGAGTGGCGGTGTATCTTCCCATGTTCTGGCAGAAGATTCATTCTCATTTTCATCTTGGCAAGTAGTGAACCCAGGCCCGGTAACAGCGTGACCCCCTCATCATCACAATCGTCATCTTGATCCTAGCCATGTTCTTCGTGATGGTCACCTTAGCACTACCTATCCTGCATGGGAGAAGTGTTGGAGTGGCGGTGTATCTTCCCATGTTCTGGCAGAAGATTCATTCTCATTTTCATCTTGGCAAGTAGTGAACCGAGGCCCGGTAATAGCGTGGCCGCCTCATCATCACAATCGTCATCTTGATCCTAGCCATGTTCTTCGTGATGGTCGCCTTAGCACTACCTATCCTGCTCGCCATCGAGCCGTGATCATCGTACTCATCAAGGTAGTGATGCTCATCGTGTTTATCCAGGTTGCGCTGGTTATTGAGCGCACCTTCATCCATGTGGACATCACACTCGTCCTCTGCATGTGAAATGTGCACGTCGAGGTGGTTCCACGAGGGTCATCCTGGCAGTGTAACTTCCCTTGTGCTAAGGGAAGATTCATTCAAATTTTGCACATTTGGTGAGTAGAAGGGGGGAGGCCCATAGCATCCCGCATGCTTCATCATCGCAAAGCCGCTCAATTAGATGACCATGATCATTGTGCCCCATTCTATCTGTCGTACTCATTACGGTGCTTGTCAGGGCCCCCATGACGACACTGCAGTTTGTGGTGTTGATTCAGCCTCGTCGGGCTGTTCATTGATCCTACAATTGCCTGTGGTTGCTATCTTCGAATTCCAATAGTGTTGTTTCTTGCATTCATCTCTAAGAGCTCGACCGTGCTGACCGTATTCGTCCAAGGTCCTATTGGTGGTGGTCGTGTTGTTCGTTGATTCCATTACGGTTCGCGCTGGCTTTTTATTTCGTTTCATCGTAGCATTGCTCGTCATCAGCATGGTGGTCAAAGAAGAGGCCGCTACTGCTGTTCAAAGCTGGTAAGCCAGCTGGGTGGTTAGTGCCCAGATTTGTAACATCGACAGACCACTACACGGGGCCAATTTAAACCACTCAGTGCGCTCACACCCCTTGCCTTATTTTCACAAGCCCCAACCTTTGCCCGACCTTTCAAATTTAAATACTCAGTCCTTTTTAAATGACCATTCAATACAAGGGCTAAGGCCTTAGGTTGAGTCGCGAGAATGAGTTTGAAGTTGAATCGTAAACCGACTTATTATCAATAGATAACAGAAGACGATACTCGTAGGACCGTGCTGAATTAGTCAGATCTTGAATCAAGGTGACCAAAGAAGACCTGTTACACATCACAGACCAGTTCCCAAAGCTAAGTTTGAGTGTACGGAGGATAAACCCCCATATCATGTCTCACTCCAACCTCTCACAAAACTAAGTCTATAACTTAACTCCATATGATATAAGAGATCAGCATGGTTGCTTCCCTACCGACCGCCGACCCCAACCGCTGACCGTATTGCAGCCGACCAGTAAGGCCGACCAATCAAAAAACAAACATCCACTATTTGTTTTCACTTCTGAGTTGGAAGTTGTACTGCGCTTGCTGAGTAGAACCCACATCCGCTGAGAAACTTTTGGGGATGGGGTGCCGAGGGGGGGGGGTATAGGGGG
>BFEA01000102.1:1650475-1666734 GCA_003427395.1 Chara braunii
CATGGGGGTGTTGAGAATGAATCTTCTGCCAGAACATGGGGGTATTTGGGGTGGGTATGGGGGTGTTCATGGGGTTATTAGGGGTTCTGGACCCAAAAAAAAAAAAGTCTTTTGGGGGGTGCCGACGACCCCCGACCGGTAGGTGCCGACGACCCCCGACCGGTAGGTGCCGACCAGCTGACTGGTCGGCGGGTCGGCAACCGACCAGTCAAGGGTCGCCGACGGTCGGTGTGTGCATCACTAGAGATCAGGGAAAATTTTGGCATCTCCCTTCTATAGGGTGGATCGCCAAAATTCCTCCTTCCAAATATAATCTGACTTTTTGAAACTAGAAAGAATTTCGGCAGCACTCCCTCTAGAGAAAATGCATTTTCAAAATTTATACTCAGCTAGATACGATATCAACGAACTACTTTTAACTTCACATAGTTAAATTCTGTCAAACTCTCTAATCTAGTAAAAATTTGGGCAGCAGTTCCTCTAGAAAAGTAGGCTTCCCAAATTTATATTAGGCGATGTGAACTCAAAGATATAACTTGAACTATGCTAAGACAAAATTCAACTAACTCTTTAGATTTGTAGAAATTTCGACAACACTCCCTCTAGAGAAAGTGCCTTTTCAAAATTATACTCAATTAGATATGAGTCTGAGGGATGTAGTGAGAGTGAGACGGGACACATTTGTTACGGGCGGGTGGAATTAACATCTATAATTCCTTTCCTATTAAGCTCGTCCCTACTTTCAGCTACAGCGCTCAGATGCATGACTTCGTTCCGATTGTAATCAACAATGTTTCCATGGATCAAAGAATACAGAGTCACATTTTGTCTACATCTCTGCTAACACAACCATGGAACTCGCCGAGGTAAAAACAAACCCGCTTAGTACTCTAGATTTCGTTGCGAATCGGGTAAGCTGAACAAATTTCGCTTTGCCATACCCATTTCCTTCATCACCCTTATCTCCTCCCTTATCGTCAACCCTTCTCTCTCCTTCCTCCTTTATTCTTCTTCTAATTAGCACTTCTCCTCGCCTCACTTATGGGCCCCGCACACCTCAAACTCCCCAACAATAAGCGCCAAGCAGCAAAAAAAACTCTCCCTTTGTCAAGTAACTGAGCTCTATGCCCAACTCAACCCGCACTATTGGTCGGCCTTCCTAGGACCACAGCAAGGGCAACGACCTTGAGATATCCATATCGAGCTAACCGGCCTTCCGAAATTCAGAATTGCAGGTTTTCACTCATCCGCACCCCGTGTAGTTTGATCTCAGATCTTTATTTCAGCAGTTCACGGGTGTCCCCATTGAGCTAGGTTCTTGGTTGTGCGGCCAGCCCCGCAGGATCAAGTCACGCACCATGGCCTCGAGACATCATCATCGTACAGATTGGCCTCAGGCAGGGTTGTCGAGCCCCGGCCCCGGGGCCCCGGCGGGGGTCCGGGGTTGGGCACCCCCAACCCCCGCTCCGAACCCCCCCCCCCGAAAAAAAAATAAAAAATAAAAATAAAAATAGTGTGCAGCGAGAGCGCGCACCACGAAGACTAAACCCCAAAAGTGGGGTTTTATGCCCCACCCCGGGGATCCCCGCGTGACAACCCTGCTTAGGTGACTCAAGAGTGGAGTACTTCACTCACCCGCTTTCTATGGTTTTCAAACTCAAGCCTATATTTCATCATTTCGAAGGTGTACCAACTGGACCAGGCTCGTCGTTTCCACCACCGGTCAGGAACCGGTATCCTGCCCAAAAAAAACGGGACAAATAAATAATAATAAAAAGAAGGAAATTAAAGGCGTAGAGGAGAAAGGGGAGCCGCTAGCACCCTCTCAGTCCCGCCATTTGCGCCGCAAAACTGAAGGGGATAATCCCGTGGGACCCCAACCGCTTAGTTTTCTCTAATTGTGCTGCTCTTCTTCGCCGGTTGCTGGACTCGATCCCTGTATCCGTTGTATGGAAGTCGAGTGTTGTAATCAATAAGGATAGGCCCAAATCTAGGTTTAGGAGATGCATAATGGGTTTAGGAGATGCAAAATTCAATATCAATGGCTCCCGCACCGTGCTTGGGCCTGACACCACCTTGGCCTATCGGCCAAACCCACGGGCGCCAAACCTCTCGCACTAATTGCGCGGGGTTTGGATTCCGTTCACCTTTGTGGCACACACTTCCTGCTACGTCCCCATTGTGCCGCCGCCGATTCTGGATGTTGCAAGCGGGCACCTTTGCAAGGCTGCACTTCTACTACTCCAGCGGGTGAAAAGAACTCCGACCTACACTGGCCTCTACCCGTGTCATGCTCCATTCAAGCAGACCACGCCGAGGTCATAGGTGGCTCTCACTGACAACCAAAAGAAAAATGAGCTTCATGCTTTGCGACTCAAGCACCGCCTTTGGCGAGTCAACGGAAATTACCCTAAATCACGAAACAGATAGTCAACCTTGACGTCGACCACGACAATGCCTCTCTACGCGCGCGCGCACACATTGCGCACAACCATATAAAAAAAATGTTCTCTCTCTAGCCCTGCTGCCAATCCGGAAAACCGCCAGACATCTAGATAATCAACGCGCCTCAAAGTGCACGCCCACACACTCTATGACCTAATCATACACACGCTTGCGAGCTGAGTAAAAATAAATGTGCCACTGCCTCAATTATCATTACAGACGCATCCCGTGTGAGAAAAACAACATGCACAGATACCCTTGTTAGGATATTTGTGCCGACAGCGGCCAACCACCCTCACGGCTGGTGACTTCCAAGTCGCTCGCCCTCCAAGCAACCGGTACCTCCCTATATGAGGGAAACATCCTTGAAGGCCTCTAATATGTGCGCTACAGCCCCTAGACTCTGACTTCGAGACCTGGTACCTAGACCTAGGCCTACCGAACTCTCTAAAATTCACAAGACCCTAAAGTTTCCAACTTTTGTCTTCTTTTGCCGGCCTACCGCTACCCGAGTACTTACGGACATAACCTACCTCTACTTGAGTGTTTCCCCGCTGCACCTTCAAAGCCACGACCAGGTAAATACCAAGCTTGTGGGCCTCCCAAGCAAACAAGTGCCCAGACGGGCCACACGCACTCAGGCTGACGGGCACTTAAACAGGCACACGAACCAGCGCGCACGCACACACATAGACTTATAAAACTCAGCAAGAAGCGGGAATCTCAGCAAAGCACACATTCCCGCTGCAAAACCCTAAAACCAGCAGTGTTCTCAATCTGTGTTTTCGCAGGTCCTTACACTACCCCCCCTCAAGCGCGAGATCCCTTCGAGCGAGTAGCTCTACCTGAGTCCCTGCAAAACACTTCATAAGCAAAAATAGCAAAGAGAGCCGCTGTATGTTCCGTGGGAGTCAGTTTCGCAGAAAATTCGGGCTCAGCATTAGAAACTATCTATCGTACATATGCTTTCACAACGTGAGGTGCCTTCTTCAGCAAATCTTTCTTTGAGATCCAGTATAGCTCATCTAACGGGTGATCCAAAAAGTGAACTTGATATTGTATGTTACATCCTTTCCTCGTGTAATCTACAATTCTGTCAATCTCATCACCACCATCGATTGCACGAGGGATCTTAGGCTCACGATAATCAAAAGATTCAGGAGCAACATACGGGATACAGTTTAGACATGTGAAAGACCGGATACATGCGCACATGAGAAGGCACGTTAGTCACCAACGAGGGACCAAATGAATCATCCCAAACCGCCTTCAGAACCTTCCAAGGACCGTACTAGAGAGGGAGAAGCTTTCCTGACACCCCCTCTTCTTCTGAAAATTCAGACATCTTTACCCAGACATGACTTCCCACTTTGAAAATCGCAGGTCTGCACCTTTTGTTTGCATATTTGATCATCGCATGTTGTCGCTTGGTTATTGTTGCAACAACTTTGAGCAAGCGATCGTACTTGGCAAAATAACCAGACATGTCGAGTGTTAGACTAGGCAGCTGATCAGGGAAGAAGAAGGAGAGAGGGTTGCGAGCCAACCGAGATGCAGCCTGTTTGGCGTCATTCCAATGGCTGAGTGAATGGACTTGTTGTACAACCCCTTCTCCGCAGATAACTCTTCATCGGATTCCCACGTCTCCTGATAGGGAACAATAAGAGTACAGAAAAGTTGCGGAACAGTCTGGTTGATATGCTCAGCCAAACCGTTGGCTTCGGAATATCGACTAGAAGCCATTTTCAAGTTAATATCGTAAAGTTGTGAAGTCCTACAACCCCTTCTCCGCAGATAACTCTTCATCCCACGTCTCCTGATCGGGAACACTAAGAGTACAGAGAAGTTGTGGAACAGTCTGGTTGATTTCCTCAGCCAAACCGTTGGCTTCGGGATATCGACTAGATGCCTTTTCAATTTAATATCGTAAAGTTGTGAAGTCCCTCCAATCTGCACTTATGTAACCGAAATTCCGATAACTCACAAGAGTTTTCGGAGGGGCATAAGGAGCCCGCGGCCGATGGCTGGCATGTACTAGTGGTTAAAGATCAGCTCCGTTTCACGATCTCCCCCGCACACCCCACTGATTAGCAGAAGAGAGTAAGGTGCCAGATCAAAAACAGCAAGAGAAATACCCACGCGGATAACTTTCATAAATGCAGAGTTTCCGCATTTGTAGACTGCTGAATACACCCCATGCACCACATCGTTTGACTGTTGACTGCACGTTTTGACTCACTGACGGGACAGACTGGCAACAAGGACTGTTCTGACAGGATAGACCGACCAATAGGACTGACTGTAGAGGACTGGACTGGCAATGCAGTCTGAGACAACAACCTGAGACTGGTAGGACTGACAGAACAGGACCTCGAGACACAGTCTTTTCGCAGGGTCAAAACACAACAGTCAAACAAAGGTAGGATCTGACATGGCAGTCGACCGTCAGACCTGCTACTGACGCACAGCAGATCGACAAACCCAAACTACCCTTTGGACAGACTGCAGACTGGCTCCGACAGATTGACAGACTAACGTCAAAGGAACAGGTTGCCGGTTCAAACTCACTCGATCAAAACTTGATTGAAGATACACAATTCTTTGACCGGAATCAGGGACTGCAGCACAATTTGATGCACAAGCCAGGCTGATGTCAGTGCGCCGGGGCCTGCAATAGTGTCAACGTGAAGTATCCAATCAACCCCGCTTGAATTTTTTCTGGCGTGCTTGTCTACACATGAAATTCCGCGTAGTACTGATTTGCCACCACATTTCTTCCCTGTAGTTTTTGTTTTTTCCAATCACACTCTCTCTCTCCTCCACGTACTACCCACTCACAACCTCCCTCCGCTGGTCAATGCTGAAAACGATGGAGCACATGCTCCCTCTCCCCAATCGTCAGCCTAGGAGGAAGTGGCGAGATTGCACGTGAGGTGCTCATGGTCCAGCTCCAATACCAACTGTTATGTGCTTGATGAGTTTACATCCAACGCTGCATCCCATACACATATGCAATAGCAGGACGATTGAAGAGAGCAGATTCACACCAAACCAATAAGAGAGATGCACAGTGGAAGCGAAAACCAAATACAGAATTGATAAATTGTTTTCAATTCTAGAATTCCCCCTGCTCTCACTACCTCAATCAAGCTTCAAACACGAGAATCTCAACCACAACTTCAACTACAACAGCCCCCATTCAATCCTCAAACATCCTTCAACAAAGTGATCCAGGAATCCCCATCTGTCTCCCAGAACCTCCTGCGCCAGCTATGGTGCCCACTTCTCCCTGCGCCACGTCAGCCTGCAGGCAGGACCTGTGTCCACAAACCCCGACTGAAGCTCCAATCAGATCACCTCAAGAAGTTTTCTGACTGGCGCTGCTCCAGAAACCGGCGAACCGCTATGGCCGCCAGGTAGGAGAGGAACCATCACCCTTCGAAAAAGAAGAAGATAACGAGCTGCCTTGAAAGAGATGGCCGCTTTCTGAACTTCCAAACACCATCAGCTAGCAGCGTGTGAGGCCCAGCGTCCGCACAGTTGCTCCTATCAGCAGATGCGGCCCCAACTATGAATGCTGTCTTCCTCACGAAACAGATGTGCGAGTCCACCCTTAGTGCAGCAGCACATCGCATGAATTCCCCCAACTCGGAAATAACTCTACGTGAAAAGAACACGACACCCTTCGTCAATTCCCCATTCAATTCTACAACCTATCTGCATCTAGACCCAGAACTGTCCAGAGCGAAGCTATGCGCCTACCCGAAACAATGCCCAAGCCACTAGATGTTGGGTGCGAGTCCACCCTTAGTGCAGCAGCACATCGCCTGGTTTGCCCCAACTCCGAAAAAAAACTCTACGTGAAAAGAACCCGACACCCTTCGTCAATTCCCCATTGATTCTACAACCTATTTGCATCTAGACCCAGAACTGTCCAGAGAAGATCTAGGCCTACCCGAAACGATGCCCGAGCAGTTGGACCGAAAAACAGCAAGTAGGACAAAAGAAAAAAAAATAAACATGAAGCCTGATGAAGGAACTAGAATTAAAAAAATGCAAAAGAGTCCCTCTTGGGACCAGGCTGGGAACAGGCTTAGAAAAAAGAAAATTATGAGGTGGTCCTACTTATTGTATAGCCCGCTAGGGAAACTGCAAATCCATTGCACGTGGCTCGCCCAAACTCCCCTTGCTGAACTGCCACACCAAAAGGCACGACCACGAACTCATAGCTGCATAACTGGCCCTCATCATCATCTTGCACTAATATGTTCCACCTTGATCTGATGATACCCTCAATGTTGCCAAGGACCTTTCGCACCCCTGCACTCCATCCGAAGGATCATTGACTCATGATGGCAAGCTCTGCATTCTTGACAGTTAGTACATTGCCAACCCCTCCATCCTTTTTGGGTGCACTGCAAACACTGACTGCTGCTCCAAAAGGTAAAAAACTGATAGATTTGGCCCTTCAGCTCCTTCTCCATCCTTTTTGGGTGCAAACACTGATCCATGCCTGTCTATGATCCTTCAACTGCTCTCAATCTCTATTAATAGATTTGGCCCTTGGGACAACGCCTCCAACCAAATCAATCAGGTCCTTAAACCACCACTACCTTTCCCCTAGATTGGCCGCAGGCCAGTGCCCATGAGTTTCGGAGGCTGGAACGAAAGTAGGCCGCCGATGAATTTATCAACGGCACCTACTTTCGGCCCAGTCCCTGATAAATGCGGTATAGGTTATATTCCCACTTTTCAAAACACTGTGAAAGGCAGTGGCAGTTTAACCTCCCCCTCCACAATCACTGTGGGCTCCTTCAGACCTTCATACTCCTCCATCAGCTGTCTCACTCTCTCCTAGCCCTCTACACTAAGAGGAGTCGGCAGGTCTACAGGTTATATTCCCACTTTTCCCAACACTGAAAG
Source organism: Chara braunii (assembly GCA_003427395.1). Taxonomy (NCBI): domain Eukaryota; kingdom Viridiplantae; phylum Streptophyta; class Charophyceae; order Charales; family Characeae; genus Chara; species Chara braunii. Next base: position 1,657,844 of record BFEA01000102.1, read on the forward strand.
GTGGTGGCAGTTTAACCTCCCCCTCCTCAATCCCTGTGGGCTCCTTCCGACCTTCATACTCCTCCATCAGCTGTCTCACTCTCTCCTAGCCCTCTACAGTAAGAAGAGTCGGCTCGTCTGAGTGCATAACCCAAGCCAGAGACAGTCTATTTCTGCGACGCTGCCACATAGTTAGACAAAGCTGGCTCTGACTTACATGCCTTCCCAAACAGATCCTGTTGTGCTCCCTTCACGTAACCTCTCATGCAGATAACCCGGTTACCTTCTACATCATGCACATTCACTGTTCGAGCACAGAAGCTGATTTTGGATCTGTGATAATTCAATGTTTGGATCTGCAGTACTCTGACAAATCTTACCCTTTTCGTTAAATGCCATATGGATGTCACAGAAACACTGCCTGGTTTTGAGGCTTCTGCTATTAGTGACAACCATTTCCTATTGGCTGAGAAGGTCCTGCGCTTCCATACCTAAGTGCAACCTTTTGATGGTCTTCTTGGACAGAATGTTCTAGGAAGATGGTTGTTCACTATCGTCTTCATTGCGATCTGATATACCACTCTGTTGAGCAGGGTGACCTTCTCCTCATTAACCGCCTTTTCGGGTTCCCTACAATGATCAGTATCGACGGTAGCGTGTGTCCAAATCTGTCGAGTCCTTTGTGTTGTGCCAACTCCATAGGCAGAGGGAAAATGGGAATTTCCTTTGTGATTGAATATGTTCTCCTCTTTCCCAATTTTACTTCAGTTTTCCTTTTCCTTCCCTCGGGTGCATGTGGACTACGCAACTTTTGCTGGGAAATGGGGGGTTCCAATGCCCTGCAATCTACAGAATTGTCCTCTACAACCTAACTGCATATGACTTCACTATCCACTTACTCTAGTTTGCAGAACACTTGTGAATGTCCGAAGCGGCTGGACTTCGCAACTTGTTCATTCTCTTAGCTCATGTGAGTCCCTCGTCTCTCCCTGGCCACCTTTCCCCGAGTCCTGTCTAACCGACCACTGCCCAATCTAAGGATTCACTGACCTTACTGTGCTATTTCCCCTGACAATGTTGCTGCTGCCCCGTGATTACCCTCTACATAACCTACTGCACCACAGCACGGATGGCCTAGCCCGGTCCTACCCAGCAGACCAGGCAGCTCAGCTCCTCCATCTGGAGGGTCATCACCCTTCTCATCATGGTGCTCCATTGTTCTGAACTCTCGTCTTCTACATCTCGAGTCACTGTCAACATGCAGGCCTGAATCCCTCTGCATCTTTGAAGAAGATCCCAATTTCCCCATGAAATTGTTGCAGGACCCGCTTTCAACATCTCACTGACCATCTCCAAGTACATCTTCAGCTCCTTCAGCTTTCGACTCGGAGATCAGGCCTTTGTACGACTGCTTGGACAGCTCCATGAACTTCCTCCAGCCTCGTCCTGCCAAGTGACAGGCATATAATGCTATAATATCCTGCCAGCTCATGGTCTTGGCCGCATCCATAACTGAACCTCCGTGAGGATCGCAAGGTCGGGCCCAGGCCTTCCCTGCATCAGGCAAGTACGACAGCGGGAAGTGAATCTTCTTTGCATCTCTCTTCGCTCCATAGTCCAACCGCTGGACACCTACAGCCATCTCCCCGCATACTCATCTGGTACTCACTTGGATGAGGGAGGGGGATGCAACTCTGAAGTGCCCCTCGCCTTTGTGGCTGTCACTACTTCGACCGTACGTGCCACCATCCTCTGCCTCCTTCCACTGCACATTACTCCTGAGTTGGCCAGCATGGACACCTGCCGGCTGGAGGCCTGCATCTCCTCAACCTCACACTTAATTGAAGTTTAGGCAAGAGCCTACATCGCTTGAAAGGGGTATGCCAAGAATCTTTGGAAGTCCCTGGCCGGGCTGGGATCTTTCTCTGTAGGTTTCCAGGGAAGACGATCGAGCAAACGCGACTAATCATAAAAAACAAGGCAAAAGTTACAAACAAGGCCAGCAGGAAAAGTTCAAGGGAAGATTGTCCTGCATAGCCAAAAGGAGATGAGAAACCATAGATTCTTGAGACAAAGTCGGTGCAATCCCTAGAAATGAAATAAATAATCAAACCGTTGTTAAAGCACACGTGGTTGTCAACCGTGTGAGAGAAGGATTAACATAAAAACGAAAGTACCAAACTCTGCGCGGAAAGGGATCATTCCAACATGAGATCAAGGACGCAGTGAAAGGGCTGGCACATGACATATATCACGACCTGGTTCATGCGCAGACTTACACATATACACACCCATGCATCACATTCACTGCTCATACAGTATACAAGCTTCGAAGCTCTGGAGCTTGTATAAAAAGAACATATCCCTTCCATCTTCGACAAAGAAGGTGCAATCCCTAGAAACGAAATAAATAATCAAACTGTTGTTAAAGCACACGTGGCTGTCAAGAGTGCGAGACAAGCATTAACTTAAAAACGAAAGAACCAAACTCTGCGCGGACAAGGGATCATTCCAACATGAGATCAAGGACGCAGTGAAAGGGCTGGCACACGACATATATCACGACCTGGTTCATGCACAGACTTGCACATATACACACCCATGCATCACATTCATCGCTCATACAGTATACAAGCTTAAAAACTCTGCAGCATGAATAAAAAGAACATAACCCTTCATTCTTCGACCCTGGGAAACCAGCATCCTGAACCTAAACACCACCACCACCACACACTGCTCCTTCCAGAGACCAGCTGAAAGACCTGTTAGAGAACCTACAGTTCAGTGCAGTGATCTCCCCACCCCACTTGGATCATCAGCTAGCCAGGCCTGTTCGGGAACCTGCATTCAAGTCAGTGATCTCTTCACACCGCTTCATGACTTCCAGCACGTCAGGGCTGTTCGAAAGCCTGAATCTCTGGCAACACCTCGACATGGTGAAGATGAGAGAGAGAAGACACAAAGGAGAGATTGATGCATTTCCAAAGCAGGGGCAAGGATGACAAAGAAGGGACGTTGGCTAGAGGACGTGACATAGAGATGATAAAGCAGGGATACGGGAAAGTTCAAGGACAGTGCAAGGAATGACGGCAGTGGTGGGAACTGACCCCGGCTCCACTCATCAATCTGACATTCATCATCGAACCAACAAGAACGGAGAAGGTGACATGGGAGACGAAAGGGGTGTGCAAAGAACATAAGGGTTACTTAGGGAGGAGGTGTTTGCTTCGGTAAGGGGCAACGACACAGCAAAATAGTGCTTTGTGACTTCACCCACAGCTTTAAAGCGGGGATGAATACAGTTGGCACAGGAGAAACATTTGGCACAAGCGAAGCATTTGGTTCAAGAGATGTGAGAGCAGAGACATGTTGAGGGATTAAAATGGAAGAATTCAAAAGGTCGATGAAAAAGAAGAGGCAATGCGGCATCAGGCGGAATTCAAAAGGTTGAAGAAAAAGAAGCGGCAATGCGGCGTAGTGTCGGGACAAAAACTTGTGACTGAATCGTACTGAACCCACAAGTGGTGCTACAGACAAGGAGACAGGAGGCGCCTGCTGATGAAACACCTGCAGAGTTGCAATCTTAGTGATAATGTCCATGAGGTCCTTCAACAGAGCAGCTGACATCTTAGGCAACCTGCCTCTATGCCTCCGTCTACTCTGACTACACATGAGCTTCCCTTCGCTGCCGTGGCAACGTACTTCCCTATTCCTCCTCAGGAAGCCTCCTCAGTTTGGCCCACATCAGCATATTACAAGCAGCCTCTTGCCACTATGCCCATTCTAGCCTTTTTCTGCTATCACTTCTCCTCCATCTCACTATACCTCTTTCTCCAAACCACCTAAACAAATCCACAGCATGGGCATCATAATATGGCAATATAGTGACGTCGCACACACATTACACATTGCCCTGTCATTGACATGGCATACTCACAGCTATGATGATGTCTAGGGCGTGCATGACACCTGTGATCAATATTGATCAGCACCTGCCCTCCGACTACTGATCATATTAGCTGTTATGATTAATTTCAATCAACCTCACACAGACAATTGAAAAAGTGTACTGTGGGTCCCAAATCAACACTAGACAACTTCAAATTAACATCAGATTCACCGTTCCAAATAACAAGGGGTGTGCAATATCAGAACCCTAAAACAGCACAACTTCAAAAGACTTACCTGGAGAACAAACAATGAAAAAAATGGCCTGATTACGACGGTAGAATCATGCCTGATTACGACGGTAGAATCATGACAATTAATTCCCTCGTCTACTGCTGTGGCCTGGCTAACAGATGGACACTTACCACCGAAAGCCCTTGCTCTGTTGGCCCAATATCTAACCCTGCTGCCCATGATTTGGGGCAGACCTGGGCCTGAGTCGCAGCTGCTCCAACTCCCTTGCCACCCCCCCCCCCCCTCTCTCTCTCTGTGTGTGTGTGTGTGTGTGTGTGTGTGTGTGTGTGTGTGTGTGCCCCCCCCCCCCCCCCTCTCTCTCTGTGTGTGTGTGTGTGTGTGTGTGTGTGTGTGTGTGTGTGTGTGTGTGTGTGTGTGCGTGCATTGCAAGGAACCCGTCTGTTCATCACTTGCTGGAGTGCATCAGCTCACATGCATATCCACAGATTTCACAGATTGCGATGTCTCACACAAAGCCCAATAGAAAATGAATGAGAACCAGGAAGCTCAACTCAATTAACAAAACCAGATTAAGGAGGGAACATCGCGAGTCCAAAAATATTCAGCGCCGAACAGAGTTACAAGTCTTCTTCTATCAACATGAGTTCCAAGCCTGGCACTCATCAGTGCCAGCTACCCAACGTCAACAACAGCGCTCAACAGGTAAGTGTCACCATAGCTCACACCTTCCCCTCTCTCGTCTGCTTTCTTCTCTCTCTTCCTCTATGTCTATTTTCCTGGTCTACTCCCACTCATCATGCATGCACACTCCCTATCACACGAGGATCTACTTTGAATACTACTCACTGAACTCTTTCTACTAACTATCCCTACTAATGTACTAACTGGCGCTGGCGCAGCTATGGCTGCCTTCCTTCCAGCCAGTGCCCCACTTCTCTTCCTCACACGTAGCGCTGCTCTCAGCCTAGCGCAGCTCACACACATCTGGTGCACAAGTGCCACAGCACTTCCACACTCTCATGCGAGATGAGCGTCTATCCAAATGGGAGGCTGGCCAGTCCTTTATAATGCTGGACTGGCCTGGCGTGGCCTGCACTCGGCCTCAAGTGTCTGGGACTCCTGCCCAGTACCCGTTGTTGCAAAGTGTGTGTCCCAGTATTTTTTCCCATGGTCTGCTGCTGCTTTGGGCCATCGGGCCTGTCTTTTGGACTCCTGGTCTGAATCAGGACTGACTCGTGGGATTATGACTGAACTGGGACTGTGGCCTTTGACTYATCGCCGAACAGACATGACTTTCCATCGAGGAGACATGACCCTAACTCAGTCTAGAAAACTGTGTCCAATACCTGTTCGTGCAGGACCTGTTTGTGACTGTTCAAAACGACTTTTCATTTCATTATGGATGCGACATTTGCCTCAGGAACTTTGTCTTTTGGGTTGCAACTCGTGAATTTAAGTTCTGGCCGACAGGGCCCCTCGCTGTTGGGGAATTATCTGGGGTCTAAATCGTAAAGGCCCTTTTAGTGTGTGCGTGCGTGCGTGCATGCGCGTGCGCGCGCGCGCGCGCGCGCGCGTGTGTGTGTGTGTGTGTGTGTGTGTGTGTGTGTGTGTGTGTGTGAGCCCCCCCTCTCTGTCTATCCCCTTCCTTTTTCATATGCCCAGGATTTGTGTCCTCAAAAGAAAGAATAGAGAGTCCAAACTTTTGGATCCACATTAGTCGTTAAACACCAAGTACACCAGATGGTGAACATGGGCTGCACCAGTGTATGCAGGGAGTATGGGCAGGTCCGGCCTACTGGGTATGAGGGGGTTGCTGGAGTCATGGGCAACAGGCCGGGGGGGGCTAAACTTTCAAGACTTTTCATTCTCATCTCATTTGGCAAGAAACACCGAAAACAAATCACGGATCTAGGTCTTATTGTGTCGGCAGAAACCAAATCCCTCCCAATACAAAGAAAAAGGGACAAACCCAATGCACGGAGTTTCCCATTGTCGCTGTGACCCGATAGGCCCAACCATTCAGGCAGGGAACTCAGGGTAGTGAGGACGAGCTCGCGGTTCTCCGCGCGCAACTCGATGATTTGTTGGACAAGGGTTGGATCTGTCCTAGTAGCTCACCATATGGTGCGCCAGTTCTTTTCATACGTAGAAGAACAAGGATCTTCGCTTATGCATTGACTATCGCAAGCTCAACGCGCAAACCGTCAAGAATGAGGGACCTCTTCCTCGCATTGACGATCTTCTTGACCGTTTGGGCGGTGCAAAGTATTTTTCCAAATTGGACTTGAAGTTGGCTATCATCAGATTTCGATACGCCCGCAAGATCGCTACAAATCCGCGTTTAAGACGCGGTACAGGCATTTTGAGTGGGTTGTCATGCGTTTTGGCCTCACCAATGCCCAGACGACCGTTCAAGCGACGATGACCAACGAGTTCTGCGCAATACTGGACCTGTTCGTGCTGGTCTACTTGGACGACATTCTCGTCTATAGCCGACCTTTAAGGATCATCTCGAGCATCTTCGACGTGTGTTAGAGACACTCTGTCGTGCCAAGTAAGTGCGAGTTCGTACATCAAGAGTTGAGAGTGTTAGTACTATTTGGGGCATTTTGTCACACAAGAGGGCATTACTCCGCTATCGGAGAAGATTCAAGCCGTCCAAGAGTGGCCGGAGCCAAAGAGCGTCACCGATGTCCGTTCATTTCTTGGCCTAGCCGGCTACTTTATCAAAGGCTATTTGAAGATCGCGACCAATTTGACCAAGCTTCAATGCGACGATCGGCCGTTCAACTTTGGCGACGATGAGCGGGCTTCCGTTTCGGCCCTAAAAGTCGCCTTGCTATCCGCAGACGTTTTACGCACCTACGGCCCACTTTTGCTGACGTGCTTCACTACCGATGCGTCCGGCTATGGCATTGGTGCCGTCCTCGAGCAACACGATGGCGTGGACTGGCACCCGGTCAAGAACTTGAGTAAGAAAGTGCTTAAGATTCAAGTCGTCCAAGAGTGGCCGCAGCCAAAGAACGTCACCGATGTCCGTTCGTTTCTTGGCCTAGCTGGCTACCAACGCTTTATCAAAGGCTATTCAAAGATCGCGGCCAATTTGACCAAGCTTCAATGCGACGATCGGCCGTTCGACTTCGGCGACTTGAGCGGGCTTCCTTTTCAGCCTTAAGAGCCGCCTTGCTATCCGCGGAGATTTTACGCATCTACGACCCGCTTTTGCCGACGCGCTTCACTACCGATGCGTCCGACTATGGAATTGGTGCCGTCCTCGAGCAACACGATGGCGTGGACTGGCACCCAGTCGGGTACTTTAGTAAGAAAGTGCCCGTTGTGCATTCAATTGACGACGCACGCAAGGAGGAATTATTGGCTTTCGTACACGCGCTTAAGCGGTGGCAGCACTTTCTTCTCGGTCGAGAAGTCAATTCTAATGGGTAACGGATAACAATCCGTTGGTCTTCTATAAGACCCAAAACACGGTCAATATTACCATCGCCTGTTGGATGGCGTTCATGGACCAGTTTGACTTCTTCCCCGATCACATTCCGGGAAAGTCAAACCGTTTTGCGGACGCTCTTTCACAGCGTCCAGACCTTTGTACCATGGTCTACTCGACGTTCGACATTGACAACTTGCGGGACAGTTTCATCCTCGGCTACCAAATCGACCCCGAGTTTCGCGACAATTACGCGAATTGCTCCTCTCCAAATCGGGCATCATCTCACTATCGGATCCAAGATGGCTATTTGCGAGTCCACTCGCGGGGGAAGGATGTCCTTCGCGTGCCAAGTGATCCACACCTGTGTATGCAACTTCTTGGCGAGTTCCACGACGATCCCGCCACCGAACACTTTGGAGTCAATCGTACGATTGGGCGACTTCATGAGCGTTTTTGGTGGCCCGACGTTCTTGGCGACGTACCACGCTATTCCGAGTCATGTGAGGTTTGTCGGCGTTGCAAATCCCGCAATCATCGTCCGTTCGGCGAGTTGCGACCATTACCAGTCCCCTTAGGACGACGGGAATCGATTGCCATGGAAATTACTGAGCTGTTCCCCAAGCACAAGACCGGTGTGAATGGTATTCTCATGGTGGCCGATCGATTCACCAAGTTCGCCATGTTTTTGCCTTGTCGCTATCACGCCAAGGCACCGGAGTTGGCCGAGGTGCTTTACGCTGGTTGGATTTGTACCAAGGGTAACCCCAAGGAGATCGTTTGCCACCACGACACTCGGTTCATGTCCGACTTCTGGTTGGCGCTCATCAAACGATGGGGCTCATCTCTCAAGCCGAGTTCGATTCGCCACCCACAAACCGATGGTCAAACGAAGAGGGCGCATCAAACTGCACAGGTTCTTCTTCGCACTCTCATCCCTCTCGACCAAAGGATTGGGTTGAGAGGCTGCCGCACGTCGAGTTGGCTTACAACTTGTTCATTTATCCTGCTATAAGGATATAGCCCTTTGAGTTCGAGCATGGCTCGCCGGTCACATCACCGTTGGACACTATTATCCCACGGGCGACCGAGAGCGACGGCCACCTTATTTTCATCCAACAGATGCAAGAGCTCCTTGTCGAGGCACGTGACCAGATGTCGAAGACGCAACAACGCATGAGCCATCAGGCCAATCGCCAACGTCTTCCTTGTCCGTTCCGCGCCGGCGACCTTGTTTGGGTCTTTGCCGCGGAGTTCAGCATCGAACACGATCTCTCTCACAAGCTCCTTCCGAAATGGATGGGGCCTTGGCGCATCGTAGCACCTG
>BFEA01000102.1:1674467-1688770 GCA_003427395.1 Chara braunii
TTTTTTTTTTTTTTTTTTTTTTTTTTTTGTTGCGCACTCTACTGACAATGAGTCCGCTATTCACGCCTTCTACGGCTCCTCTGCCAGTAGCAGAGTGCCCAATGGGGAAAAAGGAAAACCACGGGAATAAAAAAATAAAAGAAGGGGGAAAACAAACGAAAAAAAACAAAAAAAAAACAGCACAGAAGTACTGGTCGCCCGTGTTGAGGGACCGGTAGCTCCCCATATCACGACTACTTATCAACTGTATTCCCATGAGACAAAGAGGTTCGTCGCATGGAAAAAAAAAAGGTTCAGCAAAATGCTCTGGAGGATACTGGTGGTTTAAGTCCGGCAACTGTTTCTTAAGTTCCTCAAGTTCCCTAGGAGACATTCGGTAGATAGGGCCCTTGGGAATCTTACTACTAGGAATAATTTCCATCGTGTGTTTGATAGCACGTTTAGTTATTCCTGTTGGTTCAGTATGCAGATCTTTATACTCCTCTAGGAGTTTTTCAATCGAAGGAGGATAGGAAGTAGAGCATTCCCTTACTTTCTTTACCAAGACCATCATTACTTCCTGCTCCAACTTTTTCTTTGAAACCATTGATCGAAAAGCTGGATAACTCATACAACAAAAAGATAAAGTAGAGTCACAACAAGATTTATGATATAGTTTGATTGGTTTCAATTTTAAGTGTGCATCCCGCAGTTGCACTGTCTTTTCTTTGAACTTCATTTCTGGGTTGGCTTCCTCGTGCCAATCCATCCCCAAAATCAGATCAAATGGTAAGTTCTTTTCCACAAGAAAGGATACCTCGTGAAGAATCTTCTTTCCTTCCTTGGTGCAAAATCGATACTTGACATGATCAACACACTGCGAGATAGTGATTGTGCGTCTGTCAGCTAAGATAGATGTGATAGGTCGAGACACATCTTTCACCATCATTCCGAGATGTAACTTGCGGATTGCTTTCTCGGATATGTAGGATCGCGTGGATCCTCAGTCCAACAGTGCACCTACGCGTGTATGTGCAATCTCTACGTCCACAAGTAGTAGGTCACCCTTGGATTTAAATTTCCTAGCCCATGAGCTTCGTAATGCTAGCAACTCGTTACCAAGCTCGTCAAGAGAGTCGTCCAAACAGACAGTACATAAGACAGGTTCCGGGTGTTCCGAACGATAGGCCGAAGAAGAACCATCCTCTGCCATGCGAGTCAAAGGGTTGGAAGGGGTCGTAGGCGCCTTACCTTCATCTTGGTCCAAACCCTTTGACTCGGTAGGAGCAGATGCTACTCAAGAGAGTCGTCCACACAAACAGTACATAAGACAGGTTCAGGGTGTTCCAGACGATAGGCCGAAGAAGAACCATCCTCTGCCATGCGAGTCGAAGGGTTGGAAGGGGTCGTAGGCGCCTTACCTTCATCTTGGTCCAAACACTTTGACTCAGTAGGAGCAGATGCTACTCCTACTGGCGGCTCGTTTTTGGGTTACGGATTAACGGGCACCATGCAATCACATGCCCTGCAATACCACACTTCAGGCACTGCCCGTTATCCATCCGCTCCAGCCAGGTTTCTTGTGACAGTCCCATCTTTTCCCATAGATTCCCGACCGCAATTCCGGGCTGCTCGAGAAACGAGCGTGGTCTCTTCTTCTTCATCGGTGGTCGTGGTCCTCCCTTGGTGACCACTGCAGCAGTGATTTCCCCCTTCCCGGAATCACTGCCGCTTGCCACACCCTCGACCTCCAATGGCCACTTCTCCATAGTATCGTCGTCAAAAACAACGAGAGTGTGGTCCTGGCGCTTTTGGGGCCAAAGTACCCGCTTGCCTGCACTTGCACCACCACCAAACTTAACAACAGATGCATACAATTTTTTTACCTGAGAAGTCATTTGCTCTCGTTGGAGAGCAAAATCACGAAACTGCCTGGAATTGTACTTGCCAGATTTGGACTCTGCCACGAGTTGTTCCCTGCTGGGCTCGGGCAGAGCGCGGGAATAAATATACAAGACTTGGTTGTCTTGCAACTTCAAACTCAAGAACCTGCAGCAACCGATCCAATTCCCGAGACAAGGTTTCTATCGAGGTCCAATGTTTCTGACCGATGGTAGTAAGCGTCAAAGGCCTTGTCGGTTGTCGCCTTGTCGGTTGTCGTCTTATCCAAGAAGCGTTCCTTGATTTTACTCAAGAACTGTTTCAATGTCAACATAGCAGCCCACTCCCCGGTATCATCAAACCCTGCTGCATTGGCTTCGCCCAGAACCCATTCCTTTGCTTCCCCACCAAGACCAAAAGTAGAGAAAGCGAGTTGAGATTCGGGTTCCACAGGGGCATACTGCAGTAAGTTTGAATTTCGGCAATCCAAAGCAACAAATTTCATCTTTTTTGTTGCAGAACATGAAAAGCAGCTTCATTTGACTTTCTCTTTTCTCTTTGGTTTCTCAAGTTGTGTGGTAGTGTCTTTCTTTCCATCGAAAGACGTCGGCGGATTTGAAGGCTCCCCTTTCTTCTCGTCCATTTTGGAAGTCATGGGAGTTTCTTCCTTCAGAGACTTCATGGCATCTCCCATCAACTTCTTTGGCTTTTCTTCTTTTCCTTCTTTGACTTCTTCTGACACCCGATTCTTTCCCTTGACCAGATTGGTAATTATCTGCAGTCCCGCAGTCACATCACGATTCGTTGACCATACTGATCGATTTTCATTTCAAGGTGAGCCAAATAAGTCACAAGATAAGCCAAAGAAATTGTCTGATCTTCCCCTTCGGTCATAATAACAGTTTGTCTAATTTCTTGTACCTTCTGCTCTTGCTGACATTTCTTTCTTTTTCCTTCCTTAATTCCTCTTTTCTTTTCTTTTCCCGTTCAAGTGCTTCTTCTAGCTGTCTGATATTTTCATCCACAGCTTCTTCAAACACAACTACTTCCTTCTCCTCTTTCCGATCTGAAATCTTTGTAAGCTGCTCAACGATGTACTTATCAAGTGCCTGACGACACTTGATTAGTTCATTCTGAGCTTGCATGACGTCAATGCCCGTTTCAGCCGATTCAATAGCAGCGTGTACTGCTTTTAAATCGAACTGGGCCCTGACATGGGCCTCGGCTTCTGCACCGGCGTCATGAAGTTCAGAAATCAGTTTGTCCAAGCGGCCTATGAGAACTCTCTTCCGCTCTTCCACTTGCTGTCTAGTTTGGGGATCAGGTGTCTCCTCATCAATACCAAAGATGAGTGAGACAGGATAGAAAAGGAGAGGAATAAATCGGGTGAGTGCGGACAATTTCAGACAGTTCCATAAGAAATACATCTTGATGTGCGTCTGCCGCACAATAAATACTCAATAACAAGAATAAATTCCACGGCCGCACTATTCTACAACAGAAGGGATTTCGGTAACCGAAGAAGAAAAATAAATACAATTATTTCTACTTCTAACTTTCACTGTTCTTTGTCTGTCTGTGTGATGACGTCCTAGTCAAGAGTGTACAGGTACCACCTCAGGCCCGTGTGATCAGATACAACACACAAGTACGTACGCACAGCACCACAACATAGCAAACGACAGGGTGGGTATGCCAACATCAATCAGCAAACAATTAGTCAGCAACCTTCTTCTTCTTCCATGCGCCGTTCCTGGTGTCAATGCGATACCGCACCCCTCTTGACAGCTGGCACTACAGCTGTCCAGTCAGCCGTACAGTCAGCCGTACCACCTTCGTCTTTGAGGTGCAACTCTTACTTGGCAGCCACCTGCCTGCCACATGTCATCCCTGGCGTGCCAACATAGCAGACCTGCCACATCAGCACATCAGTGTCTTATCAGTCAATAGTGGGATGCCACGTCAGCAAATGTGTGCTCTGGTCCTTCCCACTTGCCGCTTCCTCGCGTCTTGGTGTGATACCGTTGCTGTTCCAGCCAATCACGTCAATGCCACGTCAGCCTATGGAGCCAACGCCATGTCAGCAGGCTCGCCACATTAGAAGACAATCGTGTACGACACCTGCCTGCCACGTCAGCAACCAGTCTTGATGTCCAAAGGCCACGTCAGCATCAGTACCGGACTTGGTCGTGCCTCAGCTGCTAATGCAGCACGAGAATGCCACGTCAGCAATCTCGCGCAACCAAGTCTCTAGATGCGGCACATGATATGCCACGTCAGTGTGGGATCGCAACGCCACCTCACTATTGCGATCCTGGCTGGCGCGCGGTCAGCGCTTTAGTAGCGTTGACGTGGGGTCTGGACCCCAGATTGACCTGAAACCGAATTCCTTCTGGCCTTGATGCTGTCTCGGTACCTGCGCACAACAAGTGAGTGTATCCGACCAAGGGCCTGGGTGCGGTACCTTTGACCTGACAGTGGACTTGGACTTTTGATTTTCCCACGGGCAGTGTGTGGTCACACTGCCTGGCGCAGGCCGAGTTTGGCCTGCGTCGTCTGGGCTCCAATTCGAGGGCCCAGACTGCTGCAGAACACGGGTTACTGCATCTGCACACAATATTAACAGCTTTCCAAAAACAAACAACTTCCAGACCTCCTACCAGTGACGGACTGGAAACTGAAATCATTCTTTCATTTGGCACACAGGTAACAATAAGCCCAAATTTGTCTTCTTTTTTTTCAACTTCTGTATCTTTCAGTGCCATGTAATTGGTATACATTTGCAGAACATTTCGAAAGGGACACTTCTGTCATAAGCAAGGAAGGGTTCCATGTAATGCAAGAAGTGGACTCTGTGGAGACATACAGCATACAGGAGATCTTCACAAAAAGACATTATCACAGAAAGACACAAAAGGATCGGGCTGGGTGGAAGGGGTAGAGGAACCTACAGTGCACCAGTCAAGGCAGTCGATTGCATAAACAGCTAAGGCCTCAGCAACTTCAGAGCCATCCTTCACAGAGACCTCCCTGACAGCCCTCCAGACCACCATCGGATCCCAACTGATACCTGTCGTTGTCCTGTTCTGAATTCCAGTCACGATGACTGGATGCCCTTTTCCCCAGTGGTCCTGAAAGTGCCTCAATGCTGATTCCCTCAGGGACAGATTGTCCCGTCCATCAATGTCACTTACATCAGGACAGTATATGTAGTTATCGTCACTATCTGTGCGATACGCTGCCCGCCTCCTCTTACCAGCAAAGTGTTCACAATCACATGCCCCTTGGGTACGTCCCTTCACGGCCAAATGCTCTGCCCGCATCTGCGTACCAAACTTGTGGACCATTTTCTCAGCTTTACACAGAAGTTCTTTCAACCAATCCCCTCCCATCACCGACTTCAAATCCATCTCTTTCCCACGACAGGCCTTACGAGGGCACAGGACATCCCCATCAGATCCCACAGCCCACGTCAGCTCACCATGACGACCCACAGTGCGCTCTCCCTTCTCATGGTCCTTATCTTGTGTAATCGTCACCCAATTGAAGCGCTGCGCAAACCCTCGTCCACCAGGCTGCTTACCATTCCTCACCTCCTTGCAGCATTCCAAGCATAGGTCGAACTCGCATATTACACATGACCGGTATAGATCGACAATAGATGTTCGACAATTGTCACTAGAAGCAACGCCAACAGCAGCACCAGAATTACAAGAGTGTTATACTTCCATGATGAAAGTTGGAAGACACCTCTTCTGTCTGAAGGGGAAAACCTAAAGTAACTGAAGATTCTAGAGAACTTCTACTATAACTCAACCAAGCTCCAAATGAGTACAGCGAACCATACGTCCACTTATGAATGAACAAAAGAAGGTGCTACAATGTGAAACACGCCTCTAACTAACACATACCACCTGTGCCAGCAAACCCACCCACAAAAGAAACAAACAGAAACCAACCATGACGGGACGCAAAAAAAAAAAAAAGAAGACTCGAAAAAACAAGCAAAAGTATGCACATGCAGTGTTACCACACATTGGCAGAGGTTTGTCTGCTGCACGTGTTTTGGTGTTTGTGTGCTCGAGTGTTTGCATGTTTGTGTTCATGTATTCGTGTGCTCGAGTGTTTGTATGTTTGTGTGTTTGCATGCTCGAGTGTTCATTTGTGTGTTTGGGTAGTTGTGTGCATAGGTTTCAAACTTTAGATATGTCTGTGTGTGTGTCTCGGCATTTCAGGAGGACTACCAACAATAGACAAAGAAGAAAAGTGGAAAACATGTCTCAACACTCTCGAAGGGCAAGTCGGAAACACAGTGATTACCTCCTTGCACTTGGTAGTTTTGTGTGAAGAGCACATACTCATCTCAAGTCGATGCAACACTAGACAATACGCAACCGACGCTGAAGGTAAGTTATGTGGTGTTGCTCCTGCTAGCATATGTAGTGAACTTCAATGGCCCAGCTGCTGGAGCACTGCTGAGGTGGAGCTTAGGTCCTCGTGATGTGTAACCGGAGAGTGGTTTCCACAAGCTGTAAGCGCAGAAGCACCCTTTCAGGTCACCGATTTCACAAAGGATACCATCCATAGCAGCTGCAAATGTCGAAGAAGATGGACAAGGAAACAGAGGAGGTGGGAAAACAGTTAACTGGGAAGTTGACCGGGAAGTTGGCAGGGGAATTCACCAGGGTTGACAAGGCAGTTGTGCCAATGAAGCTGATGAGGAAGTCGGCCGGGAAGGTGCTGAAGGTGATAACATTTCCCATACGCTAATTGTTGGTACAAGATCCTCCTGTACAGAAGAACGCAGTGAGCAGTGGAGCATCATCTCTGTCATGAGGAGATCTATTGCAAGGAAAAACAACAATGCCATATCTGTTGTAATGGTAGGGGATTCTAAGAAATATATGAACGTAGTTCAACGTACACAAATTTTAGCAAAAGCAGTTTAGAAGTAATGACATATCAGGCATTAAAAAGCTGATGCTCCTACAGAAGCATATCAGGTGGTACTAGGCCAACTTGCTGCTGTGGCAAGCATGTTCAGTACACATATCTGACAGCACCACACCAAAATCAAGAGGTAATGACATAGTCTTCCTGCATGACATGAGGCATGGACAGAAACCAGGGCCATGTACATACCGTTCAGCATTAGCTACCAAATGCACTAGTTACGTAGTGGCACAGCCCCGCAGTGAGCACCGATCAGCTACTTGTTCCCGGTATTATGCAGTAACAACCTCACAGAGAACAACGACCAGCTACATGCTAATTCTGAAGAGGTGTATCTAAGACAAAAGAGAGGACTTGGGAGGACAGGCCAGCTGAACCGCCTTTGGCAGGATCAGGGCAGACAATGAAGTGGGGCATGGAGAACAGGCCAGCTGAACCGCCTTTGGCAGGATCAGTGCAGACAATGAAGTGGGGCATGGAGAACAAGATTGCAGTCCAGAGTCGACCCGTCTAGCAAAGCATGCATCGGTTGCAGATATGACATTTGTGCTCTGCCAGGAAAGGCTTCGGGACGCAAGATGATGTTCGCAAAGAACTGGACTTGGCTGGTGTTGTGTGCTGATGTAGCCCATGCAGCATTTGTGCTCATATCCGCAGTGGTCTCAGGACACAGATACATTTCTAGCTACATGTGCTGATGTAGCAGGAACACAGAGGTGACTGAGGTGTAGCAGTTAGAAAGGAGAGAGTTTGGCCCTTGTAATCGGCCAGGAATCTCCACAGACTGTGACTGGGAAAAGTTATAATCAAAGAGGTGAAGAGGCAACGACATGTGCATGGAAAAGTGCACACATCATTCACTAGCAATTGAAGTCTTGATGCTCAGCCTTAATCTTGAGACCATATTCCCAAAGATGCTCAGCCTTAATCTTGAGACCATATTACCAATATTGCTATGTCCCCAGTATTGTCATGGAGAACCTGGCCCACTATTGTTATGGAGAACCTGGAGGGTTGGAGGGTTGGCTGTGATTGGCAGTTTAGGCCGCTTGTTACAGAGGATCAGCAAGAATGGCAGTTTGGGCTACTTGTTACAGAGGATCAGCAAGAACGGCAGTTCGGGCTACTTGTTACAGTGGATCAGCAAGAATGAACTGTTGTGCTGCAGATCATCAGCAGACCTGCACTGTTTCTGTTGCAGAGGATCAGTGGCAATCAGGCTGTCTTGGTCCTGTCAAGCTGTGATGCAGAGCTTGTTGCAGTGGGCCACTCTGACCACAAGGCAGAAGACCAGTGCTATTGTCATTTGAATGCGTAAAGTCCGAATCCATTCGCTGCAGTTTCTGTCAGCAAATCCATCTCCGCAGGCTGGATTCCGTGGCTCTTAAGGTCTATATGGCTCTCTTCAACTGTGTTGGCAAATTCAATCTGCAGCACTGCAACCACAAGATCAACAACACGTTGCAACTACATCAGTAAGCTGCCGTGAGCCACATGAAATTTCCACCATCTTGGTCATTCACAATGCATCTTCTTTTATCATGACTCTTCTTTTAGTTCCACAAGATGCCACCAAAATCCAACATGAGGGCCTTTCAATTACCCAAACATGGCTCTAGCACCTGAGATAAGGTCCGGGACATCAGTCTTGACCTTTAGGAAGTAGCATTACCCTCCAACTAGTTCTCCCCCCCCCCCCCCCCCCAAACAAATCTTTAAAGGGGACGCAGGTGACCATTGACCCACCCATGCTACCCCTTTTTTTCTTTTGAGTGAATATTTCCCCCGTGCGCCGCACATGCCGTGCTCTGCACCGTGCGGGTCCGCTGGTGCGCAAACGTGTGGAATTTTCCGCACAGCGTCCGCTTGCATGTATGGTTAAAACATATATCAAATTGTGATTTACATACCAAATGTGTTGAGCCTCTTGTCTACAGCATCCAAAAACTGGAATAAAACGAAAACAAACAAACCATCCACCAACCAGATCAGCATGTACAATGAGCATTTGTGTACAACATACTGATAGGATACCAATGTGAACCCCATAGGTAGCCATTCTTTTCCGAATTGCTTGAACGGGACCAGTAAGCAATTCTTTTAGCACGGGCGAGATGACCTTGAGATACAACCACAGGCGACCGGTTATCCACAGTTTAATCCTGGGTAGCACGGTGTACGTGTACGCGTACACGTATTCCTGTACGTGACACGTACTCCCGTACGTGGGAATACGTAACCAACCAACCAAAAAAAAAANTGCGACTTTTATGCGTGTGAAGTGTTTCGACTGCAGTTGAAACTTGGGACGGTACTGGACTCCAAAAAGGCAGTTCGAAATGCATTTACAAACTGCTTTCGTGACTGCGCCCTAGTTACCCCTTGAAAGAAACAATGGCGGACGCGGCAGGTTTTGAGTTCGTAAAGGCAACAAAAACACGCGCCGGCAAAGAAATCACGTGCCGACTTCGAAACGGCATCCGTTGGGCTTTTTTTCTTTTTTCTTTTTTCTTTTCCCATCTGACAATGCGACCGGCCCATGTAAATATGACACCTGGCCCAGCCTGACACCACGGCGGCGGCACTTTCATTGCCCTTTTCGAACTCGCGCCTCGTTTCTTTGCTGACACATGTTTCCCCCCCCTGTGAAACTCCGATGTGACGTGGACCTGCTTTTTTCCCCCTTACTGAAAATTTTATGCACTTGGTGTCACGCACAGTCATCGTCACGGGGTCCCCTCCACATTTCTTGCCTTCATCCAGAACCAGCATTCAATCCATATCCTAACCTCCACCCTCTCGCACTCCCGCAGGTCAGTTTACTCTACCATAACAATTATCAGAACACCTGAACTGGTCCCGATCTGCACGCCCAGGATCGATCACGGTCAAAAACGAAACCGCTGAGACTCGATGTACGGGGCTACCGACCGTAACATTCTTAGTGCGGTGGATTCGTTTTGTGAGTGTTGTGACATGCATAAGATGTAAGCTGCGTAATGTCTGTAGGGGTGCGTGGGGATCAAAGGTAATTGGGAGAACGTCTGTAGGGGCATGTGTGGCATGTTTTTGAGCTGGAACTAATGATGATGGGTCCTTTTTTTTAGGGGTAACTTCAGTAGAGTCACGAAAACGAGTTATAATTGCAGTATGGGGCAAGATACAGTTTGCAATGGCACTTCGGGCACCCTACCTGGCCAGAAAACTGGGTTGTATACATTGCCTGAACTGCAATTCGAAACTGTATCTTGGCCCATAGTGCAATTATAACTCGTTTTTGTGACTCCTGCGTAGTTTCCCCTTTTTTTTAATGATGGTTCTGTCAATCCTGACAATTCATTATAACCTCTGCCTTAGGAGCTTCAGACATGAACTGGGGAATATCGGCAGGGCCTTTTGGAACTAGGTGTCGGTCTTAGGGTCTCGCTCCACTACTCTCCTCTCCACATGCACAAAAGACAAAAATTGTGGCAGTGTATCTTTCCATTGTTCTAGCGGAAGATTCGCTCTCGTTTTGCACATTTCGCGAGTAGTGGAAGGACGCCCTTAGTTGACACCAGAGCAGGGAGAAAGATCAGCCCTACCTTCTTCCCCCGAATACAACGTACAGTCGTTATGGCTGTAATTGGACTGCAAGATGCTCCAAATACAGCCATAATGACCGCACGTTGTATTCGGGGGAAGAAGGTAGCTTTGCTAGAAAAGCTTCTGCGGTGCGCCTAGGTCTCGGGTGTTGTTAGAGCGCAGGGAAAACAAGACGTCAGGATATTGAAGAAGAGGGGATGCAGTACAACCCACTGGTTGCCAGAAATCGGTCGTGTCAGGTTCCCTCAGCTGCACTAAAATCACAATGCAAGCGAAGGGCCCCGTTCCACTGTACTAAACTTGCATGCCACGGCGTCGTCCCACCTGTTTTTATGTAATGAATGTAGAGGGGCTGGCTAGTACTTGTGGTGCTTGTTTCCTGTGTGCCGGAACAACGCCCTAAGTATGTACATTCCATAAGGAAGGAGTATCAAGCCAATGCCCGGACAATCAATAGTCGTCAGGAAGACTATACCTCATCTGGAAAGGAGCCCTTTAGGACCTCATGCGACATTCCTCGAGCCAAGATCTCTTGAAAACCACCAATGGCTCTCCCAGACAAACGTCTGCGCCGAATTGGTTTGCACACACATTCATTGGGGGCTCAGCTTCCCGGACCTTTTTGGTGGGCGGCGCCAGACAAAAAGTGAAAATGAGAATGCCACCCACTTGTTCTTAGGCATGGCGTGTAACAGAAATCCGTAAGCGAAACTGGCTGAGGCTGCCAGGATAACTCCGGGTCGAATTGTGAGGTCCCCGGCCTAGTCCCAATGTTGTATTATTGTAATGCAAACCTACACTTTCCAAAAAAAAAAAAAAAAAAAAAAAAAAAAAAAAAAAAAAATCGAAAAATCTGACAAAAAAGTATGTTATGCAAAATGATATTTCAAACAACGTTTGCCTGAGACTCATCTCAAAATTTCGTACTAAATTCGAGTTCAAAATCAAAGAAACAAAAAACAAATAAATTGAAATAAGGGGAAACTACACGGGAGTCACAAAAATGAGTTATAATTGCACTATGGGCCAAGATACAGTTTGGAATTGCAGTTCGGGCAATGTATACAACCCAGCTTTCTGGCCAGGTAGGGTGCCCGAAGTGCAATTGCAAACTGTATCTTGCCCCCTAGTGCAATTATAATAACTCGTTTTTGTGACTCTAGTGAAGTCACCCCTTGAAATAATATAAAAAAAAAGGGAAAAACAGAAAAAATGAAAGCAAACTTCTGTAACAAATACATGTTATGCAGAAACATGATACAAACAACTTTTGCCTGGGAGTCGTCCCCGAATTCCCAACCAAATTTAGGCTACCAGTGGCTCGGGGTCACTTGCCCGGCCGGGCCAGAAAAAGAAAAAATAAAATATTAAAAATTAATAAAAATAAAAACAATACTTCGTTTTGTTTTGTTTTTTGGTGAAGAATTTTCATGTGACCCTGAGGCAAAAGTTGTTCAGTTTATTTTTCTGCATAACATAGTTTTTTTTTGGATTTTTTTTTCTTTTTTTTTTTGCTGGGACCTTACCTGCTCCTTGCACGGGCTGGCCACCCGGGACCCAGGCAGCCCGGCTGGTAGCCTAGTGAAAAACTATTTAAAAGTTTTTTTTTTTTTGCTTTTAAGTTTTCTTTATGGTTTTCGATTTTTAAATCGAGCTTGGTTGAGAATTTGGGTATGACTCCCAGGCAAAAGTTGTTTGTATTATTATTCTGCACAACATACTTCTTTTTCAGATTTTTTCTACGCGTGATTTTGGGTTCGTACGCGTACGGGGTGCTACCCAGGTTTGATCTTTAAGTTCTCGGTCTTAATTCCTCAATCCACCACCAATCTTTCGCCTTCAGGGTGCTGAGTTTCGCCTGGAATCATTCCGACCAATGCCTAATGTCACAAATCTAGTAGCTCATTTCGAATACAACCACAGCATCCTCACATATGTCCCATCTGCAAGAGCGGCTCTCGCACCGGCTTACGTGAGCTCCAGGCTTGCCGGGGCCTTTGGCCAACTCCCCCACTACAGGATAGATCTCTATCTTTCAACCATGCCAAGCTGATCGCCGTGACCCACTCAAGTGCCTTGAAACACCTTCATTCTTGCCAGAGGGTGAATCAGCAGGTCATTAACCCAGCACATATCCAGTACAAGGCATGCAAACACATGATCCAGCAGACGGGATGCTACCAGTCACCATTTGGCAAAATAGATGGGCAATATGCAGTCCCAATGTGCAACAAGCGCTGAAGAACAGATACTGTCTGCTACCTTCGTGGCCTTAATGAACAATTTGCAATGGCGTAATTACTAGCAATCCTTCTCCCACCCTTCCTGAATGACGGTAGACATGCTGACAGAGAAAGAGGGCTTTGGGTCACTCACCTGTGCTATAAAGTTCGAGACACCTTTAGCCATAGCAACCTCTGCTCCAAATCCGCTGGGGCATGTAAGCACTGAAGTAACACTACACATGACCAACAGTTCTCCACACCTGAAACTGCATCCAAACAGGAGGCCGGGTGCTCACAGAAGATGTAAATAGCAGCTGCTAATGAGGTGGTATGATGGTGGAAGACGGGTCACACAATAGGAAATGACTAGTAGAAGAAAGGCACGCTATGCCACATGACAACGGGTTTATGTTAACCAAAAGAACAGAGAAAATTTCCGATGCAGATGCCTAAAATCTCACAGATCCATTCAACAGTGAAACTTCACTGACCCCATCACAGAATAAGAGAGATTCTAAGGACAGAATCCTCACTGCCATTGGAATTCTTCCACACATACTCTATAGCCTGTTGTGACTTCGGCCACTGGAAAAAAGGAAAAAAAAACGTACAGCTGCCTACAGAGAGAGCCAGAGGGAGGAAGGAAGGAAGGGAGAAGGCGGCCAAAGTAAGGAGGGGGGGATGCGTGAATGCATGGAGGATAGAACTGATGGACGGAGGGACAATGATGCACTAGACATGTATGCACCCCTTTCCCCGACCCATCTTCCCATCCTCCCACCTCTACCGAATATCTTACATTTTCCCATACCCCTTCACCCATCGTGGCAACCCCCTTTCCCACACTTCCATTGCAATACCTTTGCCTCAACCCCTTTCCCATCCTTCACCCTTGCAATACCTTTGCCTCAACCCCTTTCCCATCCTTCACCCTTCTCACCCTACTGCAACAATTCACCCACCCCTTCGCCCATCTTCTCCCCTCTCCTTATTGCGACAGTTTCTCCCCACTCCATTTCCCAATCCTCCCCCTTCCTCCCGCTATTATGATGATTTTTCCTCACCCCCTTTACAATCCTGCCATTTATTTCCCCATGTCCTACCGCTGCTATTGTGACACTTCCCATCCATTCAACTTCAACCATCCTTTCCCCCCTCTCCCCTTATCATAATTCGTTCTCCTACCATCCTCTGCCACCCCCTCTTTGTCCTGCCCTTGCGACGCTGCATCCTCACTCTCCCCTCCCATCTTATCCACACCTCCAATACTGCGCTTTCTCCCCCTCCCCGTCCTCTACTCCCCCCTGCCAATTATTGTGAAGCTCTCTCTCTCTCTCTCTCTCTCTCTCTCTCTCTCTCTCTCTCTCTCTCTCTCTCTCTCTCTCTCTCCATTTGCGTGTTTTGAAAACCATTCACCTAAATAACCCACTTTCTACCAAAACCAAAGAGCGAAAACTATAGAACCATCCTTTCCATCCAAATACTTTGGAACCATACCTGGTGCGCAGCGTGGTGCGGATGGGGCAGTGGACGAGTTGGTGATGCGCGCGCACCACGCACACTTTTGGGTTGTGCTAGGTGCGTCCCGTGTGAGATGATGCGGCCGCACTTTTTTGCTTAATTATTTGTGTGTGTGTGTGTGTGTGTGTGTGTGTGTGTGTGTGTGTGTGTGTGTGTGTG
>BFEA01000102.1:1689058-1705836 GCA_003427395.1 Chara braunii
CCCTATTCCATCCAGATGAGTAGATCCAAAATCGAAGCAGCTTTAGTCCGATTGCAGACAACCCAAAAACTTGAGACGAAGCAACAATCAAACAGTTACCTTTATAGCATGCAACACGGAGCAAAATAGAAGCGTTCAGATCACCTTCTTAACTGAGTTCACTTTGGCTTTTTTGGGTCGCTATTTTATTTGTACTTGCAACTCCCCTTTTACTGCGCCTCTAAATACAAGGCTCACCACATTGATTGCGGTTGAGTGCGAGCTGCTCATATCCCCGTGGGCCATAACGGCCCACTTGCAAATTATGCAAAGAAGGCAGAGTATGTTTGAGTGTGTGTGACAGAGAGAGAGAGGATTCATTGCGGAACCTGTGTGCTGTCATGAAGGCTACAACCGCAGGTTTTCACGAACACGACACACCCTTATCATGAAGGTCAGTTTTCCAGAGCGACCCTCATCATGGCGGTCCGATCTGACAGGTCTCAACGGCCAGTTTTGAAGAACACGGCTCCACCCTCATCATGATTGTAATGGACCTCAGTGAGAGAGAGATAGAGAGAGAGGCTGTACCGGACCTGGAGGATAGTAAGTATACATTGCAGCACTCTGGCTCCCCGTCCGTTTGAAAGCATACTTACACTAGGACTTTTTCAACTTCTCTGTGGACGTAATTGCCATCAGGTGCATCCAGCACCGGTCAGAAAATCAGTCATATACATCCAGGAAAGTCCTAGTGTGAGTACGCCCTCAGGAGCCCAGACAAGATTTTTTTTGTATTTTTCTGAAAAAAAAAGGAAAGAACTCGTCATTTCCAACTGGATTCTTCTGTCTCATCTGACAGGACAGCATGGCCCCTGTGCAAGAAATTAGAAGAAAAAAAGCAACGCAAAGCGCCCTCATCATGAAGGTATCCGACCTGAAATACAGCTTTCATACACTTGACACCTGGAAGTTGAAGTTCACGACTTCCTGGTGTGCAGTGTATCCAAACGACGTTTCAGGTCGGTTACTGTCATGATGACGGCACTTTGTTTTGAATCTTTTGATGCAGCCCACTTTCAGAAAGGAACAAAGCGCCCTCATTATCTCAGTATCGGACTGCCAGCCCGCTTGCAGAAAACGAACAAAAGTGTCCACGACTCCATGCGCCTGTTGCCCGAAAAAAATTTGCTTGCGGCTGTTTCAGTTTTTCATACTCAAGGGACGAGGGGTAGAGCACCCGGCGGCCCCTTTTTTTTCAGTGAACCCTTATTTTTGGGTGTGAAGCGCATGCTGTACGCACGCCACGTGTGCGGTGCAGTTTGTGCTGCACGTGCCTGGCTTGTGCGCGCGCGATCCGCTGCAGCTATGCTTGGAACTATTATCATGCTTTTGGCTGCATAGCATGGCAGCGATCTGGACCTCTGGACATGGATCCGGACCATCCCGAGTCCGGTGTCCGGTTAACTTGCCCAGACCCCGGTCCAGATTCCAGACACTTTGGCTAATGGCCAAAATAAATTTTGCCAGCCCATGGCGTTTCATTGCACCCATGGCCGCCAGCCAAAAATACGCCCCCCTTTTTTTTGGCCCTGAAGGGGCATCCGGTAGGGCCATAATTTTTGTGTGCTTGTTGGAAGTTTTGTTCCTTTTTTTCTTTTCTGCCTGTTTGAATTGTGGCGGCCCAGTAGTGCCCGCAGTCTTCGAATTCCTCCTCCCGATTTGCCAGTTCGGCCGGCCCATCTCCCACAACAACGTTCAAGCTTGCATGCCCGTCACTACCGCCATGGTCAGATGGAGGAAGAAGCATAGCAACGAGGCACCACAGAAGGCAAGGAGCAGACGTGGAGCAGGCACATCAGGGCTAGCAGAGGGCACAGCAAAGGCAGTGAGCCCAGCCACGAACGGCGCAAGCAGCTCTCTCTCTCTCTCTCTCTCTCTCTCTCTCTCTCTCTCTCTCTCTCTCTCTCTCTCTCTCTCTCTCTCTCTCTCTCTCTCTCTCTCTGTGTGTGTGTGTCTCTCGTCATTTCGTTATCATGGTCTTTCTCCTCCTTTCTGCTCCTCCATCCGCCTCCTCGTCCTCCACGTCTTCGTCCCCCTCCCCCTCCTTGTCCTCCACATCTTTGTCCTCCTCCCGCTCCTCCTCCCGCCCCTCCTCCACGTCTTCGTCCTCCTCCCCCTCGTCTTTCTCCTCCTCGTTGTGGTTGTCATCATGTACTTGCTATAACCTACCCCTCCACCCCTCCCCCGCCCCTGTTCGTGCCACATGGCACCCTTTTTCTGTCTTTTTGTTTTCTGATCTTTGTCGTTGTGTTCCTCATCTTCATCCTCCTCTTGATCCTCGTCCTCCTTCGTCTCCTCCTCATCCACGTCTTTGTCCTCCTCCCCCTCGTTCTCCTCCCCCTCATCTTGGTCGTCGTCATGTACTTGCTATAACCCCCCTGCCCCTGCTTGTGCCATGTGGCGCCCTTTTTCTGTCTTTTTTTTCCGTATCTTTGTCGTCGTGTTCCTTATCTTCGTCCTCCTCCTGATCTTCCTCCACCAGGTCTTAGTCCTCCTCCCGCTCCTCCTCATCCACGTCTTTGTCGCGTGTTTCTCATCTCCGTCTTCCGCCAAAGCTTTCACTTGTTCAATAGTTCGTCAAGGCTTTCTTCCCTGTACCTTTCCGCTCGAATTCAGAGAGTTGCCAGCTCTCTTTTAAAGGTGCAGAAGTCTACTGAGCATCGCAGTACAGGCAGGCCATGCATCTGGTTTCAATTGTTGTCCATTTCATGGGCAACAACCATTTCACGCCCTATGGCGTTTATAGATCAATGGGTCACACTAAGGTTGCGTTATCCACTGAGAAGCCTCCCCATAACCAAGTTACTATGGTGTCATCCTCCTCCTCCACATCTTGGTCCTCGTCATGCACTTTGACATAACCCCCCCGCCCCTGCCCATTCCAGCGGCGCGCTTTTCCCGTTTTTTTTGTTTTGTTTTTGGACCTTTGTCGCCTTCTTCCTCAAAAGTTGCTCCTCGTACTCCCTGTCATTATCATCGGTTCGGTCCTCGACGTCTTCGTCCTCTTCCACCTACTCCTCCTCCTCGTCTTGGTCCTCGTCATCAGTTTCTTTACGCGTGCGCGCGAGAGAGAGAATGTTTTTCCATTTCCCTACTTCCCACGCATGGCCTTGTGATTGTCGTACCTATTTTCCCCCGTTTACCCCAGGCCTTTTCATTGTTTTCAATCTGTTTGTAATACTATGTAGAGGACTTTGTATGTGCGCACATACTCTCTTTACTCTCTTCTTCTTCTTCTTCTTCTTTTTAAATCCGGACATAAACATCGCATAGACATGTCCGGATTAACCGGAAATTACTGGAAATCCAGACGTTCGGATGAAACCGGGAAATCAGGTTTCCGGTTTCCAGCATCCAGACTTGTCCGGTTTACTTGTCCGCCGCTGCCATGGTGCATAGTAGTTTCCTGCAAATTTCAGCGTGAATTACATTGGAGAATGTCGGTCTTCATGTTTGTGTGCAAGGTCTCCCACATGTGTGTGGTTCAACAGGGAGTGCCCACATGCCCCTCCACAATGCATGCTCCTGCAATTATGTCTTTACATCTGTTCCCTTTCAAATCAGTGTTGTGAGTTGAAAGTTAGGACAGCGGAGGAACCAATGGGGAAGGAAGAACGATGGAGGGAGAGCGGAGAGTGAGAACACGAAGGCGTAATAATCTGGGCTCCATGGGCACACAAGGGAAAAGGGGTAAATTAGCCACACCACATGGGCGTCGACAGGCGCACAAGATGGTATAGAAACAGCGCTACATTGTCAGCAAGGTCCACGAGTCTCTACGACCTTCTTTCACTTCCTCTTTTCTCTTTTTTTCTCGTGGGGGGTTCTGGAGGGGAAGAGACATACCCTTTTAGCAATTTCTAGCCTTCTCAAGGGGAGGTGGTGGAGGGGGGGGGGCTGCCAAGGCGGAATTGGAGGGGGAAGCCCTTTTAGGAAACATTGGTTTAAGAAGGGTGGATACCAGGGCGGGAAGGACGAAGCCTCTCAAATCAAAGTGATGGGTTAAGGAAAAAGCCAAAATGCTGACATCATTCAAAAACCTTCTTGGAATTAAATGTTTCATCTCTTTCAACGAAGTTAAGATGAGCGCATACCAGAAAAGCCGCTCCCCTATGCCAACTCCTGACTTCTGAATATCCAGACCATGCCCTGCCAAACCATGGGAGCAGAAATGGACACACAATTCACTTTAAATTATCAACAGATGTATTAACAGCTGCACAAGCTTCATTGGTGCAAAATACAGCATAATACCACAAATTTACTTCAGCTTATCTGCAATTGGCCAAAACCGAGACAAAATTTATTTCAGATTAGCTGCAATTGACCAAAAAAGAATCGTCAATTTCAGTTGACAGATGAAACTGCCCTTTGTACCGGATGAAAGGTCAGGTAACTGGACAATCACTGAGAGAGTGGAGCAAAAGCCGAACACGCAGGGAAAGTGGAATGACAAGAGGAGAATGGCAATGGGGGTGGAGGAACAGAAGGGGCGATGGGGAAAGCAAAAAAGGGGGGAGAGGAAAATGGGGGAAGAAAAAGAGGGCATGGAGAAGGGGAAGGGGAAGGGGAAGGGGAAGGGGAAGGGGAAGGGGAAGGCAATGGGGGAGAGAAACCGTGAGGGCGAGGGATAGAGGAAGAAGCACAGGCAGAGCGAGGGAAACTGATACGAGGACGAGCAGAAGGAGGAGCAGGAAAGAAGGTAGATCAGCAAGGTCGAGATGAGAGACGGACAGAGGCAGAAGCAGAGGAGAACTGTGGGGACCAGATGGACATGAGGAGGGAAACAAATGACGAGACGAGGGGAAGGAACGTGGCAGAAAAAGGCGAGAAGAGGATGAGAAGGGGGTGAGCAGGGCAGAAGGGTTGGGTGCCAAGGAAAGATGAGTAGAACAAGAGATATACAGAGGAGAGAACAACTGGGCCAGGATAAGAGAACAACGGAGCAGAGGCCCTAAACAACTGGGTGAGTAGAGAAAAAAACAAATGTGGCTGAGTCGGTCACTACCAGTATCGTACGGAACTGATACGACTTACCTTCGCCTTCAGAGCAGTTTGTTCTTCTGGCTTCAAACTTCAGTTCTTCCATTTGTTTAGCAACCATCCTCTTGAGGTGAGGGATCAACATTGTCAACAGACGGAAGTGTATACAGACGAGAGAACAACCGGGCCAGGTGGAGAGAACAGCGGAGCAGAGGCCCTAAACAACTGGGTGAGTAGAGAAAAGAACAAACGTGTTTGAGTCGGTCACAACCAGTCACCCATCGTACGGAGCTGATACGACTTACCTTCGCCTTCAGAGCAGTTTGTTCTTCTGGCTTCAACCTTCACTTCTTCCATTTGTTTAGCAACCATCCACTTGAGGTGAGGGATCAACAGTGTCAACAGACGGAAGTGATGCTCCAGCCTCCTCTGCTCCGTGATATTAGCTGCGGACTGCAGTGGCAGCAGCAGCACATGCATCAGGTGCAAATTCATTGTATCCAAGGGATAGACAGGTGTGTCCCTCTAAACATTTGATTTTTGAACACACAGGCCAATAGATGTTGTTCTGGTAGTACGCAGCTGAAAATGGATTTACAGCCATATATAAATCTGCCCCCCACAACTGAGACGGTTATACACTGGTGGGATTGGGATGCCCCCTTACAAGCAGCCGACTATGCACACTTTCCTGGTCACAGTACAGCCACCTCATGCTAACCAACCAGAGGACTCTGCAATGGCAAATTTTGCAAGATGCCTCCTGGCCTCTGATTGGCTGGTATCACTCTCTGACCTGCAACACGACGGCAACCCATCCCTGCTGTGCTCATGCTGGGGGGTCTCGTGTCTGAAAAGTTGGCCCACCTTGGAACACTGCCTCCTAGCATGCCCCACAGCAGCTCGATGTTCAGACTCTGCTTGGTGGTACCTAACATTTTAGCACCTTCCCTGGGACTTCATTACATTACGTCTAGGACGGTCTCAGTTTCAGTTCCCACAATGCCCCGTAGGCCCCTGTTTCATGATGATTTGGTAGCCCAAGGGTGGCAAAACCGATATTTGGGCAAAAGAGGCTTGGAGGTACTGGTTGTTCCAGAGGGTGGATGTGCGGGCACTTCCTGCTTCACCACACATGCACAGAGGTCAAATTCGAGGGCCTTTCCTGCTCAATTACACAGACATGGGGTACTTCCACAACTTACTTGTTTTGTCATGGTATCTTGATTGGATTTGTGTTTGATGTAGGGGATTGGGTGACAACACGCACACACGCACAAATAAAAAAAGGAATGAAAGTAAACCAAGACAGTAAGGATCTAGTTGCAGGACAATAGGCAGCCCAAAACCCTGGATAAAACCAAGAAAAAGGAAAAAAAGTTTAAAAAACTATGCTTGCCTTCTGGACGTCCGGTTCCAGCATCTGGTTCGAGCTGAAAAAAGGGAAAAAAGGTGGTTTTTGGGTCCCAAGCGCCCCCCCAAAAGTGTTTGGACCACATTTGGGTGACAACACGCACACACGCACAAATAAAAGAAGGAATGAAAGTAAACCAAGACAGTAAGGATCTAGTTGCCGGACAATAGGCAGCGCTCAAAACCATGGATAAAACCAAGAAAAAGGAAAAAAAGTTCAAAAAACTATGGTTGCCTTCTGGACGTCCGGTTCCAGCATCTGGTCTCGAGGTTCCGCATTTGGGGCCGAGCTGAAAAATGAAAAAAAAGGTGGTTTTTGGGTCCCAAGCGGCCTCCAAAAAGTGTTTGGGCCACTTTTGGGGCCCTGTTTGGTCATCCAAACCGGACCACACGGGCAGTCAGAGTGAGGAAGGTGGGGAGATTCGAAATTCCAATGCTGCGTGATTTCGTATTGTGTCCTTGCAACTCCTTTGAAACTCCCTGCCTGCTGGTCGAGCTGATGTTCACCACAGTTGCCGTGTTGGCCCCGTCATGAACACACCTGCTAGGAGGAGGAGGAGGAGGAGAAGGCAAAGGACGAGGAGGCGGAGGACGGGGAGGGGGTGGAGGGGGAGGTGAGGGAGGAGAAGGGGGACGGGTATATTCAGGAAGGTCGACTGTATTCAGTAAGCGAGTTTGAGCAAGAGTGAACAGGGATAGTCAACGAGTGAGGTTGAGCGCCTGAAGACTTGCGTGGTATCTGAGAGGGATGAGCGTGAGAGAGAGCGAGGGAGGAAGAGAGAGGTACTTGGCTGATTCACTGGCGATAGTGGTCATTGACAGATGGTAATCGGACTCTGTCCTTGTATAATAATAAATTTTGGGAGGCGGATCTTCATATTCTTGTTGCTAATTTGCTGTTCAATGTTTTGGGTGACTTTCTGATTGCTGCAAGTGTGGTTGTTGCTGGTTTGCAGTTCAGGCTCATTGCAGTATTGAGAGGCTCAATAGGCTGGTGTTGGTTTATGTTTCATATGTCTGAGTTCTCCGCCAATTTGAAGCCATGGCCACGTGGTCTTCTATTCTGCCTTTTTTTTATGATTCACTCACTGAACTGGTGCGCTTTTTTCCGATTTATTCGATTTGAAATATGACATCGTTTTTTTTTTTTTTGCCTCGTATCTCGAGTATAATTTCATTTCGATATCGAAGACCCTTCCCTTTATAAACTTCAGGAGGATTACAACGTTTGATTCTGGCAGCAAATTGTGTGACCTTTTGGTGGTCGATTCAAGTTTCACAGGCCCACAGGTCTGAAGTGGTACTGTTCAAAGTTCAAACTGCTAGGATGGAATTAACCATTCCAAAAACCTATACAATGGAACTACCTGTCCCAAAAACCTATGTACATCCTCCAACTAGTGGCCAAGGACTGAGTCTCGAAATTCAGCACATATCCCTGCCGTGTGCCGTCCAAAAGGCGTACTTGTGAAAAGGGAGGTGGCACACCAGTCAGGTAAGTGAAAACGGGATGGGAAATGGCCATAACAGCAGAGAACTTACATAGAATGGTTCGGTACACTTCCTCAAGCATTTTTTGCAATTGCAGAACCCCACACATTTTGGGCATTTCTTCTGTATAACTGCCGGGGTTAATTGAGGATACCTGCCTCAAAACAGCCAAGCACAATAAGTCAGGGTACCAAAAAAAAAAAAAAAAAAGATGAGGGATCCCTTTCCAACAACAGTCCCTTCGACAAATGACAGTTATTGACAGAAAAGATCAATTGAGAAATATCCAAAACATCAGATTTGAAGGAGGAAAATTCAGATTGATCAAAACATAAACAAGTCCCCAGTTGTATGATCAGTGACTGGCTCTGAACGCTTATTGTTTCACACCAGTAAAGTACAAGAATGAACATGAATTCCAAACACAGAATCAGTAAACAGAAGCTCACTTTGGAGAACAACCTATGCTGACTTAATGTAACAGTTTCCCTTTTTTCCTTCTTTTTTTGGGGCGGAACTTAATGGAACAGTTTGTGTGGAATGACAGAAAGCAAGGAAGGATCCAGCGGCCTAGCTCAGTTGGTAAGGCTCGCAAGTGCTATTCAGGAGGTCGTGGGTTCAATCCCCATTGGCCACATGTACCTTCCTGGTCATACTTGACACTTGCCACCTAAAGATAGACCACTGGATGCCCCATCGGCATTGAGCAGAGTCTGCTGATGTTCGTAGGGGAGGGGACCTGAGGGGAGCCACAGGTATTGGTCCTTGATGCTACCGGCTGTCCCCTGGTCAGTATCGCCCATCTGCAGGTCGGGAGCAGCCCCCGCATGTTCTCTTGTGTGGGTTAAGCTGAGCATGTGTCGTTTATGGTGATTAAGGGTTAAGTCTAGTCGGTTCTGTGCGATGAACACAATTCAAAATCCGCACAGACATAGTCCAGGGTCGACACTTTCTTGTCCAAGTACAGATTCCAGGGTCAAAAGTCATGTTTACTGCCTAAGAGGGCCTGAGAAAAGTCCTTGGGTCAATGATACAGCATCCAGGGTTGAATGACACTACCTGTGCCCCGCAAGAGATAGTTGACTCCAGGAAAAGCAGGAGCCTGGCTCAAACTCGAGAGAAGTACACAGCGCTATAGATTTCTTTCGATGGTTGTGTATCCTGTCTTAGAGGGGTCTGAGAAAAGTCCTTGGGTCAACAGGTACAGGTTCCAGGGCCAAATGAGCCTGCCTGTGCCCCACGCAAGATAGTTGACTCCAGGAAAATCAGGACTCAAGACCCAAACTCGGGAGGAGTCGACCACGGCCACAGATGCTCCAAAGTTTCCAGAGCCTACCTGGTCCAGGCAGACATTGGACAACAGCAAATCTGGGCCACACAAATCAAGAAACCTCAACCGTAGGAGGAGTCGACTGACGCAGGCCAAGACCGGTCAACTCTTGGAAGAGCTGCCTGCCCCAGCGGCTCATTCATTCTGCCTTGCACGCGCTGGTGTCAGAGCATTGCTTGTGCACCAGAAGT
Organism: Chara braunii; assembly: GCA_003427395.1. NCBI lineage: Eukaryota > Viridiplantae > Streptophyta > Charophyceae > Charales > Characeae > Chara > Chara braunii. The sequence continues at coordinate 1,698,509 of BFEA01000102.1, forward strand.
GGAAGAGAGAGGCTGGCGCCAGAGGGAGGAAGAGAGCCCAGGGAGAGGAAGAAGATGAGGAGCCATAGCTAGGAAGGGTGTTTGCACGCCGTACTATAGTGTACAGGTAGGCCAGGAAAAGGGTCGTCACAACAAGAGAGAGAGAGAGAGAGAGAGAGAGAGAGAGAGAGAGAGAGAGAGAGAGAGAGAGAGAGAGAGAGAGAGAGAGAGAGAGAGAGAGAGNAGAGAGAGAGAGAGAGAGAGAGAGAGAGAGAGAGAGAGAGAGAGAGAGAGAGAGAGAGAGAGAGGGAGGGAGGGAGGGAGGGAGGGAGGGAGAGGGAAGCTTACCTATTGGCCTGGTGATAGAGAAACGGTGGTTCACCTCAGCAGCCTGAAGGAAGGAAGGCGCCAAGCTCCATAGCCAAGCTCTGATACCCCCCAACCTGCAGAGAGGCTTCGCTAATGTCATCAGGGAGCGAGATTGCACGCTGAGCTGGCGAGTGGTCGAGAAGGTCCTGGAGGTGAGGGGGAACTGAAGACGTTTCAATCGTACTATTGATTATTAATCAAACTATCCTCCTCCTCTCTACTTCTTCTCTACATTTCTCTCTTCTGGTTAATCGCTGCTTATTGTGGGACATCATTGCATGCCTCATGACTTACTCTGCATGGCCATTGGTTCCATTTTGAGTGCTTTGAGACTTCTTGTACGTCCTGGTTGCATAAGCTTCAGACAATTGCCGGGCTCATTATACCTCTGCTAAAGAAGATCTCCCGAAAATTGTTGCCTGCCACAGGAGGTCAGGATGGACCATCATGTGATCCATATGCATCCATGCCTCAGAAGTTCAGAACCTTTCTAGTCTTTCATCGATCAAAACTTTGACCATAGATAGAGAGCGAAGGTTTTCCAGCACATGGTCCGATGATACCGACGGCAGTGGATGAAGACTCTGGGATCAACGGAATCCAACAGGATTCCGCATTCAAGTCTGACCAACGTGGTAGACCGCAGAAACAGTACAAAGACAGATTCAAGACTCGACCACCTTCAAAAGACAGGTGACTGAGAATTAGAAGAATCTGCACCTCAGCGAAAGCTGCCTTTGAGAAGAAATGTCGCAGAATTATAGAAAACGCATCATATGATGAATGCAATTTTCGCAACTAAGACAGTGGACTGCAAAGCACTCAAAACCAGCATTGCAGCAGTCTTCCAGTTATAAATTTTGACAATTTTTGGCCAAGTTCTGGGGCCAAAAGTCGAGGGGTAGGCAGAAGCCCTCAGGTCAATTGCCTAGGAGCCCAGCATCCCAAGCGAGTTCCCCATCTTTGCCCGCCCCAGTGTTGGTCATTCGTTCTGCCTTGCGACTGGACCAATGCTGAGAGAAGGCGGAGAGGGAGAGACAGAGAGAGAGAAAGGAAAGTTTGCAAATTAGCCATAGCTAGAAGTAGACAGTGCTCAGGCACATAGACTGGAATAGAGAGAGAGAGACAGAGACATAGACTGGAATAGAGAGAGAGAGACAGAGAGGTTTGAGAGGGAGGTCATAACCTGTGGAAGAGAGACAAGGGGGAGTGAAGCTTTCAATGCGATTGAAAAATGAGACAGCGCTTTGCATCCCCCAGTGTTGGTCATTCATTATGCCTTGCGACTGGAGCAATGCTGCGAGAAGGAAGAGAGGGAGAGACAGAGAGAGAGAGAGGAAAGTTTCCAAATTAACCATAGCTAGAAGTAGACAGTGCTCAGACACCATAGACTAGAGGAGAGAGAGAGACAGAGGTTTGAGAGGGAGGGCGTAACCTGTGGAAGATAGACGAGAGAGAGTGAAGTTTTCAATGCGATTGAAAAATGAGACAGCACTTTGTATCTGAAGGTCGTCCTTGTCTTTACCGCATTCTTGAGAGGAGAGAGTGGTTTCATCAGTCATGCTGATAGAATGGTGACATGTCGAGGTTGGCATTTCAAAGACAGGAGCCCATGGTCCAAAGAGGGAGAAGACATGGTATCAATTGATTATTCTCCCTCTTCCAGTCTTCGTCTTCTTCTGTCTGATCGCTGGACAACACTGCGATCTCCTTGTGCGTTGTCATTCATTGAAGCATTGCAAGTATTTGCCTGATGATGATAATATGAGCTTCTAGAACTGGATTCATTAGACAACCTCTTTACACGCAGTAGATTACCAGTTCGACTCATACGATGACAAAGCAATTGGCTCTGACATGGCACCCCATGCCAAATAGTAAACACATAACAACAGCCCCCCTCCCCCAACAGCCATAAACCCCTGCGAAAGTGTGCGCTGACAGTGATGGCTATTCCAGTCAATGGATAAGCTTGGCCAACTTACCCTTGACAAGCCAGACACAGGAAGCCATTACCAGCAACAGTGCTAACAAATAAGCTTCGCAAACTACCACAGTTTTTCACCTCTCACATACACAGAGCAAGTTCAGGACAGTGCACAGGGAAGCAGAAGACGAGGAAGAAAAAATGAGAACTCAAGATACAGTGCTCTCGCCCAAATTGCAATAACCCGTTCATTATGCCTCGTTGAATGTACAAGGGGGCACAGGCCGCGACCTCGGTTTCTGGGCGTAAGGTGGAAGGGGCAAAAGACCCTCCGAAATGGCCCAGGGCCTGAGCGCCCGACAGTTGACTTCAGTCAACTGCCTGAGGCCCAACAGTCAAAGTCAATATGGACCCAGCCCAGGCCGCCGGTCAGACACACACACTTGTTTGTATGCAGGTACCAAGACAGCATCAGTCAATCTGGGCCACCGTCGGTGGGAGACCTGAGGCAGGTCAACTCGGTCAATCACTACATAAGACCCTGCCTCTAGGGGGTCAACATTCAGTCTTGCTATGCTGCCTTGACGCTGGCTTGACACTGGCTGGACACTGGCTGGACGCTGGCTTGCGCTGGCACTGTGGACGACAACGCGGGACTTACGCAGTATGATGGCACCTTCACTGCTGAGCGCCAGCCTCTGCTGATGTGGCGCATGCCACTTGTCTTCATTGCTGATGTGGCGCACGCCACCTGCCTTCATTGCTGATGTGGCGCATACCACCTGTCTTCATTGCTGATGTGGCACATGCCACCTGTCTTCATCGCTGATGTGGCATTGCTGTCTACATTCGGGACTGGACGCCACAAGGAGGGAGATCGGGATTTGTGGATGTTTGAGGAGGATAGGGATACTTACCTCAGGTTGACGTCGATATTGTGTGCTGCTGATTGTCTCCATTGTCTTTACGAGAGAACAGTGCCACGTGGCACTTCGATGTGATCAGAACCTGTCAGACTCATTACTGGATAATGTTTGCTAAAGTGGAGGCGAGGGGAAGCCCGGAGGAGTGGGAAATGTTGGGCTACTCTCTTAGTGGTCATTGATGGTTATTCTCTCTTCCACCCTCTTATCTGTCTATTCCCCTCCACTCTCTTCGTCTACTGGTAATGAGACATTGTATCAGAGATCACTTTCATGATTATTGGAGACATTGTCCAGATCTGAGTTATCTTGTATTTCGACGTTTGGCGAGTGTCATCCAGTCTGGGTTCATTACAAAATAACCTACAAAGCTTATTGGTAGGACCTTGGCCAATATTGTTGGGTGCTATGCAACAATGACATTGGGTATTAGACACCACTAATTTGGGGTTGCGAGGGGGGGGGGGGGAGAGGTGCAATGACTGGTCATAGATCTCCGCACTCGCACTGCCAGTTTCCCTGCCAGCAACACCTGCCCACCTCACATCACCGTGATGACGGGCTGGTACAGCGTTGCTCTCGCACCACCGTTGTGACACAAAGTTACCCCCCTGGGCAAGGTAGACATCCAGGTCGGCTGGCCTTTGTCCGTAATATACATAGCATAGCGAGAGGACGAGATAGAAGAACAAATATCTGAGTAGCACGGCATTTCCGGCTGAATAAGTTGGCCGGCATATCTGGTTGGTTCATCTGGCATCTGGGGGTGGTGCAAATTTCCCCCCTTGGGCTGGGGAGAGATACAGGTTGGTTGGTTTTCCCGCGTACTATACATCCAAATAAGTTGGCTGGAATATTCAGCCGGTTCATCGGGCATCTGGTTTATCCAGAATTCCGGATAAACCCCACAAAAACGAAAAAAAAGACCGAGAGGCCTGCATGCCCTTTTTGAGGGCTATACCAGGTATGGAAATGGGAGGTTTTTGCCCAAAAAACATTTTTCTAGCTTTCCAAGCCTTTCCATGTGTGTGCGTGTGTGTGTGTGTGTGTGTGTGTGTGTGTGTGTGTGTGTGTGTGTTGAATTATTTTCACCACCACAGCCCTTATTCCACCCAGAAATGGCTACGGGTTACTAACCCTTCAATCGACCGGGCCTTGCCCAGCATTCAATTGAAGAACCCTTAGGGCGAGCTAAGACAATGTAAGTTAGCAACTGATCACCATCCTAAGACAAGCTGTTACTGTCTGAAAGCCAGACAATTTAAAAATTTGTCTCAGGAAACAGACCATCAATCTGTTTGTGGCTTATGTCACTGAAACATATTCAGACCCATCCTCTTCTCAGATTGATGTGTCCATCCAACAGGTGTTTGATCCTATTGCAGACAACCAAAAGCCCTTGAGTTTATACAATCCAACAACGAAACAATGCACCTCTATAGCAAGCAACGTGGAGTATAATACAGGCATGTGAACCCCTTTGTGTGTGTGTGCGTGTGGGTGGCATTCATTGCCCCCCAATGTCGGAAAGAGTTGCAAAGGCGGGGGAGGTTACACACACACTCACAGTCAAAGCCTACATTACGTCCAGATAAACTGATTGATTACTTGATGGAGAGACGGATTGATGGATCGATGGGGTGATTGATTAATTAGTCCATTGATTGATTCATTCATATATTGACTCATTGATAGTCCCCTATTGTTGGAAAAGAGGACACACATGCACACATACACACACACACAATGATAGGTCCACATACACTGATTGATTGGTTTATTGATTGATTGTCCCCCAGTGTCGGAAATGGGGACACACGCATACACACACACCCCAAAAGACTAGGTGAGGTCCACATACAGTGATGAATTGATTGATGGGATGATGGAGCACACACTTTCTGATTGTGTCCACAAACCGCCAACGGGTGGCGGGGGAAGACCGTTTGTATCAATGGCATGCAAGAGGCCAAAAGTTGGCTGCACCAACTGCTGCACGTGGTGTGCATTGTCCCAAAACAAGTTCGGCGGCGCCAATTGTCGAAATTGGGCGATCATCTTAGGCTGCCTTCCTCCACCAAAGGGTGCTCCTCCATCTGACATTGGCCACAACAGCGATTTCCGCTCCTAACTCGTGAGGCCATCCACAATCTAATATGCCGACCCGAACCGTGCGTCAAAGGTCATATCAACTTCTTTTGCCCGTTGTTCTTGAAGGACCAGTGATACATGACGACCCTCTTAATGTTCTTGAATTATCAAGACAGGGTGTACCCACAAAAAGTACGTGATATCTCACAAGGGAACACTCTAGCAATGGGTTACAAAAGGGAGTCAAGGGGTCCGGGCTATGTTGGTGTTCGGATGCTTCTTCAAACGTTGTGCAGCCACCTTGTTAGCGTAAGCATTCTCTGTGCAATAAGCATTGACATGGTCAACGCCAATATCCTGGATGACCTCCTCCCACAAGTCTGCCAATGCCACTCCCGACTTGTCCCTCTTCGACATATCGACGGTAAAAATCAAAACAACCGTCTTCACCCGCCACGATGAAGATGACGACGGGCTTGTATGGCTTTGTCGTAGCCCTATCCATCACAATCATGCACCCCGTGAACTTCCATTTCACCTTCTTGGGGGTGACACCCTCTCCACAATCTCGAGGTAAATCTCGTCGAGGAGCCGTGTGCTCATGTCACTGTCTGAGGGCAGCACCAAAGCAGGCCCAATCGTCACCATCATCAGTGACACCATCGAGTCATGCATCTCCGGCCTAGTCTCCAGGTGCATGAACATAAATGGCACTCAAGCCCTGAACAGATCTCTGGCCCACAATCTCTCGTACTGTTCTTGCAAACTTCCCTTTGCCCAATTGTTCAACCATGTCTACAACACGCAACGATCTGGGGTATAACAACACCTAAGGTAAGGGCCATTAAAGGTTAGTCAGTTCCTCTAGGGTCTTTTGCACTCAATCTTTTTTTTTTCTATTTCTATACCATAGACTCTATGATTCTAGAAAAACAAGAAATATCATTCTCAAATAATCAAATATCCATACAAGCAATCTAAGCCCCGGGTCCCAAGTCCAGACAACTGGCTGCCTTAGCAACTTTGTTTGGTGCTACTAACTCAGAGGGGCACGCCTAAGGCTTAAAGAAACATAAACTACCCCCTTTTGTTTGAAGCGATGGCTTCTAACATTGAACATCTCTTCACCACTCAAAATAGATGAAAACACCTATCCTTCTACTCACCACAATAAATACACAGTGGAAACTCGCCAAAACTCAATGTCGCTCATCATTGTATCCATCTGATTTCCTCAAGATTTGAACTCATGAACTTTTCATTAACCGCGGTATCTGGCAGCCACATGGGCTTGGTGACAACCTCCTCAAGACTCGAAAGGGAAACTCTACCCTATCACTATAAACAAAATATGAGTTTCATCCTAATTGGCTAACCGTTGGGGAGTGGAGAAGGCGGCCTTGAAAGAATGTCTAGATCTGGCCCCCACGAAGAAGGTCGTTGTGGAGTGGACCAGTCGTCCCAGTCAACGGCATGCAAACCCCCCACAAACCGGCGCCAGTGATGTGATAAAATGGTGTCGGCAGGCCTACGCCTCAACTGCCGCCGACCGCTTCCTTTTCTTTTAAAGGGTCAGTCCTACAATTTTGTCAGTCCTTCTCTCAATAGGAAACGCTGGTAAGTCTCAGAACAACCTCAACCCATACATACCCCACTACCCACCAGTGGCCCCCACAAAACAAAGCCGACGGTCTGGATCGCCGCGTGATCTTAAAGTCGACAGGTAGACCGCAGGCGGCCCGGATCGGCCAAATCTCACGTACGAATAGCAATTTCTATAAGTGTAGGGATCTGCTCAGTGCCCATCATCCGGCAAGTCCCACTTCTCATCCATGTCGTCTTCCCATACCCCTCCCAAACACCAACACCTGCCCCTCGCCGCACGCTACTTGGATCAATAGAATGAGCAAATAAAAAAGTGGCAGTGTATATTTCCACGTTTCAGCRGAAGATTCATTCCGTTTTTGTTCATCCTATCGATGGAATGTGTGTGTGTGTGTGTGTGTGTGTGTGTGTGTGTGTGTGTGTGTGTGTGTGTG
>BFEA01000102.1:1706425-1718990 GCA_003427395.1 Chara braunii
AGAGACAAAGAGAGAGGGAGATAGATAGATAGATAGATAGATAGATAGATAGATAGATAGATAGAGAGACAGAGGGAGAGAGAGAGAGAGAGAGAGAGAGAGAGAGAGAGAGAGAGCGGGCAGATGCGACTGGCCAGGTAGAGAGACAGAGAGAGAGAGAGAGAGAGAGAGAGAGAGACAGGCGGAGCAGGCGACAAGCACTGACACCCGCCAAGCACAACGCGGGAAGAAACACACACACAAAGAGAGAGAGAGAGAGAGAGAGAGAGAGAGAGAGAGAGAGAGAGAGACATGAAACAAAAATGGGATGACATCGGCGAGTGTTGCTGTGCGCCACGGCGTAGCCGTGGCGGGGTCCACTTGTTCTTTTAAAGGGCCAGTCCTACAATTTTGTCGGTCCTTCACTCAATAGGAAACGCTGGTAAGTCTCAGAACAACCTCAACCCATACATACCCCACTACCCACCTGTGGCCCACACAAAACAAAGCGGACGGTCTGGATCGCCGCACGATCTTAAAGTCGACCGGTAGACCACAGGCGGCCCAGATCGGCCAAATCTCACGTACCGAATAGCGATTTCTATAAGTGTAGGGATCTGCTCATTGCCCATCATCCGGTAAGTCCCACTTCTCATCCCTATCGTCTTCCCATACCCCTCCCAAACACCAACACCTCCTACTTAACCATCAGGCGCAGCTATGGCTGTCACTGGCTGCGCCACTCTACCACACTGGCCCATTCTCCTTCGTTGTCGTCAACGCTCTTTCCTGCCTCTTGATGCCGCGCTAATTTTAGTGCTGCCTGGCCAGTCCCTCAGCACCAGCCTGCCCTGCTCTTGTCTAAGGTACAAGGCCGCATTTGCCTCATCGAGCTCAACCTCCTTGCTGAGATGCTTCCAAACAGCGTGTGCCACTTCCATCTGCTCGGCAGTTACTTTTGCTGCCAGCAGTTATTTTTTACAGCCTAGCCTTAACTTAAGGCTGGGTCACATTTGGTTTTGGTGCAAGCCGTCGAGCCCTGGAGTCTCGCACCCCAGCCCACTTAGGCCCAAAGCCCTCTGCAGAACCTTTAACCTCCTTGTCGTTGCTTTCCATTAAACCACCCCTATCTTTCACAGGCAAACTCGAAACCTCCTAAGAATGTGGTATTAACCCATAACCCGTTCTTCGAAGGCCAGGTGCCACCAAACGAAAATGGCTGGCATTGCCAGCCAAAAAAAAAAAAAAAAAAGGCCACGCTGGCGCTTCAGGAAAGCTTGGAGGGAAGACCTTTTCCGCCTTGGCAAATAGTGGTTAGAAGGTAGTGGTGGTTTTACCACCAGTACCTCCGAGGCTAAATAAACGAGCCTAAATTTGAATTTCGTCGAGCCTGAAAGCGATCGGTACCACCGCTCGAAAAATTGAGGGTGGTATTGGTACGCGCCAGTGTAGAACTATGAAAAGGAGGTCATTATTTTCACTCATGTTCCACGGCAGGCAAACTCTCCACAAAGTTTGCCACTGTATCTGGCCAAATTCAAGCGCTAGATGCAAGTAGTTTCAAAGAGCTACTGGGCTCGAGGGGCCACTCAGCAACTATGAGGAAGAGAAAAGATAATAAAGAAGGGGGAAACAAACAAAGAACGCACACTGAAGTTTTCTGCTCACGATGGATGCATTAGCAGTCGGATACATGCCAGTCGGGCCGTCCTTGCAGTGCTAGTCCGAGTATACCCTCACAGGAATTCGCAAACATCTATTCCAAATTGGGCAAAGATTCATGTAAAACAAAAACATAACTCGTCAACTTTGTGGCCCAAGAAGGTGGCCACGGCCATTTGGTTAAAAAACAAAGCAAATGCTTCTCGTTTTTTCTTGGTTCTGTTTTTTTTTTTCCCTTTTTCTTTGCTGTTGTACTCTTCTGGCCCCAGTGGTTCTGTATGTACAGGTGGAAACACCCATGTCCCATGTCCAGATCATCAGAAGGAAAACTTATGGTCCGTTTGCCCGTTTTCAATGGGCCCACAAGCTTACTTCCCCGAGCCCCAAATTTTGCAGGGAGGCCGATCGTGATTTTCAACTTGGCTGAGGCCAAAAGGAAAACTTTTAGTCCGTTCGCCCATTTTCAATGGGCCCACAAGCTTACTTCCCCGTTGCACAACCAGGGCTTCCAAGCCCCAGATTTTTCGGAGAGGCTCAATCGTGATCCTCGACGTGGTTAGGGCCATGGACTGGCAGTTCAAACCATTACCACCTTTCTAAGTGTTGGGAAAACCCAGGCTACTAGAATGGCCCGCGGTCACTTGCACGGCCGGGCAAGAAAAAAATAAAAAGATAAAAAAAGCTAGGTTACCAATGGTCCGGCGGCCGGTCGTCGCCCCCGGACGTCTCCCCCATACGTCCGATACCCCCGACGTCCGGGAAAAAAACTTTTTTTTTTCGTAAAAAAATATATATATATTTTTTTCGGTTTTCGATTTTTAACTCATGATTGACTGCGAATTTGAACATGACTCCAAGGCAAAAGTTGCTTGTATTGTTATGTTACATAACATATATTTTTTTCAGATTTTTCTGAGAATTTTTTTTTTCTTTTTTTTTCGCGCTAGGTCGGACAACCCCTGTCCGGTCAGACATCCCAGACGGTCAGGGGGGTCCCGGACGTCCGATCCAACAACCTAGAAAAAAATAAAAAAAAATAAAAATATATATATTTTTTAAATATGGTAAAGAATTTCGATGTGACCCTGAGGTAAAAGTTGTTCAGTTTATTTTTCTGCATAACATAGTTTTTTTTCCAGATTTGTTTGATTTTTTTATTTATTTTTTGCTAGGACCTTCCCTGGTCCATGCACGGCCGGGCCATCCGGGAAAATAGGGTGACCTGGGTGGCCCGGCTGGTAGCCTGGGAAAAAACGAGAATATATGTTGTCGGGGCAAAAAACCTTACAAGGGTATTTGCCGGGGTTTTTCAACGTCGGACGTTGTCTGCCCTTTTCGTTGAATTGAAGGACTTGATGAGACTAATGTTTGCCAAAACGTTTATTCAGACCTGACCTACGACTAAGGAACTAAGAGTTTTCAGACTTTAGTCCGGACGCGTGTGACGTCCGGGGGTAACGGATGTGAACGACAATGCTACGCTTTTGTCGAAGCCGCAGGAACGTGCGGATAAGGGAATGCTAAAATTAAACCTATCCTACCTAATGTCGCGACGCAGAAGGAATAAGAAGTTTTGTTTTTATTTCCTAAGGCCGCGGGGCTTGACTTCGAACGTGGGGGCCGAAAGGCTGATACCGGTGCCTAACCGGCTAGACGTCCAATCAAGCCACCGGTCACGCGGCTAACCGGTATGGGAGAGCCGCAGGCAGGTAAAGGCCTGCAAGGCCATAGTCGGGGCAGGCCTGCTAGGCCACATGCGGGCGGAGCCCTGCAAGGCCGCAGGCAAGGAAGTTACCTGGGCTAGCTCTTCATATTGAAGAGCTGCTCCTGTTTAGTGTGAAACAGGAGCTAGCCCAATAGGTTAACGCAGCCGACTCTTACCCAACACACACCGGGATCGAATCCGACATACTGCACCACTGGCCTGGCTCCTTTTGGAGCTGGCTTTTTCATAAGGCATCCGAGTGCCGCCGATCTCGGTCGTTCGATCATGAGATCTCGCAGCTGAGATCAGCCGCGCGGAGTTAGCATAGCCCCTGCGCAAGAACGACACGCCCGAATCGAGAAAATGTGTCAGTTTTTTTATTTTTTTATTCCATCAGGAATCGAACACGGGACCCTATAGCCCATGAGGAGGGGCATCGAGTGGAAGGCCGTTGGCTTTATGCCAACGGKTACAGTAAAAGAAAAAAAAAAAACCTAAAACTAAACCAATAAGCGACGCGCCAGATGGCGCAGTCTGAAGAGCCTGGGGCGTTTAAGTCCCCAGTGCACCTGACGGTGCCCGATTTTAACGGGCGACCGTTTTGGAAGGTAAGTTGTTTTTCTTTCTTTAGATTTTTTTTGTTTTATTGTTAGATTTGCTTTGGATTTTTAGTTAGATTTCTTTTCTTATTCTAGATTTTTGTTTTTTCTTCAGGTACCCGTTCGTTTTGACGAACAGGCTGGTTCCTGCAGCAGCAGTATGAATCAAATGAATTTTCCCCTAGAACGGGGAACTATACATCCCTACGCTACATTACGAGTGAAACAACATGAGGGGAGGGGAGGAAAATGCCTACTTACTTGGCGGCTGGTCTTCACCAACGATAGGACAAGCAAGACCAAACGAACTCGGCGCCCGAATCTGGCACAGATAACGCCTAGGTACAGGCAAAGGGGCAAAAATGAGTTTTCCATCGACGAGGTGAGCAACGCCACCAGCCAAGAGGTAAGTCTTCAGCCACGTTGAGTGTTTTTCGTTGTTCCCCCGTTCGTAGTTGTCGGGGCTCAACCAAACAAGGAGAACGGGGGGGGTGGCTGGAACAAACAAACTTAAAACTGTAAATAATAATAATAATAATAATAATAATAATAATAATAAAAACGAGGCAACTGCCTCATAGGACAAGAACAATCCTTTGAACAGTGTGGGAGCACAAAGGCTCCCACTTCGTATTTTTGGCCAACTTACTGTGGCCGCGAGATCTTGAATCTCGCGGTCCACAATACTCGCACAGGAGAGAGAGAGAGAGAGAAGGACGTGGGAGTTAGGAGGGGGAGGACCTACTCCTCCCAACCTGCCAACTGCCCTCCCCGTTTTCAAGGGAGGGCAGAGGAAAGTAAGGGAGGGCTGTTGCATGCAACAGCATGCACCTGGCCAAGGTAAAAGCCAGGTGCAATAAAAATTAGGAAGTTAGTTTTTTTTCTTTTCTTTTCTTTATTTAAGTGTGAGGACACTTGTCCTCACTTGGTGCTACCTCTGTCAGGCTCCCGTTTTTGCAGGGAGCCTGGAAATTGAAGGGCCATTAAGGAAATGGCTAGGTGCAGCCTTTTCCTCGATGCATCAGCCCTGGGAAAAAGGTCCAGATACATCAAACTGTAAGGGGTTGTATCTTTCCAACCCCTTATCAGAAAAATAAAAGAAAAACTGATTTGAAAATGGCAGGAGCCCAGCTATCTCGTGAGCTTCCGAGATAGTTGGGAAAAGAAAAATAAAAATAAAACATGGCAGTTAAAGAAAACTGCCCCACACTAAGGCTGTGGCTGTGGTGTGGCCACAGTCAGCCCTGGATCTTGGCAGATCAAGGGCTCACAGTGAGCCCGCGATTTTGCCTGGGGGCTGGAGTGACGTCCAACCGTCCAACCCTCCTCAGCCAATATAAACCAGGCAGCTGCCCCCCAGCTGCCACACTGCACTCGTGCTACCAGTGTGTGACGAGCACACTTGAGTGCTACTGGCTGCTGGAGTTGCTGCCTGAGGCAACGTGAGGAGAGGCCGGAGGTCTACAGAGGAGCGCAAGGAGAAGAACTGAGCAGCCATAGCCAAGGCAGGGAGCACTCTACTCCCCTCCCCTCTGGCTGGTGCTGGTCCCACAGGACAGACCTGGTGACGCTGCGGGACTACGGCAGTGCAGCACCGTGAAATTTGGGCCTGGGGCCCAAATTTTACTAATTTTGGCCTGCCATTTTCTCACTGCGGTGGTGAAGTGTTGTCGAAATTCTACGGTGGCGGCACGGGTTTTTACGGCAGCGGTACGGAAGTGCTGCCGAAATTCTGCGACGGCGGCACGGGTTTTTACAGCGGTTGTACGGAAGTGCTGCCGAAATTCTACGGCCGCGGCACAGGCTTTTAAGGCAGCGGTACGGAAGTGCTGCCGAAATTTTGCGGCGGCGGCACGGGTTTTTACAGCGGTAGTACGGAAGTGCTGCCGAAATTCTACGGCGGCGACACGGGTTTTTACGGCAGCGGTACGAAAGTGTTGCCGAAATTTTGCGGCGGCGACGCCGGTTTTTTCGGCGGTAGTGCGGACGCGCTGCCGGATTTTTGTGACGGCGACTCCAGTTTTTTCGGCGGTAGTGCGGAAGCGCTACCGGATTTTTGTGACGGCGACTCCGGTTTTTACGGCGGTAGGGCAGAGACGCTACTGGATTATTGCAAGGTGATCGGTGCTGAGACGGTACCCTGGCAAGCGGTCGTCAAAGGAAGTGGTGTCGATCACTTTGGTGACGACTAGGTGCGACAACCTTTTCGTCAGGAGAGCGTACTTCTATACGGTTTTCTTGGGTATACCGTCAAACTTCACTCAAGGTCAGTCAACCTGATTCAGTTCCCTTCACACCTGTGTGAACCTACACTTGCTTGACCTTAGCTCTCTGAACGTCCATTGGAAAGGAAAAGGAAATGTGTGTTTGCAGGTATGACGGGGAGTCTGACGATGGCAGAGGGATGTATGGTGGTCTATGTGTGATCTAACTTTGATTGCAGGTACGACATGTGGGCTGAGATGGATGAGGGTGATGATGGTGGAAGAATGATTATTTTCTCACCTCTTTACTTATAAGTGCGTGTAAACTAAAGGGAAAAGAAGACGACGAAAATGAAGCGGGCACAAAGAAGAGGAACGCAATTTAACTTAGAATATTTTCCCAAGGTCACCATTTCTTTCCCGAATGACCCCTTCTATCTACGCCTGTCAGTCTGAATGGCTCCTTTCTTTACAATTTTCTTTTTCCTTCGTCTAAGTTGCTCCTAACGTCAGGCGGCAAGAGTTTATTTGCCTGCCGTGTAGATGTTTTTCCTTTTCCTAGGAGGCATCTGGGGCGGGTTTCGTTGCCTTAGGGGCCGGCCCTGTTATCAACTCAGAGTGGACCACTTTGCGGGGGGGTACCATGCTGTTGCGGTGGAGTCTGCCCGACTTCTGAGTTTCGAGGTTCACTCGGACGAGGACGAGGGGTATCCCAGACCACCTCCTAGGGGGATGGACAAAAGCACCTTCACGAAAGGTCTTTAAGTTCTTGATGCCTTGCGTAAGGAGAAACTGCCATAGCACTCCTTTGGTGGCCGTTCTAGTGAGCCACTGACGTATGGGGAACTGGTGCCACAAGCAGCCCAGTTCGTGTCCTACTAGCCAAACAGAGTGTATTTAGATACTCCCCACGTCGCATGCCGTGCCATAAGAAGTACGGGCCAGAAGGAAGACAAATGTTCAGTAATACTTAGTTTTAACTTGATCACCTTTATCTTCACTTCTTTCAGATGGTTGTGGGGACGACGGTCTGCTACCTTTTCCCTAATCGTGATGCAGCGGCGGAGCGGGTCGAGTCTCGGAGACTTAATGGAGAGAGATTAGAGAGGATAGGACGGCTCGTCTACAATCCCTATGAATTATACTCTGAGGAGGACGTCCCGCGGGTCTGGGAGGCAGTGCTCAAAATCCCCCTAGACGACTTATTGTTAGTTCAAGAACCGGACTGGACATCCTACACTACGAGTTTGCGCCACCACTGCCCGAGCGTGATTTCGCTAATATGAACTTAGTGGTGATGTAGCCATACGAGATTAATCCACGAATGGATGAGATCCCCGAGATAAGGATGACGTTCGTTCGCTCCGTACTGTGGTTGAACGAAAGACAAGGACCTTTCTTCGGCATATATCACACAAGGCGGGTGCGGGCAAACAAGTTCAGTATTCTACGGGTTGAACCTTTCTCTGAGTATGTATGGCAGGATGAGGAGGACGAACTCGAGGAAGGATTACGTAACTAATGTAATTCCTGTTCTCACACGCAGATGCCTGGAGCACGACACGACTTGACGACCCCGACGTACCTGCTGGTTCGCGACACACACGAGGTCGATCTTATCAGAGGAGCGGAGCAACTTTTACGGGTTCGAGACGGTTCTCCTACTGCATGGATTGGCTTCGTCGGGTTATTACGAAACAGCGAGGGATTTTTTCCCACTGCTCGCGCGGATTTCCAGGCAAATACGGCCCGGACTCAGGATGCGTTTTTCGGATATACCTTTTCCACCGCGCAAGTAATCTCCAATGTCTCTCACGAGTCATTGTGAGTATCACGATTACCTCGTCCGGCACACGTTTCGGCGTCATCCGGATCCGAGATACAAAGACCAGACACTTGTTTGGACTCAGTCGGCCTTTACGAGTCATAGTGTGGAGACTAGCCTCACGGATGGCCTCCCTATATGGTACTCGTATTTTTAGAGTCATGCGAAGAGGGCGAGCGACAACCCTGGTACTTGACAACGACGAGCGTGCGCGTTTGGATTTGTTGGAGGCACAGGTGCGCGGAGGACGACAGATTTACCAGGGTTAGACCCCGCTTTCTGGGAATCTTACCTTAATTCCAGAAAACCTCGTGCATAGACCAATCCGGTCGAGGAAGTCATATGATTACGACTTCACGAGGTAATCTCAAAAACAAAAACATTTTATGTAGTTAGGACCGCCGGATGGATAGTATTCGGATTACCCCAATGATTTCACTATCATGCTTATGCATTGAGGGGTAAACGTTCACATAAAAATAAGCTGAATTAAGTGAAAAGCGAGACATTTGGACAAGATGCAAAGCGTAATAATAAGGACGAAGTACTGAGAGACGGAACATTTCCGTGTTGAGTAACTTTGTGTTGGAGATGGATACTCCATCATTCCTGGAACAGAAAGAGTAATTATTGTCCAGAAGGACAAAGCGACCAACAAAATTTCTCAATCGCTCCTCCAAGCAGTTGCATATGGTACGAAAATGTGGTCCAACCGAGAGTTCAAACATTGACCAGGAACCAGATCACTTGTTGATCTGCATGGTAGCAGTGGTATTTACTTGCAGATATTATCATGCAATGTGCCCAGTCGTGATAATCAGTCGTCACTCGCAAAGACAAAATAGACGAACGCTGTTGATAAATCATAATAATAATGATCCCAAATGAGAGAGAATGTATACACAGACGAGAGAGGGAGGAGGGAGAATAGACTTTGAGAGGGTGGAAGAGTCTCCTCCCTACAACCCACTTCCTCTTCGGGCACTTCCTCCGCATAATCGTGTCTCAATCAGAGATCCGGATATCCAAGACAATGTAGACCAATAGTGCCACGTGGCACCAGCAGACCAGTCATCAAGCAGCAACGTGACGACGAAGTTGAAGACACCAGGTACGCATCACGACCCAAACCACAATCCTGGATCCTTCTTCCGAATATTTGTCAAGCAGAACAGCAATATAGGCGCCCAGCGCCTTCCATCTCAGCAGCAATACTACGTGGCAGCAACCACGAAGATAACACGTGGCATCTGCCACGTCGATAACCCCTCAGACAGTAGTGCGTCAGCCAGCATGCTGGTCACACAGCACACTCAAGCCACGAACCAGTGACGAGCGTCGGTCGTCAAGTTCTCCGCAGCGTCTCGCCAGCAAGACAGCATAGAGCCCGCATTGACGCGAGAGCGTCGAGTCCCCATAGACTCCAGACGAGAGTCTAGATGTCAAAGCCAGGAAATCAGCCCAATATGTAGTGTTGACTGCGGGGTCTGGGCCCCAGTCCTCAAGTCAGACACGGCCGAGATCGATTGTCGTCGACAGCCTGGATTGGGTTGAAACTGTATCCTCCTTGGTCCACCGTTCTAACTGGGTACCTGCACACATACAAGTCGATGCACACAACCAAGGGCCTGGGCGAGGTTCCTGGACCTACAGTTCACTTTGACCTTTGAATTTCTTGCTGTGCGCGGTCACACAGTCACCAAGCGGCCTAAGGCCGAGCAGCGCGTGGTCGCACTGCTCGCTGAGCCTGGGCTTGGGTTACAGCGCCCAGGCTGTTGCTGAACGCGGTTTACTGCAATCATAGGAAGATCAATCCTAGTTTGTTCTTCAATTAGTAGTCTAGGAGCGACCATATAAAAATTCTCCAGTCGTACACATTGAAAAGAAACACTTTGGCAGACCAGCTCATCAAGTCAATGATTTGGATTGTGTGATTTTGTTTTAAGGTATGGGGATTTTTGTTGTTTGATTGCTAGGGACTAAGGATTGTTTTCACGCTTGGTTGAGACTGTCCTAGTCAACCGGCGTACGCTTCGTACTTGGGAGATCAGCGCCCCAGAAAACGAACGGCGTTCGGGTTCATACGACATTAGCCAAACATTTCCTATACTGCAGCGAGACGAGCAAACGCCCTCGGCTGATCTACCTCTGCGATTGCATTTAAAAGCCTTCGCATGTGGGTCAGTAGCTTGGTAGGGATACGCCCCTAAGGGTGGTGACAACCCCTTAGGGATGCAAGCTTATGCCCCACGAAAACCTATCCTGTCGTAGGGGATTGTGGGATGTATAGCTGGTGCACCCGGCTAGAGCGACGAAGGAGCGATGCAAACGCGTCCGTCTCGGCGGGTCGCGGAATGTCTAATGCGCCGTCCCTGAGTTGTCTTCTGATTAAATGTTTTAGTTTAAACTCCTGCGTGAAATGGCCGGGAGGACCCTCATTCGCACGAGGGCCGATGCGCTCGACAACATCACACGGCGTTGTTCAAAGGTCTGGACGAGGCTCGACCAAAAGGAAAATGTTTGGGCCCTATGGCCCCGTTTGCAAAACAAAAAGAAAAGCAAGCAACTGTATAACGAGGGTACTGCCATGCACGAGGTGTGCTCACATAGGAACGTATATAACTACAACTACCGAAAGTTTCAGGTTTTGTTTTTTGGGTTTTTTTTCCTTGTAATTTCCATTTAGTGCCCTGCCAGAGAGAGACAGGGCGCTACGGATGGCTGTCACTTCCTCCCGGGGGGTATACTCTCGCACATAGTCTAGATACTGTATACAACTGCTTTCACGTTCATAGTAGTTGGATGTTATTTCGTTGTTCTTTTTGTATCCAACCGCTGTTCTTTTTCGAAAGCCTACCGCCGTGATGACCTTGCCACTGCAACAGAACCGTTTTTTTTTTTTTTTTTAAAGAAAGGTACACTGTTTTGTAGGGGGTGGTGGCCAGGCCTCAGGAGCTGCCCATGGGACTCATCCATTGGGAGGTCAGATGGATTGCAGGGGACAGGGGGAGTCGCCCCAAGATGGCACCATGGTACCATGACCTAATGCAAAGATCGCAAGTCGTGATCTGCGCCAACGCATACAACGCGTACCCGACTAACCCGAACGTCTTAGTGCAGACACTACCCTAACTCTAATGTTAAAAACGACCCGGGCACAGGCGGGGTCCATGCATATCTAGCCATCCCCCATTTGTGCCTCATCCTGCAGACTCTATGGACAACGAACCACCCTTCCACTAAGATGCGATATCCCGCCCTCCCCTATCCTAAGCATGATACCGTCCTACCCAAGGCTCCCCAAGCATACACAACTCCGACTAATTCCCCCAATGAGAATTCCCATGGACAACAGCCTGGATGGGATGAAGCACCACCCGCAGGCATTGTGAGATACCTGTGGGATGAGAAGTACCCAGTACCTACCCCATACTAACACCCAGTGTGTGTGTAGGATTTTCCTCCCCGAGAGGGGACCTACCGTAGTCTAAGTTCGCTCTGTGTGGACTCTTGTACGGGTGCCATAGTGACAAGAAACATACTGGTTGTACCCAGGCTCGGACATGGCACCCCCACGGACTAGTACATACTGACGAGACAGACATATCGGAGGGTCCTAGTGGCCACACAGAGGTATCGACGGTTTCGACAGTTTCGACAGTTTTTTGGTTGTCGACAGTCCAGGCAGTAAACCCTCCCCTTTAATCTACCCTAACCTAGTGTGTAGAAGAGGGTGGTGGCCAGGCCTCAGGAGGTACCCATAGTACTCATCCATTGGGAGGTCAGATGGATTGCTGGGACCCCAAGGGGAGTCACCTCCAGATGGCACCATGGTACCATGACCTATGCTGATGCTCAGATTGCAAGTCGTGATTTCCGCCAACGCTTACCGGACTAACCCGAACGTCTTCGTGCAGACACTACCCTAACTCTAATGTTAAGGACGACCAGGGCGCAGACGGGGTCCATGAATGTGCAGTCATCCCCCATCTGTGCCTCATCCTCCAGACTCTATGGACAGCGAGCCGCCCTGCCACTAAGATGCGATATCCTGCCCTCCCCTATCCTAAGCATGACGCTTTCCTACCCACGGCTCCCCAAGAATCCACAATCCCAACTAATTCCCCCTATGAGAATTCCCACGGACCGCAGCCTGGACGAAGCACCACCTGCAGGCATCGTGAGATACCTGTGGGATGAGACGTACCCAGTACCTACCTGATACTAACACCCAGTGTGTGTGAAGGATTATTTCCCCCGAGATGGGCCCTACCCGATACTAACACCCAGTATGTGCGTAGGATTATCCCCCCGAGACGTACCCAATACCTACGCAAAGTGTGTGCATAGGATTATCCCACACCCAGTGTGTGGGATGAGACGTAGTGCCATAGTGACGGGAAAAATACTGGCTGTACCCAAGCTCGACCATGGAACCCGCATGGACTAGTACGTACTGACGAGACTGACAGATACGAGGGTCCAAGCAACCATGGAGAGGTACCGACGGTTTGGAAAGCTTTTGAAAGTTTTCTGGTTTTTGACAGTCTAGGCAGTAAACCCTTCCCTTTAATCTACCCTAACCTATCCC
>BFEA01000102.1:1731788-1763410 GCA_003427395.1 Chara braunii
AAGAAGAACTCTCTCTCTCTCTGTGTCCAGTACTAACCTGTGAAGTTGGCGCCTTGATGCAGGTACCACGAAGATGGAGCTGGAGCGATGGCGCCACAGGTAAGTAACACTGGCCTCCGCCAGTCTCTCTCCCACTCTACGATCTACCACCTACCAGCGCCCAGCGCTGAAGACTACAGCTACAGCTATGGCGCCCAGCGCTGAAGACTACAGCTACAGCTATGGCGCCCAGCGCCGAAGACTACAGCTAGCGCTACCACTAAGGCCTAGCGCTGAAGACTACTACAGCGCTCCTCCTGAGTGCTGCGGCCGAATCCTGAAGACTACTTGTGCCTACTGAACACTACCTACCCGTGAAGTGCATGGGAACCTCCTATGTACTACGGGTGTGCCTCTTGAGCCTGCCGAAGGGAGGCAGAGGCTGCAGCTGCAGCTCCTGCTCGAGCACGTGAGGAACAGGCTATTTTGGGCCTGTTCCGCATCCCTGTGTCCGTGCCTGAGTCTTAGGGCAGGTCGAAACAATGAGGGCCTGAAAATGGCCCTCCGTTTCAGGCTGAAAACTCTGGGTCTGAAAAGACCCAGAAATAGGCTGAAACGAGGTAGGGCCTGCAGGCCCTCGTTTTTCAGCATCCAGGCTGAAACGAATGGGGCCTGTAAGCCCTAAGTTTTAGGCTTTTAGGCTGAATGTCCAGGACGGGCCCTGCAGGGCACTTGTGGCTACGCAGTATGCCACACCAGGACTCCTACACGACAGGTCTACAGATCGCACCCCTGCGACCTCTGGACCCTACGACGCCTATCAACAATTACAAATACACAGGTCACGGGTTCAACTCTAAGGGTCAACACTGATACTATACACAGGTAAGGTTGGGGTTTAGGGATCGAACCCTGGGATCTGCAGCAGCTACTGCTAACTGGTGAATACCGTTTCAACACGGACAGTCATGCTTTTTTTGAGTGTATAGTGAATATGACAACACACCGAGGTAATGTATAGAGTCTATAGACATACACATTTTTTTTATTAATTTATTTATTTACCGGAAAATATGGGGTATCCGGATATGCATCCGGAGAGGGTATCCGGACCGGTCCGGATCTTCCAGAAATTTCCAGTGTTCCAGAAGTCCGGAAGGACCCGGAAGGTCCGGGTTCCGGGGCCCGGATTCGATCCGGGTTCCGGCCCGGCGTAGCTATGCTTCAGGGTGATTCCCTGATGTCATATTCAGTTCTGAACCAAGTTTTGCAGCAAGGTTCTGCCACTGTTCACTGGTGAACATAAGCATCTCTTTTCCCTTACAATGCTGGTCAGCAATCCAAAATCCTTAACCCAGTTGTTAGCAAATGCAGTTATCATGGAATCTGTTCTGGCAATTGCTGGCAACGGTATGAATCTAGCACATTTTGAAAATCTGTCAATTATTACCAAAATTTGTCTGTTCCCGTTTTCTCTGGTTACCAGCATGTCTTTGAAGTCCATGGCTAGTGACTGGTCAGGGCTTTCAGGTATGGGAAGAGGCTTTAGTAAGCCTAAAGGTGCCTGTGTCCAGGGATTGTTCCTTTGACAAACCTGGCAACTTTCAAAATATACCCACCAAAACACAGACGGAGAACACTGCTGATTTCTGGGTTTTGCCGCTGAAATGTATGCCCTGCTGAGATCCCCACGTTGTCCTCAGTACTCTAGGTCTGTGTGTGTGTGCGTGCTTGCTGGTCCTTGAGCCTGTCTGAGTACACGTCTGCCTGAGTCTGTGTGTGGCCCGACAGGGCACTCATGTGTTGAGAGGCCCGCGGGGCCGGTACTTACGTGTGGCCATAACATTGAGGGTTGCAGCGGGAAAAACCACTCAAGTAACGGGGAGTAGGCCCGCAACACTTAGAGCAGCGGTAGAAAAACACTCAAGTAGCAGGTAGGCCTGTGCCACTCAAGTAGTGGTAGATGTGTCGGGAACTGGAGGCCGAGCAGAAGGTGCGAGGGCTTGACCCCTCGCCAGATGGCCCTGCAGCAGGCGCATGGCCGCCTTAAGGGAAGGCGAGCCCCCTGAACTCGTTAATTTTTGCAAATCTTGGTCAGCGCCAGACAGTTGTCACGTGGCAGTTGGTTACATCCGCCTTGCACGTGAGAAATGGGAAAGATTCGTGAGCATTCCAGGCCCTTCGAGCAACGTGGGGTAAGCAGCGAGCATCGCATGAATGTGCCTGGGTGGTTGGGCATGCCTAACTAAATCACTCACAGGCCACTGTCTGAATGGGCCTTGGGCGCAGACACCTTGGCCGAGACTGAAGCTACTGGGCACTCTGTCTCACGTGGGCATCGCAAGGCAAAGCGCCTGCCACTTTCCATATGGGAAAGGGCCGGGTGCCAGGGATGGGATCAGGCAATTGCACTTTCGAGCAGCAGCGCTGTGGGAGTGTGTACTCACGGGCTGCCTGCTGCGCCAACATGAGGTGCGGGCGCGCACGGGAATCGAGAGGTGCAGGGCGCTGCTGAGGGTAGAGCCATAGCCAGCCACCGTAGCCAGGCTGGCTTGGACCGAGTCAGCGGATGCTGGTGGTCTTCGTTAAAGAGGCGGAAGGTGTGGATAGAGAAGACGAGGGGGGGGGGGGGGGGGGGGGGGGGGGGGGGGGGGGGGGGGGGGGGGGGGGGGGGGGGGGGGGGGGGGGGGGGGGGGGAGAGAGAGAGAGAGAGAGAGAGAGAGAGAGAGAGAGAGAGAGAGAGAGAGAGAGAGAGAGAGAGAGAGAGGAGGATGAGGATGTGAGGGCACGTACCTGGTCTTGCCGATAGTCTACAAGGGTCGACATCTTCATGTACTTCGGTTCTGCTGCTGACGTCAACAGTTGCATTGTCAATTCGTAGGCTGGTAGTAGCGGTGTGATTGTAGTCTGGGCGCCGAGCGCCAAGTAGGAGGAAGGGCTCTGGGTATTTGTGTTGGTGATGGCGAGAGTATGCTCTGATTGACACTCAGATTCAGTGTTTTTGTTCTCCATTGGTGTAATATCGGTGCAATTATGCTTTCTGGACAGTGTCGGACTTTCTGGCTTTCAATGTGATATTGCAATCTGGAATCTGTCATTTCGCTATTGCTCATTTTCCTTGCAATTTGGTATCGGAGCTGGTTCGAGTAGCTCCGCTGGCGGCCTTCGCAACAGCTGTTTGGTGCTTCGCTGGATAATGGTGGGGCAGTGATAACACTTGTGCATTGGCGAGAGGCGGCCCAGGGTCGTGTGGGCGCGCCAGGAAGGCTATGTGGCGACATAGGGGTGCATGTTGGATGATGAGAGCTAGCTGACGGCAATTTAAGCCGAGGTGGAACTCCATTGCATTGTGGGTTGTGCCGAGGCGTCGACCGGTCATCGTAAATGCACGTCAGATTACTGATGAAAAATCTGTGGTTGGGGGCAGCACTGTGAGGTACGTTGCTCCTTACCTTATCTACCCTCCTCATTACATCTTACCGTGAGGATATGAGTTCTGTCTTGAGAGTCCTCTCATTCTGAGGTATCGCAAGCGCTCAACCTTGACAGTCGAGATTCTTCCTGGGGAGCAAGCTGGTGGGAGACGGGCGTTGCCTCTGAAGGGCCCTGGATGAAGCACTCAGGTCATGGTCACCAGCTGCGCTATAGAGGAAACGTGGACTGACCAGTTGTACACGAGACGCATACTAGACCGTCTCTAATATTTTTGGCGGATCCAACTTGAATTCTGGTTGTGATCATCGTCCTTTCTGCAACGTTAAATAATTCCTGAGGACCTTGGGGGCTGTCCTTAAACTGCCTCGTGATCAGCCCGATCAACCAGATGTACGGCTCGTTGCACGCAAGGATAAAGAAGGGGCAGGACTGGTCATAGGTTCCTGGGCACAGGGGTGGGCCGATTGCACACCTTCAGACACGTCATTGAACCAGAGCTTCAGGACATCTACATCAAGTGACCACTCAAGAGGGATAAAGCGGGAGGGAGGATACCAGTAAACAGTTCAAGTGTTATGATCCTGGCCAATTTCGAAGTACACATTCATCAGATAGTACAATGCCGTCCAATTGCAAAAAGGAATGAATGAACTTGAGAGGAGAGAGAGGGTAAGAAGAAGAAGGAAGAAAGAAAGAAGAAGAAGATGATGTACACCAGCATAGACAAATGATAAAGCTCTTCTTCTTCGCCAAACACTCTCCTCCTCCTTTACTCCTCTCTTATTCACACAAGAAATAATAATACAATGTTGAATGGCTGAACCAGAATCAATGTCCGAATCCCTCTTCTACTGCAGGTATCACTTCAGGTCCACCATAGCCATGGCCACCATCCTCAAGCCCATGAGCAAAACTCAGAAATCAGTTGTGCGTCTTAGTCCGTGTTTGGTCGGGTCATCACACGATTGTCTTTTATTGATAATTTTCCATTCTGCATGCACAACTAGCAAGTGATTTTATTTTATTTTTGACTAGTTAGTTGTGACGGACATTGCTAACAACTAACAGATAGCTGCAGATAGGTAGTACACATTCCTTGCTGCATTGCAATCTGTCTCAGACTAGTGAAAAGTAGGAATAGAATTGTTTGTAGGAATCTGAGATTATCTGCTAGTACCGCTTGGAGACTTTCTGACAAACTGGACCAAGTATTTATATCTTTATTTTTAGTTGGTTGGATACCATGCTGCGGTAGGTCCCAGCGAGGACACTAACGCAGATAGCAGACCACACATAGCTCATGAGTGGAGATGACAGTGGGGTTGATAGACTAGAGGAGGACGATAGGAGATTAACCAGAAGACGGGCACTCAGTCGACCGACCACTTTCCTAGTGTTAGAACAAGGAGAGGAAAGGAGGCTGCGGAGAGAAGCCAGAGAGGGGAATATTGCAGAGGGCTAGGGAAACAGCAGCCAACACCGGAAGGGCACTTACTCTCTACACAAGCCTCCTCTCAGGCATCTTTGTCAGGTGTCAGTCAGGGAATCTCCCAGGCTTCCGTTAGTCAATCTGCTGGCCTGCAGGTCAGCCAGCAGCAGCCAATGTCAGATGAGAATTATGAGATCCAAGAAACGAATGCCCTCCATGATCAGTTACGGCGCCAGTTGCGTGAAGTGGAAGAAAGGAGAGAGAGCAAGACTTAGAAAAGCTAGACTAGAGGCAAGGGAGAGGAGTTAGGTAAGTTAGAAGCTATAGATGAATCAGTACTCGATCTTGTAACGTTGTCCTTCGGAACTCCCTTCTGAGTGTAGCCGAAGTACAAGCCGTGCAGCAAGAGATGCTGGCTGCACTGATAGCTGGTCAGAATCAGATTCTGACCGCACTGCAGGCGACACGACCTCCGGTCAGGCAGCCACAGTATGTTGTAGCTCCACCTACGGTTGCAGGTCCCACCGTGACGATGCAGCCGATAGGGCAACCCTCTACTCACCAATTTGGCATACCCATATCAGGCGGTCTAGTAGCAGGTAGTAGTGGGCAGGTCCTGTACAACCTTCTTCATTTCCCCAGGTTCCTGTACAACCTTCTTCATTTTCCGAACCAGTGGTTGCCACTACAGGGCAGCCACAAGTGCAACAAACTTTGCAACAGGGTCCACAGCGGCAGCAGCAGTAGCAATTGCCGCTGGCGTGACCTGTCCCACCGGTTACACAACCGATGTGGCAAGCACAAGTTGTACCACCCATGCAGTGGACACCCAAGATACCCTTGATGGCACCTAAACCCTTCTCTGGCAACAAGAAGAAGGAAGAGGATTTGGATACCTGGGTGAGAACTGTATCAGCTTATGTGAGGCACAAACTCACTAGGACAAAGGAGGAAGTCATTGTCGCTGCGTCCTTTCTAGGAGGATCTTCAGCCAGGTGGTTGAATGGGTTAGTACATCATAAGGGCTACGGTTAGAACTTCGATGGCTGCGCACAGGCCAGATCATTGGAGGAGTACGGACGGTTCTATAGCAGGTGGCATGACCCCCAAGGGGCTCCGAAGGCCACCGACTCTCTGGCTAGTCTGGGATCAAAGAGATACCGGACAGTACGGGAAGTAACGGATGCCATAGAGCGATTGATTGTGGCTGCCGGCGTGCGGTATGAACCCCAAAATAAGTTGGTCAATGAGGCTAGGCTACCGACAGTACTCTTGACAACTTACTTGCGTGTTTGCCTACAAACGTCAAAAATAAGTTGGTCAATGAGGCCTCCATCGACATGCATAACTTTGCTTCATTCAGCAAGAAGGTCTTAGACATTGAGGCTAGGCTCGTGAGTGCCCAGCAGGGACCGGTAGACGAGAGAAAGAAGGAGCTCCCTCAAGATTGGAAGAAGAAGAGCAACCTCATGTTCGTTGACCATGACGTCAAGCGACTGAGATTGATGGCTCCTCTGACCTTGGGCAAGCAACAAAGTTGGATGGGGGTGGAGACACTCTAGATGGTTGAGTGGTCGCTCCTATCACGGAAAAGACTAAGCGGGCCGAAAAAACAAAAGGCAGGTCAGTCGAACGGTCAATATGACCAAGGAACACCCATATGGGTAAAACTTGATCTAGAGTACGAGGTGTGGCGAGACCGCGTTGCTCGAGGCGCTTGCGTAAATTCTGGCCAGTATGGGCACACAATGGCCAAGTGCAAGAGGAAGCGGGTCGCCACGAAGGTCGCGTCCTCAATAGTGACGGTCGGATCTTCAAACTTTGGTGGTGCTTCTACGGGCACTTCGCAGGGAAACACCTCGGGCTAGTAGGAGTGTTAGCCTCTCTTACTCGTGTTGAAGTGGTAAGCTCACCTTCTCCATTTCAAAATTGACCCATTGATCGCCCCACAAACAGATCTAGACCAATCGATGCTCTGTTCGATGGATGTGTTTGACTCTTAGAGTTAGAAACTGAGTGGTTAGAGAAAGACCCTAGAGACTTCTGGGCGATGTTAAATAAAGGTCCAAAAGGTGAACATTTCGTGGTAGAAGTCGATGTAGGTGGCCGAAAGGTTGGCACCTTCGCGAACATAGGTTCTACGCGAAACTTCATCAGACGTGCTCGTGTGGATAGGTTGCGCTTAGGGGACCAAGTGCAGCGGCTTAGCATGTTTGTAGCATGTACCTTAGCCAACAAGCACTCCATGGTATTAAAGGACGATAGGACGCAGTCTGCACCTTCTCCTATGGAGGAGGGGAACTGAGCACAAGATCTCGTTCCTAGTTAGCGAAGAGCTGCCATTCGACATGTTGCTAGGCATATACTACCTCGAGGTTGCTAAGGCTTAGTTCGATTGGGATATGCACAAGCTACTAGATGGAAGGACCGTTATGCTGCAAAAGTTTGAAGGCTAGCAGACTAGTGGAGAACTATTGTTGCATGTGCGCATCATCTTTCTATAACTACTACAAGCAGAATCGTGAGGAAGGTATGTACTTAGCCTTTAGACTGTCTCTGAGAAAGGGGAGGTCATAAAATCACCCCCGGAGATAGACGTAGTCATATTCATACCTTTTCGAGAAGACTTGGGGTGTGGTGGAAAAGGAGATTGTCCATGCGATAGAAGTCGTCCCCTGTAGCAAAGTACCTAGAGGACAGATTTATAGGATGTCTCCTGCGGAGTTAGATAAGCTCCGCCGCAAGCTTAAGGAGCTTACAGAAAAGGCCTGGCTTCCGCCAAGTACATCCCCGTACGAAGCGCCAGTTCTATTTGTCCCAAAGAAAAGGGGGACCTGAAGGATGTGCATTGATTATAGGGGCCTCAATGCCATCACCGTTGAGAACACGGAGCCCCTACCCCACATTGACGACCTCTTGGATAAAGCGCAGGGATGTCGGTACTTTACTAAGTTAAATCTGAAGACCATCACAAAACCGCCTTTCAGACCGGGTGCAGTCTGCACAAGTTTGTGGTGATGCCCTTTGGCCTATGCAATGCTCCTGGGACGTTCCAGCACGCAATGAACCGGATGTTTCATGAGTACTTCAACAATTTTATCGTCTTGTACCTCGACGATATTCTTATCTTTAGTAGGACTGTAGAGGAGCACGATGAGCACGTGAAAACAGTGCTAGGCTCGTCAGACAGCACCAATACAAGGTTAACTTGGAGAAATGCGAATTTGGTCGCACCAATATCTTGTATCTGGGTCATAAAATTTCCGCGGATGGATTAAGGTCGAACGATGCCAAAGTGGCTAGCATACGTGACTGGCATGGACCTCAGTCTGTGACTGAGGTGGGGTCCCTCTTGGGGATGACAGGCTACTATCACCCATTTGTGAAAAATTACAGCACGATAGCCTCTCCTCTAACTGACCTCACGCGCCTTGACACCCCTTGGGAGTGGACCGAAGAGTGTGAGGCAGCCTTCAAGAGAATGCAGTATGCCCTAACACACTATGAAGTCCTCAAGCTTCCGGATCATGAACAACCTTTTGTTGTGACCACAAACGTCGGCCAATATGGCATAGGTGCAGTCCTTGTGCAGGAGGAGGGGAAAAGGTTGAGGCCAATCGAGTACATGAGCAAAAAGATGCCATCTCATAAATTAGCTAAGTCCACGTATGAGCGTGAGCTCTATGCCCTATATAGAGAGTTGGTTCGTTGAGGCACTACCGCCTAGGCAGATTCTTTCATGCGAGATTTGACCATGAGACGCTGCCTTGGATCAAGACACAACCCGTGCTCTCCGACGCACTCAAGAGGTGGATTGAAGTCATAGACATCCATGACTTCAAGCTCGACCCTCTAAAGGGAGAGGACAACAAAGTGGCTCATGCACTATCACAAAGGGCAGACTATCTGTCACACTAGTGACTGAGTTAGGAATTTTTGACGATCTAACTCGACCCATGGTGGAAGCCTATCGACAGGACGCGATCATGTATGAGATCCTCAGCAAACTGGAAGCTTAAGATAAGACTACTTCCGGAGAGTTTGCGCTGGTTGACGACTTGTTGTTCCTTGAGAAGGCTAGGAATAAACGATTGTGTGTTGCAAATAGAGAAACTTTGCCTAGTCGGTTTTTAGGAGAGTGTCACGATGCAACCGGTCATTTAGGCTATAGAAAGACAGCAGCAAACTTAGTGCTGAAATTTTGGTGGCCCACAATGATGGATGATGCAAAGAAGTATGTAGAAACTTGCTAGGTTTGTCAACGTGACAAACCACGGACGCAAGCACCGCTTGGGCTTATCAAGCCCTTGCTGGGTCAAAGCGTATCCATGGATTTCATGGATACCCTTGTGACCAGCAAGAGCCGTAAATGGCACATCTTTGTCATTGTGAACAGATTCACGAAGTAAGCTAGCCTTATCGCTTTGCCTAAGACATCTAGGACTGGCCACGTCATCCAGCTATTTATGGACAACTGGGTACGTGACTTCGGTCTCCCTAACTCTATTGTAAGCGATAGGGATGTCAGATTCACTAGTGAATTGTGGCAAAGTACGGACCAACAAATGGGAACCCTGGTGCAAATGACATCAGAGAACCACCTTGAGTCAAATGGTGAGGCTTAACAGATGAATTAGTGTAGCACTTGCTTCGACATTATATTAAACCAAGTCGGCATGATTGGGACGAGAAGTTACCCCTCGTCGCCAGCGTGTACAACAGCGTCGTGCACAGCACTACCCGCATGACTCCCAACCAACTGCATCTTGGTTGGAAGCCCAGATCTGCATTAGAATAACCGGTGCCTGAAAATCAGCCAACTGCAGCCCTTGGCAGCATACAGTTCGCTGTCAAGTACGAACAGATGCTGCAGCAGGTTGTAGAGCACATCAAGATAGCTCAAGATGCCATGGTTGCATTTGAGAACAGACACATACGACCATCTGAGTTTCAAGTAGGAGAACGACCCTGGGTAAAACAATCTAAACTAGGACAAGAGTTGGGAATGTCACGCAAATTGATGCCACAATACTTCGGGCCCAGGGAGGTCTGAGATGTAGTGGGAGATTAACCAGATGCACCGTCGTATATCACTCGCATCCCTGGTCACCTACATACTCACCCTGTTTTCCATGCATCCAAGCTGGCACCTTTCGCTCTCACTGACCAGTTTCCCTCCAGAAGATAAATGTTGCCCCAACCATGGACATACATGTGGACATTGTCGACATCGTTGAACACACTGATCCCCAAGACGATCGGTTGTTCACAAGAGAAGAATTACTGAAGACTACTCCCCAAATTATATCAAGCTTGAAAGAAATTTGAAAGGGAAGCAGCCTGCTAGAGGACTATCGAAGTAAAGCAGGCGTGAGTGCGAGGGTGTGACCCCTCGACAGATGGCCCTGCAGCAGGTGCATGCCCGCCCGAAGGGAAGGCGGGCCCCCTGAATCTCAATGCGCCATGAACTCGTAAATTTTTGCATATCTTGGTCGGCTCCAGACAGTTGCCACAGGACAGTTCGTTATATCCGCCTTGCACGTGAGAAATGGGAAAGATTTGTGAGCCTTCCAAGCCCTTCGAGGAATGTGGGGTACACAAGGAACATCGCACGAATGTGCCTGGGTGGTTGGACATGCCTAACCAAATCAGTCTCGGGCCACTGTCAGAAAGGGAGGAGACACCTTGGCCGAAACTGGAGCTACTGGATACTCGCTCTCACGTTGGCGTGGCAAGGCAAAGCGCCCGCCACTTTCTATATAGAAAAAAGTCAGGTGCCAGGGATGGGATCCGGCACTTACACTTGCAAGCGGCGGTGCTGCGGGAGTGTGTACTCGCGGACTGCCTGTTGCACTAACGTGAGGTGCAGGCGCGCGTGGGCGCCAAGAGGTGCAAGCCGCTGCTGAGGGCAGTGCTATAGCCAGCCCCCTGTAGCCGAGCTTGGCTTGTACCGAGTCAGCGGGTGGTGGCGGTCTTCGTGCATGAGGCGGAAGGTGTGGGTAGAGAAGACAAGAGAGAGAGAGAGAGAGAGAGAGAGAGAGAGAGAGAGAGAGATGAGGATGAGGATGATGATGATGATGTGCGGGACGTACCTGGTCTTGGCGATAGTCTACAAGGGTCGACATCTTCATGTGCTTCGATTCTACTCCTAATGTCAACAATTGCATTGTCAATTTGTAGGTTGGTAGTAGTTGCGTGATCGTAGTCTAGGCGTCCAGCGCCAAGTAGGAGGAAGGCCTCTGAATATTGATGTTGGTGATGGCTAGAGTATGCTCTCATTAACACTCCGATTCAGTGTTCTGATTCTCCATTGGTGTAAAATCGGTGCAATTATGCTTTCTGGACAGTGTCAAACTTTCTGACTTTCAATGTGATATTGCAATCTGGAATCTATCATTTCGCTATTGCTCATTTTCCTTGCAAAGACAAAAAGTTGGCATTTTTAAGAGGCCCAACAGCAGTAGGTTAGAGGTAGGCGGGGACCAATGCAAGTAGCCTGAGTCTAGGGCTTGTGCGGACGATATTAGAGCCTGCAATGATGTTTCCCTCAAAAAGGGAGGAGGTACCAGTTGCTTGGAGGCCGCACAACCTGGAAGTTACCGCCTATGTGGCAAGTAGGCCGCTATAATATTGGAGGAGCGAGTAGTTCCTCGTCATTTGCGATGTGCAAGGTTGGGCGACATACTGCTTGAGTGGGCGCTATGTCTCAGAGCGCTGCCTAAGAGGACGAATGAGATTTGGGCGCTCGAGCCTGGCTATGGCGAGCAGCCCAGCTTGGAGAGGAGGAAGAAAGGGGCAAAGCAAGAGAGTGGCGAGGTACCTACCTGGCTATGGTGGACACAATCTTCATCACCTTATTAGGCGCGGCATCTGAAAGGCCTTGGTTGGGGTACTAACGCACCAAGGAAGCTTGGAGGCAGAGTCAAGCATTGCAGCCTAATGAGCAACGACCATTGCTGCTTTGTGTTGTCTTTTGCACAGGAGGGCAAAGCCCTTAGTAGTCTTCAATAGCCTTGGCACGTGAGAGGAAGGTGAAGAGGGAAGTCATGGTTATGGTGGACCTATTGTTGTGCAAGCAGTAAGAGGGAACTTCGGATATTGATTCTGGTTCTACCACTCAAAAGTCCTTATTATTATTTGGGAGAAGAATAAGATTGGCGGGGACAAAAAGGAGGAGGAAGGTGGAGAGAGAAGGGGGATTTGTCATTAGTCACGCTGGTGTACATCTTCTTCATCTTTCTTCTTCTTTGGTCTCTATCACTTTGCAAGTGCTTTCATTTCTTTCGCAATTGGGGGGCATTATCTTTCCTTCTGAATTTGCACATCGTTGGTATCAGAGCGGACTTACTTGCTGGCGAGAGGTGTTTGTCACCCTAACCCTAACTCCGATTTGATTAGGGCTAACTAACCTCGGATTAGGGTTGGAGGTTAAGTTAAGGGGAGCAATGAGGTATTGTGGGTGCTGCCCCCACCTGGTTAGGTCATGTTGGGTCGAAATTGGACTTGACCAGGTTGATTGAGTGAATGTTGGGGTGGAGAGGCACAAAGGAGGCTGATTGGAGTGAGCGAGAGGGAGTAGAGAGTAAGAGGTACTCGCACATGGAATCTGGACCTGAAGAAGACATTGAGTGACTTTTGTACTCGCACTTGGCCGAAAGTTGCCATATCTGCATCATAGAGCTAATGGTTGCTACTTTGTTCTTCAACATCGAAGGGGGATCCTGCGCTGTACATGGGTGTAGGAAGGCCCACTTGATCATGCTAGAACACTTTGTGTAGTGGTAGCTAGGGGTGAGGAGGACCTTTGAAAGAAGGGGGTGAGTCGTTATTTCATCTTTGGAGGTTGGGCCTCATAGGTAAGTGTCGTACGACGTCGGTATGCCCATGGGTGGTTGCTTGGTGCTTCATGGCATGTTGGGGATTATGTTGGGCTCTTTTCCTCTTCTCAACGGTCTTGGTTCTGTGTGTGTGAACGTGTGGATTGCTTTCTCACCCGATGGATGGATGGATGATGTATCTTGTTCTCAGCGGTATATCTTTCTACAATGCATTGTCTTTTCATTTTTGAACAGTCGTATTTAGTAGGTTCTTGCAGAAGTTGTTTTTTCCTTCTCAGTACGGTAGAGGCAGTTTGGGACCATCTTGGGACACCCTTCTGGTTTGTCCTGCTCCGCGACCTACTTCGGATCCTTCGGGACCCAGTGGGACCAGGCTCAACGGGACACGACCCTTTGGCCTCAAATCTGTTTTTGTCAACTGCATTTCTTTGTTGCGCTGCAATTGGGGGACACATGGCTTCCGTTTTCCCACGAACATAACGCATATGTGTTGTATTCGAGTTTTCCAAAAAAAGGGTTTTCGAAAAGGGCACTTCGAATATAACGCATGTGCGTTCTATTCGAATAATACACGTGTTATATTTGAATTTCACGAAGAGAATATTTTTGTATTCGAATATAACCTTTTCCCCCCCCCTGAAGGTCAAAGCCTGCTACGTTCTTGCCCTGGTGAACGGGACAGGCCCTTGCAGGCCCGTAATCACAGATTACTGCCCGTGCTCTCTCTCTCTCTCTCTCTCTCTCTCTCTCTCTCTCTCTCTCTCTCTCTCTCTCTCTCTCTCTCTCTCTCTCTCCCTCCGTGCACGAAGGCACTTCTGACAACAAAGAATGGGGCGCGGCCAAGAAAGTGGAAAAATAAGAGAAAGTCACTCACCAAAGTCTTGCTACACTACCGTGGTCACCGAGACAAAAAAGAAAGGGGTTGTATTTGTCCAACGTCTAGTGGAAGATTCATTCGCATTATGCACATTTGCTGAGGAGTGGAGCAAGGGCCCAAGTAGGGGAAAGGAATAAAAAAGTCAACCCAGAACATGGAAAGGTACGTTGCTACTTTACTTTTACCTTTTTGCCAAGGCTCTGAGCCCCGCAGCCGTGGTCCAAAATTGAGCCTACTCAGCCTGGACCCGACCCCCTTGTGCAGGCAAAGTTGGTCTCGTTCACTCGAACATAACACATATGTGTTGTAAACGAATACAACGCACGGTATGAGTTGTATTCGTTTACAACACATATGCCTTATGTTCGAGGGAAGACGGTAGTAGGGACCTGTGTAGCATCGTGTTCGCGTTCGGTGACCGAAACCGAACACTAACGTGCGCCAAAACCTTACGAACGTGGACATAAGAAAAAAAAAAAAAAGCTCTCAAAAAAATCACAAAAAAATATATGTTATGTAAACTAATAACACGAACAACTTTAGCTGGAGCTATGCTCAAATTCGTAACAAAACTAGAGTTAAAACTAAAAAAATAATAATAATAATAATAACAATTGTTAAAAAAATATGTTCGACCGAACACGTTCGGGAGGCGTTCGGGCGTTCGGAAAAGCTCCGAACATGTTCGGTGTGCTACACAGGTAGGGACATTCCTTTTCTAGTGGATCTTGACTGGTCTTACTGCATATTCTCACACACCGCCCCCCGTCTGGCTCGACGACAGTTTGCACCCCTCCAAAATCTCCATTGCTTCAGTTTGTTCTTTCTTTCGTCTGACTTACCTATGATATATGTTCCATGTTGGGTTGGGCAGAAGGGCATCTCGAGTCTGATTGGACCGGACCCATTCATTAAGTCGGACCTCTCTCTGAATTATTTTTATTTATTATATCCTGTTGCGTGGACGCCATTCGCTATTCCAAATGAATTGCTGCTCTGGCTAGGAGTTCTACCTTCCGTCTTGTGATTTATTTTTATTATTATTTCTTTATCTAAACTATCTATGTCCAACATCGAGACACGTGGGCAAAAAGCGGAAAGAGAGAGAAGGGAGAGAGAAGGTACTTGTTTTGAGAGTGTGAGGAGGGGGAAGAGGAATGTTTGTCCAAATGTGAGTGAAGAGCGGACTCCTCCTTAGAGATCTATTGACACCCCATCCTCCAGCATGGCAGACATCTCATTTGCACAATGGCAGGCCATGCTGGACGCAGCGGACGAAAGAGAGAAACCATTCTTTCCGAAACTTTTATGATGATGCATTGCAGAGAGAGGAGGCAGAGGCAGCAACTAGAGCAACAAGTATCGATTCCCAAGTGGCCCTTCTCGCTGTCCCGAAGACCAGTGATACCCAGTTCAAAGAAAAGTTAGCCGCCGTCGTAGCAGCCTTGGTTCAACTGTGGATTTTAGAAGATTTTGAGTCGAGCGTGACAGCTCTAGAGCAATGGAACCAAGAGCTGCAGGCTGAGATTGCAAGCCTCAAGCAGGCTCAACTGACCTTCCCTCGACCTTCCATTCCTCGCTCTGCTGTTGTCCCAATCCTTCCCTCCAACTCAATCCTCATGCAGAGACCAAGTGGAACTGTAATGAGCGCACGAACCGGTGCTAGCGCCGGTAGTTCTGCACTTATCCCAATCCCAAATGTAGGTTCACCAGCCCAAAACGGCGCAGTTCCTATTAACGTACAGTACAGCGGTCCCATGGTGGACAAGAGGCGGCCACGCTGCCGTCCAAGTACAACAGGAAGGGGGATATTACCTCCTGGATCAGCTCCATGCGCTCATACTTCGAGGTACTGCAAACACCGCAAGAAGATCGAAGTATCATGGGCACAAATATTAAGCCCGTTGTACGAAGTTTTATTCCAAGTTGTCAGCGAGATTACGAAAGGATTCACCCGAATGAGTGGCTGAAAAGGACTCATGTCCGTACTCTTGAGATCCTCCTAATCGCACAATATCAAGATAAGCATGTTCCGCTCAAAGCAAGGCTAAAGCTTGAGGCCTTTAAGGGCCAAAAGTGGAGGACTGCCATGCAGGCTTTGCAACAACATTTGACTAGTCTGTTCACTACTCCAAACCTAGGATGGACTGATGTGTCTTGCATGGATGTAGTTATGGGAGTGACCCCTGAAGAATATGCGTCCTGGCCAGGACTCGAGGAGCATTCGATTTCGCAAACGGATCTAGTCAATCTAGAGGCCAAAGACCTCGAAAGGTGTGCAAAGACACCAGCGACAGGTTAGTCTTTTCGATGCAAGCAGTCCGGAAGCAGCAACCTGCTTGCCTTGCATGAACATCAGAAGGATGAGGACGGATGATCTACCTCTAGAGGACGATCTAGAGTCGGACTCCGATGCGGGTTGTTCTACACCAGCCGTTGAGTCTGGCATGAACGGCGAAGAGAAATGTAATGCCTTTAGAAAAACTGCTTCAAGCAACGGGGCTAACCGCAGTTCAGGTAAGGGAACCATAACCCGCCTTCCCAGGAATGCAAAGATTCCTGAGAAACCGGAGGATGCTTCCACCAAGCCTTGGGAAGCCCTCCACATTTGTCAAAAAAAATGGGAAAGAAGATCCAAACTGCACGTGCGCTTGCATTGCCAAGAGCCTGGGGAGGCTGTGCAGGATTGTTACTGTTTGCAAGGAAACAGGCAAAGGGCATAGAAGAGTTATCTGCACTCTCTACACCAGGAGAAGCTGAACAATCAGCTGCAGGCCCCTCCAAGGAGCCTTCAGCTTGCTCTTGGAGCCCGATCGACGCTGAATCCAGTACTTTATACCAAGCCTTGGGAGGAGTCTAGAGAAGTGGACTTCCATTCTCACCTGGAACATTGGCTGCAGCTCAAGCTGCAATGTCGTGGTCAAGGGGGCGTAGAGTTGATCTTGCCCACTCGTATACCTTAGTAATAACTCACCTAGCACAAGGCACCCTGTTCCTACCTTCCCCATTCAGTATCTAATTGAGTTTATGTTTGGCGTGTGCATACCCAAGAAGACTCAGACCAGTTTCACCAGTGCTACGGCACATACAACCACGACTAGCATAAACTGTGCAATTTGCCAGCTGCTTGCAGCCAAAGTAAACTCATCACCCCAAGTAGACACGCAAACTAAATTCAATACTGCCCCTAGGAACACACGAACAGTCTATTCTCCAACTAATCAAAACAAAGCGCAAATGTCATTCAAAGAACACAAAAGTAAATTCAATGGAGTAATTAATTAGCATCCATTTCCATTACGGTCACCAGCTTTCCCAACCCCCTTACCTGGCAATTAATAGTTAGATTTCGTGAGCTGTGTCTAACAAGAAGCAATGCACCCCACTAGCATTGATTGCCGGATCTCTCAAGGAGCGCAAACAGGTCAACTGGCCATCTAGCTTCCTGCGCCTAGAGCACGAACCAGGTCTAGTATGTCAGCTCAAGCACGAGTGATTTATCCCACGAGTTATGTGCATCATCCACTCAGGGTGCTTCATGCACCGCCCATGCAATGGGCCAGAAGAAGGCGGCTCTCAAGGCAGTGTACGCTCGCCACACATACGAGAGGACTCTCAAGTGAAATGCTCCCCCTCACGGTAAGAAGAAATATGGAAAGTAGATATGGTGAGAAAAACTTACTTGATGATGCTGCCCCAAACCATGGGATCATGTCACCAATTATGGATGCGCTGTTTGATGACCGGTCTTGCTCAGGCACCACCAACATGAATCTGTTGTGCCACCTTAAGCAACAAGCACCAATATACTCTCTTCACAATGCCATATGATATGTGTAACCTCTGCCCCAGGTGTCCTTCTACGATGATGCAAGGGCACTCGGCGGCGAGAACGTCAACAACACTACCAGACAGCTTGCACCGGCACCATCTGTCCTAACCTGCCAGAGTAGGGGTGCCGGTTAGGGATCCACGCTCTGAACCACATTGCAAGGACTCTCAATGAGAACACAGTTTTTCCACAGCAGCGAAGACACAAAATAGAACAAGCAATACGAGAGCAAAGTCGGAAGCAGGTTGACAAGTCAAGCTCACACCAAGCGAGAACACAACTGAGCTGAAGTTTCTTGAAAATGACAGCCCGACATCGTGCCTCCAAACATCGAAACAACAACAGTTCATCCGTTTTCTTATGCTGTAATCGGCTATACGTCCGTACTCCTCGTCTCTCTTCTCTGTGTCCACTGCCTCAAGGCTGATCTAGTCATGTGTGCTCATCATCCATCATCAGGTAAATCGCACTTCTTGTAGCTGTCCACATCCCATGATCATCCCAAGACCAGTGCCTCCTATTCAACCACCAAGCATACTTCTCATCATCCCAAACACCCGTGCCTCCTATTCACCCAGCAGGTGCGGCTAAGGGTGCCACTGGCTGGGCTATCCTACTCATCTCTCTTGTCTCTGTCCAGTCATCTGCTTGCCCAAATGCCTCAAAGGCTGATCATGTTATGTGTGCTCATCACCCATCACCAGGTAAGCCGCACTTCTCATCCCCGTCCCCGTCCTCTTCCCATCATACTCCCAGACAACACCGCTTCCTATTCAACCATCAGGCGCAGCTATGGCTGCCGCTGGCTGGGCCGCTCTACCGCACCGGCCCCTTCTCCCTCGCTGTTGTCAGCTCTCATTCCTGGCTCATGAGGCTGCGCTTATTTGAGCAGGGCTTAGCCAGCAGCTCATGCACTGAAGGAATGTCCCTGCGCAGCAGCCTCCCATGCTGTTGTCAAAGGAGCAACGCCGCATTTGCCTCATCAGGCTAAACCTCCTGGCTGAGAAGCTCCTGTACACTGTGTGCCACTCCCATATGCGTGGCAGTTACTTTTGCTGCTGGCAATTACTTTTACAGCCAGCTGTCACTTCGAGCCGGGTCCTTTTTTGGGGGGGCAGGCGATGCCCAATGCTGCCGAGGCCTGGAGCTCGAAGGAAGATCATTACTCCATCTATGTTCCTGAGTTTTTTCAGATTTTTCCAACAATTATTCTGATCATGAAAAATTGCCAAAGTAGGTGCACTCAAAATTTTGCAGCAAGTCGCCTACCAGCTGTGACTAATCAATAGCCACCGTCAGATCTTCAAGATGGGGTAGAAGGTACGACCAGTCCTACACTTTTCAAAGGTACTGATACTGCAAGGAATAAGTTGTCGTTCGCAAATATGAAGGAGCTGTCACACTGCCAACCCTGCTATACCTGCTTCTTGGCGGTCGCCCGCCACTAAAATTTGCACCACTGCAAATTTTGAGCCCGGCCCATGTAGCCAAAACAATGGGGGCATACCAATACCAACGATGTGAAAAGCTGAATTCTTTCAGCGCCATCATTTCTTTTGCCCTGAACAAATTTTGGTTCTTTTTTCTGAATTTTCGAATGCTGCATACTCGGTCCCACTGCGGCCCCTT
The DNA here is from genome assembly GCA_003427395.1 of Chara braunii. Taxonomy (NCBI): domain Eukaryota; kingdom Viridiplantae; phylum Streptophyta; class Charophyceae; order Charales; family Characeae; genus Chara; species Chara braunii. The sequence continues at coordinate 1,750,808 of BFEA01000102.1, forward strand.
CCCCCCACCGGAACCAGGTCGGTTGCACCGGCCAGTGGACCGCGCCGGTTCCCCCCGGTTGCCATTTGCGCATTTCAATTGCGGGGGGGTTCAATTTTTTAGGGATCGGGGAGGCCTCCCGACCCCAAAAAAAATTGAACCAGGCCTGCTCTATCCCCCCTCCGCGTCGGTTCACCAGTGCTACGGCGTCCTATCTGAACCGTCGATTTGGTGAGATCGGCGGCCCAAATAGGCCGCCTGTTTTTTAACATTCGGGCGGGAAACCGCCCGAACAAAGGCCTGCTCTATCCCCCCTCCGTCCCCCCCCACCCTCACGGCTCCCGCCTCCCGTCGCTTTGGAGATGTGCACCCCGTCAGTTCGACACTTCCTCGAATGTGAACGAGGTGGAGACTTCGTTGCACCCCCCCGTCCATCGCGGCCTCCGTGGAGTTGCCATCGCCCTGCCCCGCTGTCGAGCTTCCCCTCCATCAGTAAGAATCTTTTTCTTCTTCTTATTCTTCTGGTAGAGCTCAAGAGCGTGGAATTCTGCGCTGCGTCGCGCGCCAGAGATATATATATATATAGAGAGAGAGAGAGAGAGAGAGAGCAAAGGTTTGGGTGCGCACGGGAAATAGTCGGCACGCTCTGAAAGAGGTTGGTGCACGGAAATCAGTAGGCATGCTCACACGCATGTGCGGGCGCTCACGCGCGCGCGAGAGAGAGAGCAAAGGTTTGGATGCGCGTGGGATATAGTTGGCGCGCTCTGGAAGAGGTTGGTGTGCGGAAATCAGTTAGGCATGCACACGCACGCGCGAGAGAGAGAGAGAGGGGGGGGGGGAGGGGGGAGAGAGACAGAGAGAGGGAGAGAGAGACAGAAAGAGAGAAAGAGAGAGAGGTTTGGGCGCGCACGAAAGGTAGTGGGCGTGTGGGGAAGCTAATGGGCGCTTGGAGACTAATGGCCACGCGCAGAAATCAGTGGGCACGTGCAGTAGGCAGAGAGAGAGAGAGAGAGGGGGGTCGAACAGTTCGTGAAACTGCTCAACCAGTCCCTTAACCCCCCCTCCCCCTCACCTTCTTCTTCTTCTTCTTCTTCTTCTTCTTCTTCTGCTTCTGCTTCTGCTTCCCTCCCCCATGTTAGTGCCATAGCCATAAGGAACATTTGTTTTCCTTCTTCTTCTTCTTCTTCTTCATCGTCTTCCTCTCTCCCCCATGTTCGTAGTCATAGGCAAACTTGCCAAAGGCGACAATTATTTATAGTCTTCTTCTTCTAACTCATCCTCTTCCTCTTCTTCTTCTTCTTCTTCTATCCCCCATGCCGATAGCCATAGCCATAGCCATAGGTAGACTTCTTTTTTTTTCAAGTGCTGCTTTTGTTCTTGTTCTTCATCATCTTCGTCCCCTTTTCCCCCCTTGTTGGTAGCCATAGCCATAGCCTGCAATTTTTTTATTTGTTTTCCCTTCTTTGCCATCCTCTTTTTCTTCTTTTTCCTCTTCTTCTTGTTGTTCTTCTTCTATCCCCCATGTTGGTAGGCACACCGAAAAGCAGGTTTTTTTTTCCTCTCCTTTTCTTCTTCGATTGTGCCCCACTATCGTAGCCATAGCCAAAGCCAACGATTTTTTATATATTTTATTTTAACTTCTTCCTCTTCTTCTTCTTCTCCCCGCACGTTGGTAGCCATAGCCCTTCTTCTTTTTCTACCAATCTCGTCGTTCTCCTCCAACCATAGCCATAGCCATAGCCTGCCTGCTTTTGTTTTTTACTCAAAAAAGTTGTCGGGGATCATCAATGTTTGATTGCTGGGGTTTAGCGTTGGGTACGTCTCAACCAGGATAGTGAGTGCTCGAGTGAGGTAAGAACTCGTTGTGATTGGTTAGTTGGCCTGGGACCATAGCTCAAGAGCGGACGGATCCACTTCTTATTCTTCCTAATCTTGTCTTTTGAGTAAAGTGGCATAGCGACGCGCCAATTCCCTTTCTCAATCAAACGAGTGTATAATCTCTCTCTCGCTCTATCTACATGTATGAGTGAAGGTGATTACGTGTCTGACTCACTACGAATGTGTGCATGATCTCGTGGGAGTGTTCTACGTCCTCTCTCCACCTTGCCTTCTCCCTTTTAGGATCGGGCGAAGCACAGATCTTTAAAGCGCAAATGCTGGAGATACTCACCAGTTGAATGAATGCTCCTATTCTCAAGTAATAATGTTTATTCCTAGTCTTGTTGTTTCTTTCTAAATGGATGTCTATGCATATGGATGGTGATCGAATAAACGGTTTTTCATTCCTTTTCTATCTTTGTTCAACAAGGATCTTTTCTGCAGGACACCCTGCGTGGTCTTCATCAGCAGGGTTGTTAACTCTCCCATTACAATCTTCCACTTACAGGAATACGATCTTTATGAGCAGATTAGTTGCGCCCCCGTGAATTAAGGACACGAAGCGCTCCACTCGCTCGGTATCCTTTCGCCCTCCTTCCTTCTTCGTTTTCGAAATGAATGAACGCTCTGCCGCATGATTAGAAGTACGACCTGTCTCTGAGCGCGAGCAAAGGGTTTTGGAATGGGCACTCCCTTAAAGTTGCTTAACTCGTGAAGATCATTGCACTTCTTGTCGATTTTGAAAGGGCGTAGCCCTCCGGGATACTAACCAGCGGGATACCAATATAAGTTTTCCTCGTGTCAGCATGATTGATCGACTCTTCCCTTTACGATGAAATGCTTAAATTTAGATTATTCGTGAATCAATGGATGAATCGGATATTTTTGTTGCCGCCCCTCGTAGATCGTTTTTGACGTGATTGCCTCCTCGAAGCACTTCCTAAACTCGCCCATTAGTTTCCTAGGTAATCCTCCTTCAGTAACGAACTCTTTAGACTTAACCCATACTAGATCACCTAGCATCCTGCTAACTTGTGATGGAGTGTGAACCGAAAGCCTGTAGAGTTTTCCATCTGGTGTGGGAGAGTGATAGTCTGCTTTGATTTTCATCACATGTACCTTGAGGGCAGTGGTTGGTGCCCACCTCAGAGTATCAGTTCTCGGGCTTTCGTTGATGCTTAACCACAAGCGGGGTTAAGGTCGATTATCACTTGCTACGGGACCTGTTGCGGCTACGCCCGCAATAATGAAGGAAGGTATAGTCGCAAAGCGTAGTAACCTAGATCCGTGCTCTTTTCTTTATTCATTTCGACTGCTATGTAGGCCATCTGGGCTGACATGGTGTAATTGAGAGAGCCTGGGGGCAATTGTTGGAAGTCCCCCATCAAGCAGATCTCTCCTCCCTTCCCCTTCCCCCCCCCTCCATAGGCGATCTGGGCTGACATGGTGTAATTGAGAGAGTCTGGGGGAACTTGTTGGGAGTCCCCATCAAGTATAAGAGTGCCATTATTGTTAAGCAGATCAGTCCACCCTTCCCCTTCCCCCTCCCTCGAGAAAGATCTTCTCTCTGAAAGGCCTTCCACAATTCAGACCCCAAATTTCAAATACAGAGTCAAGTTTTCAGGAACAGGGAGGCTAAGTCGGTCAATTTCAGAGAAGTCACAGTCAGGTACCTTAGAGGTCACATCCAACATGCACCCGATGAACAGTCACATCCCAAGGGTAAAAGTCACGTCTCATATCAAAAAGCCATATTGAAAAGTCACATCCCACAGGCAAAGGACACTTCCCCAAGCAAGAGTCGTGACCCAGAGGTAGGAGTCGCACTCCACAATCAAAAGTTATGTTCACAAGTGAAAAGTGATGACTCTAAGGCCCAGGCAGCAGCACACCATTGGAAAATTCGAGAAAGTACCAGGCCCTGACATTCGGAAGCAGACAGGCCGTGGGCATGTGGTACCAAACCGAGATGAACCATTTGCAGCAGAGGCTGCGACAACCAAAATGAAGTTTGAAGGCAATATAAGGACTGACCAGCCTCTCATTCGGGGAGATTGCTCATTCGCATGAAGTGTGGAAGTGCTGGTGCACTTGTGCACTATTGTGAGGGGCAGAGCGATGAGCCAGAGTGCTGCGCTAAGAGAGAGGTAGAGAGGGAGAGTTAGTGCTGGCAGGGAGAAGGCAGCCATAGTTGCACCAGTGCAGAGTGTTAGTCCTAGCTAGTGGCAATTAGTAGGCATAGCAGTGGTTGTATCCAGAGTTGATCCTTGAGTAGTAGTAGTGAGTGTGCATGCATGTAGGGAGAGAAGACACAGTGAGGACATAGGTAGAGAGAAGACCAGTGAGAGAGAAAGAGAGAAGGAGACCTGGAAAGAGGTACTCACCTAAGAGTTGTTGCTAACTATTGGTTACCTTTGTATGCGCTGAGGAGCGTTGGTGACGTGAACTCTTATTGCTCTTGTGGTAACTTGTTGGACATTTAAGCTGCGCTTCCTGGCTTTCTACTCTCTGGTGTCCGGTGTGTGAAACAGAGTCATCCCACTGGTGTTTGATGCATGCCCATGTGAGCACTCATTGGTGATGAACTGTGTGGTTCATATCATCTCTCTCTCTCTCTCTCTCTCTCTCTCTCTCTCTCTCTCTCTCTATCTATCTATCTATCTATCTATCTATCTATCTATCTATATATATATATAGATGTATATATATATATATATATTGCAAGCAACCTCACTGTTCACAGCTTGCTGAAGTGTTCACAGTGCATGCGTAAATGTCATCACACAGATGAAGTAGTCTCACACAAAGCCAAGACGAGATGGAAAGCGAACCAGATAGCGCAGCTCATATTATCAAAGTCACATGAAGTAGTCTTGACTATGTCTGGTTTTGTTTTCCTTCCCTTTTATCTTCTTTCCTTTTTTTACTAATATGTCTAGCCTTCTGCGCAGGTATGGTCTGGAGTTCCTACAGATTCAGACGTACTGGATAGTACCTCAGTACAGATCAGATTCGTCCARATTACTTATGCCTTAGATTCGTTTTGCATCTGAYGTGGCAGTCTGCCACAATTCCCTACCTTAGTCCTATCTTTCACTACTTCCTACCAGCACAGACGTCAGACCAGATGTCAGGAAGATGGGACCAGATGACTCTGAMTGGACCCTCTCTACTACCCTGACTTGAYGRCCAGACTGTATACCAGGTGACTCRACCAGACAGCAGCAGCAGCGACCACCAGAGAGGAAGGGAGAAGAAGGTACACAACACAACTCCACAAGCAGCCAGGTAAGGGGTAGGAGATTCTTCTCTTCTTTGTAGCCGTCGAAGTAGACTACACGACCGCTCCAGTTCGATCCAATCGCTCCACGTGCAGGTAACAATCTCCTCCTTAGCCCCTTCCTCTTCGGYTTACTTCCCCCTCCTATTCCCAACCACCTCTCTTCTCACACTTTCACCATAGCCAGCATCTTCAAGCCACCATATCTTCCTCGCCCGCCTTACTCATGCCAGCACTTCAGCGAGCGCAACAAGTTCTGCTCCGAAATCAAATTGCAAGGAACCTGACTGTTCACAGCTTGCTGGAGTGTTCACAGCGCATGCGTAAATGTCATCACACACATGAAGTAGTCTCACACAAAGCCAAGACGAGATGGAAAGAGAACCAGATAGCGCAGCTCATATTATCAAAGTCACATTATATAAAGAGTATCTTGAGTTCAGGAGTCCAGCGCCAAACGGATCACAAGTCTTCTTCAATCTTTCGTCAACAAAGGGCCTGGCTCAGCCAGTGTCTCCCCTTAGATCACCGGTATGGTGCCAACAGGTAAGTATCTACCATATCCAACTTAGGAACTTGTCCTCTCTCTCTCTCTCTCTCTTCTCTCTCAAGATCTTTGTCCTAGTTCCCTCGTCTGACCATGCATGCACACTCCCTATCTACGAGAATCTACTTTGAATGCTACTMACTGATACYTACTACTAACCCTTTTATCTCTACTAATATAGCTGGCGCAGCTACGGCTGCTTCTGCCARTCAGCRCCCAKCACCTCTCCTTCCTGGCGCAGCTCTCAAGCCAGMGCCCTCTSCCTGCACTCTAGCRCACAAGTGCCACAGCACTTCCACGCATCAATGCCAATGGAGAATCTGCCTTGTGGGGAGGCTGCCTCGTTTCTTATAGTGCTGGCCTCCCTTTGCGAGGTCTGAATTCAGTCTTTCTTGGGTCCTTTCCCAGTCCCAGGCCTCTGTGGAGTGTGTCCCACTTCCTTATCCTCAAGGTCTGCTGCTGCGGCGGCCTTCAGGCCTGAATTTCGGACTTTCAATCTGTATTTAGACTTTCCCTTTGACTTGAATCTGGACTGGGACCTTATCTCTTTGATTTCTTTATGAACAGACACACTTACTGCACGAACAGACACATCTCCTGTACGAACAGACATGACTTGCACACCCCCTGGATGAACAGATGTGACTCCCACAATTGAATACTGCAACTGTTCGTCCAGGGGCACAACTGTGAACATGACTTTTTACTTTAGTTGGGATGTGACTTTTGTCCCAAAGAACATGTCCTTCGATTTGCTTTTCACGAGTTGGGCTCTGGCCGAGTGACCCCATAATGTTGCATTCGTCATTCAGGGTTTGAATCGGGCAAAGGCCCTTTTACTCTCGCCAGCCTATAAACCTTCATCTATCTATAATGCTTATTCCTCTTCTGGCTCTTTCGTAAGCAGACACAATATGAGGTGCAGACTCAATCAATTCTTCTCTTGTGAACCAGCGATCTTCACTAGGGTCCTGATACGCAAATCTTACTTTATATTGTCGCTGGTTTCTGCCTGAAGAGTACTTTCAGCAACAATTTTATCCACGTCATATTTCCCATCCATACTAGGAGGTATTGCCGATCTGCGACTGGGAAATAACTCATTTGTCACGCAAGGTCAAAGTTTGAGGCGTGAAACACTCGATATGTATGTAAATGCAGAGGAATCTCAATCACATAAGAAGGTCCATCCACATCTCCAATCACATCTAAAACCTGCCAAGGTCCTCTGTAGGTGGGTAGTAACTTTTGAGAGATGTTTTCTTCAGGAACGAACTCTTTAGACTTAACCCATACTAGATCACCTACAACAAATTGAGAAGGTCTCCTGTGCTTGTTTGTCTGTTCTATCATCTTATGTTATGCCTTTATTATATTCTCTTTCACTTTCTCAATATCTTTCTGATATTGTATCACACATTCACTTGTTCCTAATGGAAGCTTATGCACTTGATCCGGGTTCAAGCGATCGATAGGTCTGTGCGGACGCCATCCCAAATGCAACTCCATAGGAGTCTTGCACGTAGACAGGTGAATAGAGTTATTATACGCACTAGCAACTTTGGGCAAATGCTAGTCCCAATCAACCTGGTCGGGATGTATAAACATGCGCAACGTCTGCCGCAAAATCTTGTTCTCTGTCACTTACAATCGTTAGGGAATGCCCATAATCCTTCACCAGTGGTTGAAGAATTCCTGGATTACCAATTTTGCCTTGGCTTCCGCTGGCCATGCTACGAAGACAGCATACTTACTAAACATGTCAACGATGACCATGACTTGCGTCTTTCCATTCCTGCTTCTTACCTTGGTGTCCATAAAGTCAATGGACACATAGTCTCCTGGACCTATCGGAATTGACAAAGGCTTCAACAGACCGAGGGGAGGCTGAGTGGTGCTCTTATTTCTTTGGCACACTTGACAGCCCTGCACATATGCAATGCAATCGGGTTTCATGCAAGTCTTTTTCCACCCGAAATGGCCTTCGGTGTCATGGCACTCCCCCAAGATCAGACTTTTGATCTCTTCCTCATTAGGAATACAAAGCCTATCATGCACATCCGTTCTTTCAAATAACAGTCCTTGTGTAATACGATAGTTAGGAAACTCTTGAGGCGCTTCTTGTATTCGCTTAATCATAGCGCCATAAACAGGATCTGTGGAATACACACTTTTAATTTTCTCTTGTAGATCGGTGCCCACATCTAGATATGTTACAATGGCACCGAAGAAATCAGATCTTCGACTTAGTGCGTCAGCAGCAACGTTATACTTACCCTTAACTGGCTTTAGCTCAAAGCCTCAAAATCATACTGGTCAATCTCAACAGCCCACCTAGTCAACTTAGGTGCCATCCGGGCCTCCGTTTTAAGCCAGTGAAGTGTCTCATAATCTGAGTACACTTTGAAGTCGCGTCCTAAGAGATAATGTCGCCAATGATCTAGAGCTTCTCGGAGAGCAAACAACTCCCTCTCATACGTAGAAGCGACGACCTTCTCATTAGGCAGTCATCGGGACATAAACTCCACAGGCTGTATCCATTCCCATCGTCCTGTTGGAGTACAGCGCCTATCCCGTACTGACTGGCGTCGGTTGTGACGACAAAGGGCAAAGAAGGGTCTGCAACATTCAAAACCAGATAATTGATTAGGCATTTCTTTAGACGCTTGAACGAAGCCGTACAATATGAGTCCCACTTCCAGATCGTTTTTTCTTTAGCAATCTGTGAAGGGGAGCAACAATTATCGTGAAGTGTCTAACGAACTTCCGATAATAGTTGGCTAGCCCAAGGAACGACCTCAACTCAGTCAAAGTGCAGAGGTTAGGCCAATCGCGAATTGATGCAATCTTTGCGTCTTCCGGTTTGATTCCATCACCATCAAGCACATGCCCTAGATATAAAACCTGACGCTTAGCCCATTCACACTTCTTGGGGTTCAATTTCAGCTTCGCCTCACGCAACTTATTTAGCACAATTCGAAGGTGCTCACAATGTTCTTTCAAATCTTTACTAAAAATCAAAATCTCATCGAGATATATTACGACAAATTTATCAAGCCATTCATGAAAATGTTCATTCATAGTTCTTTGGAAAGTTGCAGGGTCATTCGTAAGACCAAAGGGCAACACAATGACCGCATAGTGTCCATACCTTTTGTTCGAAAGGTAGTCTTGTATTGGTCTTCTAGCTCTACCTCAATCTGATGGTAGCCAGACTTCAAATCAATCTTAGTGAAATACTTGCTACCCTGCACTCTATCCAACAAGTCGTATATTCTCGGCAATGGCTCGACATTCTTAATTGTTATATTGTTCAATGTTCTATAATCTATGCACATGAGGACCCCGCCATCTTTCTTTCGTACAAAAAGCACTGGCGCACCATAAGGTGAGGAGCTAGGCCTTATCCACCCCTTTTCTAGCATTTCATCAAGCTGGGTTCGCAATTCGTCCAACTCTTTGGGTGACATTCTATATATAGGTCCCTTAGGAATTTTACTTCCTGGAATGATATCAATACGATGTTTAATCGGTCTTTCAACTACACCGCTTGGGGCCTCTGCCGCATCTGTGAATTCTTTCAGAATCTTTTCAATTTCAAGGGACTTGGCCTCTTCTTTAGCTTCACCCTCTTTCACTGGGCACACATATGCAACAAACACTTGATCATACAAATTATACTTTTTCACATGGCGAGTGAACGGGGGCACTTATACAACAATGAGCCAAGTTGGTGTCCTTACCAGATTCATGTAATAGGCGGATTTTCTTCTTTCCACCCTGCGGACTAGGGAGCCAATAATCATGATCCCTTAACTTTATATCCGCATTTGCAGCTTCACCCCGATCCATGCCTAAAAGAATGTCCAAAGGGAGATTATCTTCCACCAAGAGAGTCAGAGAGTGGAGAACGAGTTCCACCTTCCCCTCTGCTTTGAGCCGGAAGTATATCTAAACCCCTTCAACATATCTATCCATTATAGTTACATTACTATTAGCTAGTTTACTCATTACGGGCCCATCTAACTGTTTTACCTTAAGCCCGAGTCGCAACTTTTGCAAACCTTTTTTACTTATATAGCTGCGTGTTGACCCACTGTCAATCATTCCTCCAACTCTTACTTTATTTATCTCTAGATCTGCAATTATTAACTGTCCTTTTCATTTTTTCATTTCAGTCCAGGCTTTGCGACGAGCGACCAACTCATCACCCATGCCAGTGAGGGATCCACCTAGAGAGGTACACACACTACGTCTGGACAATGTACTAGGTGGGGACTGTCTGTCTTTTCAGTTTCTGCCTGAGGAACCTTCGGATGACAGGATGTCTTTCTGTTCACATTCAAAGTTCCGGTAGAGGCAACTGAAACCCCTACTAGCTGTTCCCTTTTGGTTGTTTGTAGTCGGGACAGAAGGGAACGATGCGGTTGGGGTTACCACATTTGAGACATTGATCAACGACCTTTCTGTCCTGCCAAACTTTCTTTGTAATCCCCAGTTTCTTCCAAGGCTCCCCTTCGGGCAAACCTGGATGGGGTGGATATGGTTTGTCCCATGTACCATACCATGGGCCTCTTCCTCTTCCCCAGGTAGAATATGAACCACGACCACCTTGCGAGGGCCCATTGCCCCTTCCACCCACGTAGTAGCTACCTACGCCCCCACCCCTCTGGGTACCGGGTCCTCTTCCACCATGTGCGCGGCCTCCTCTTCCTCGGCCACGTCCTCTTCCTTGTCGCCCTCCCCCGCGGGCTACAATGGTCGCGTAGTCCCCCTCCAGAACTACCGTGTCGTTGGGTCCTCCCTCCAGACCATAATCTATTTGGTCGTAAGAGAGAGTTTCGACACCTCCTTCAAAGGCAAGAAGGTGATTGTCTTTCCCTGGTATAGAGAATTTCGACACCTCCTTCAAAGGTAAGAAGGTGATTGTCTTTCCCAGGTATATTCCCTGAGATGGTGCGGTTTTGCCATTTCTTACCCGCTTGCAGATCTTTCCAGTAATGGCAATAATTAGCCTCGGCTAAGAAGCCAGCATGAACTATAGCAATCTTACTGAACTTCTCGTATGTCATCCCCTCTTCCTTTGTACGGGGATAAAGTTGAGTATGGAGAAAGTCGGGCAGTGCCCTTGCGAAGTTGTTAAGGATTTGAGTGGGAGTAAAACCATGTTCAGCGCATTGTAAGAGTTCATCCATCATTGCTTTGAGTGCAGACGCACTCTTCCATTTCCGATTCGCAATATTTAAGATCAACATTTTTGTTCGGCGAGCCACATTTATATCTTCAAATCGTTCTCTAACAGCCTTAAAGAAGTCTTCGATTCTTGTTTGCTGTGAATATTCGATCATAGTCTGGCAATTTGCTTCTTTTTGCAACAATATGGCGAAGCTCATCGCATCGCCGGACATACACAAAGTGGCCATCAAGACTATGTATGGCGAAGCTCATCGCATCGCCGGACATACACAAAGTGGCCATCAAGACTATGTCCCAATACTGGATGCGTTGTCCGAATATATATGATTCCACAGCAGCAATCCAATGTAAAACACTCTCCTCCTTCTTGTCAGTGTAGTTCCATGGCACTTTAACTTTGATTTTCCTCACATCCCCACTATCTTCTCGCAGCACACCCTTCCCTTTCTTGTCACCATCTCCCCCATCTCCATCTCCATCTCCTCATCCTCCGCCGCTGCCACGAACTATCTCAATTGCAGCAGGCGTACAGGTTTGTGTGATGTGATTATCTAATTTCTGGATATATGATTGTATATGTTGATCAACATCTTCGGCAGACTTCCGCAGAAAGGTATTCCAAACTCCCGCAAACTCTATTGGTGGGTTTCAACTTTTTGCAATGTTATTTTCATTGCTTCCAGCTCTTGCTTTGTATGCAGGACTGTTTCTGTCAAGAGGGCTAGTTTTTCTTCTGTTGCAGCTTTTGCTTTTCCTTCTGATCTTGCAACTCTTTTTGCAGCCTTGCACCCTCTGTTTGCAGCCTTTTCCTTTTGTCAAGTTCTTGCCGCTTCGCTGCTAACATTTTCATATGCAGTTCCGCACGCTTTTCCTCCAGCAAGAGTTCTTTTTCCCTTTGGTCCTTAATGGAATTCAATTTCCCAACGAACATATCTCTTTCCTCCTCCGTCTCTTCAATTCGGTCGCTGGAATATGCATATTGATCATACCAATCCAGCGGTTTGACCTGGAATTCCCCACCTGTCTGGCTAGTTTCTCCCCTTTCTGCCAGTCGCCTGATCAGCCTGTCATCAGCAGATTCATCTTCTTCCTCTACTGTCTGCAATTCTTCCTTCAACTCTCTTTCTAACTTTTCTTTCATTTCTCTCTTCATTCTTTCTTCTTCCATCTGCACTTTCTTCTTTATTTCTTCTTTTTGTCTTTTCCTTTCTTCCTTCGCTTTCTTCTTTTCAGCCTGGCGGCGTTCCACTTCAGCCTGTTCTGCAGGCGTGGGTCCAGGTTTTGCTGTGCCAGACCTCAGCATCATCCGAGAGGTGCAGGTCCTCCCGAAGCCCAAGCAAAAGAAGCTTCTGAACAAGGGGCCCATCAAAACAATGAGGGCCAACAACCCTTGCATTGGGTAATCGTCCATGATGGAACACAGCACAGGTACCCCTCCGCTGGTCCCACCAGGTAAGACCACCACCAATTATCCTAGGTCTAGTCTTAGCATGGATGGGATGATTTTGCACTTTTTTTTTTTTTTTTTTTTTAAACTCTGGATATCACTGCTTCAAAAATAACGAGTTTCAGAACTTTTAAAACTTTAAACCACCAATACCTCTCCCTGCTTGAAGAAATCGACGCCGCCGTATACGCGCTGCGTCGCGCTGGGTACCCACCCGCGTGCGACCGGTAGTCCCCAAAAATCAGGGCGAAAAAAAAAAAAAAAAAAAAAAAAAAA
>BFEA01000102.1:1794232-1822231 GCA_003427395.1 Chara braunii
CTCTCTCTCTCTCTCTCTCTCTCTCTCTCTCTCTCTCTCTCTCTCTCTCTCTCTCTCTCTCTCTCTCTCTCTCTCTCTCTCTCCCACTCGACTTTCCTTCTGTGTATTTCATTTTTTTTTCGTATGTGTATTTTTATTTTTTTTCCTTCTTTCTTTTTCTGTTTATCTGTAGTAGTGTCGTCCCTACAGAACCGGGGTCCGGCCTTCGCGCTATGCCCGGGCCTTCCCTTGGCCGACCCCCCTAAGGTTGCGGCGCGTATACGGGAAGGCCCGAGGCCGATAGCTTAACGAGGCACTGGTGGTTTAAAAGTGACTTTCTTTGATTTTATTTGAGGTGACTTTGAAGCCCGTGGAGTACATAGTGTCATAGGGTTCCTCGTTGCGTTTTGTCCACCACTGAGAAATTTTTCGCAGCATTGCCGAAGATGTGCGTAAACGGAGTTCAGCACAAACAAACATCGAGTTTCCGTCGTTGAAATAGTAAGGTTGCAGCTTTGGAATAGTGGTCGCTTGCGGGATAGGCGTTTGGTCTCGGCATGGCTTTGGTATGATAAGTGGTGTGCACGGTGACCAGTAATGGAACTCGGTTTTTCAGGCAGCAAAAGCGGAGGTTTAGCGGTCGTAGGTTTAAACAATAGTCAAAGGTGTGGTCTTGGGGTATTTCGGTAAGCCCCCATACAGTGGGGCAACTGTTTACTTGGAATCTAACAGTTGCCACATCGAAGTTTGGGCCTAACCCTATAGGTTACGACCTTGGAACGACTTGCTAATACTGGGATCGAGACTTCTGGCCAGCGATGATGGAGGAATGGAGTGCAATTGGCAAAACTGAGGGGTTAAGAGTCTCGTAGGACTATCCCTTTTTATTTTTCTAAATGGTCCGGCAGTGGTGTCGACACAAACTAGTACTGGGATCGAGACTTCTTGCCAGCGATGATGGAGCAATGCCTGTCTCTTATACACATCTAGATGTGTATAAGAGACAGGGTTAAGGGTCTCGTAGGACTATCCCTTTTTATTTTTCTAAATGGTCCGGCAGTGGTGTCGACACAAATACCCTTGTAAGGATATTTGTGCGCACTTTTTTGTCTCTCACGATGTGCGACTTTTATGATAGTTCTCTTATACACATCTAGATGTGTATAAGAGAGAGGTTAAGGGTCTCGTAGGACTATCCCTTTTTATTTTTCTAAATGGTCCGGCAGTGGTGTCGACACAAATACCCTTGTAAGGATATTTGTGCGCACTTTTTTGTCTCTCACGATGTGCGACTTTTATGATAGTTGAGAAAGTGGAACATTTATTTTTGTGTGGTCCGCAACCGACTCTCATTAGTCGGAATAGCGGACACATGTATGATTAGATCATTGTGCAAGAACGAGGCAATTGTTTTCATTGTAAAGAGGAAGAGTGTGGTTGTCAAGAGACCACATTGCTGCACCGTATGAGTCATTATGTAGCTCGGAAAAAAAAAAATCATTGAGTTGTGTTTGTCTGTGATTTTGGTTGTACAACACCCTTACCCATCTTCTAAAGTTAGGCCCTACGTCCATCCGCTCCGTACACTGTTGTTAAAAGGACCTGTTGACATGGTCGTATGAGAGGGTTGCATACGTGACTATATCTGAAATGTACTTCATTTATTTCATATCTAAAAATTTGAGAACCCATTGACCATTAGTGGGGAGAGGACCGCCGAATGTTGAAGGTAAAACTCAATTGGAACGCCCTTTCAGAGTGTCTTTCCTTTCGCCATAGGCTTGACTACTTTTCTCATTTCCATTACTGTGATATGCACTTCTCTATTTGTCTACTGGTTTAATCCTTGTTGTTAAGTTGTCAAGTGGTTTGTCTCAATAGAGGTATCTTGGTCCGGCTCTTGAGGTCGTTTGCTCGTGAGTATGTCCGTAAAATACACAGTCGCGTAGTCATATATGCCTAAAATAAAGTCTGCTGTTTATGCGAAAGAAAGACAAGAATGTTGCAGTGTTTTCATCGACCATGCAACAGATTTTGGCGTCATATTTTTTAATGAATCTTTCATCATATTGCAGTTGAAATATGGTGCAACTGCATTTTTCCTTCTACTGTTGTCAACCTTTCTCTAATCGCTTGTTCGTTCAGGTTTATCTTAGCACTCGGTATTTTATAAAAGACACAAAGGAGGTTAGAGATTATGGTTATCCCGGTGTTCAACCAATTTTCTAAAGATTGTAAGTGATGTTTCGCATTCCCCCATCTCTTCCAAAATTAGTTAATTCAATATGCAATCATAGGTTCCTTGAGGGACTCAGTATTGAGTTTGAAATAACCTTTACCTCTTTCGAACGTGTCCGACTTTGAAAAGAACTAAGATCGGGGTATGGTAAGAAAATGTCTCCCTGATTACTGTGATGTTAAGTAAAACTTTATTACAGTATGGGTTTAACCTGCAATGACAATACGTTATTCTCCCCTTTCTGACCGCCAAGAACCAAGTGTCGACACTATCTGTTAGGTATATGAAACGAAAGACATTTGTTATTCCAACTCGATTATATACTGCAACAAGGTTATTTTGTTTAACGTGTCAGTAGCAGTCGCGCGCATATCGTCGATGATACAGTTTGAGTCCCCGACTATCAGCAGGCTTTCAACATCTGGTGTATGAGTCCTCAATTCAACAATGAAGTTGATGCGGTTGGTCTTATCCCTAAAAGAGTACAAAGTTATGACCGCCCACTCAACTTTATTCCTCATAAGCTTTGTCCATTCTCATCTACCCCCAAAACCACTTTGAATTAAAAAACTTTGTTTTCGTGAAAATTGAGTTTCTTTCCGTTTCACAATTCGTACTTGAGTGGCCTCAAGAGGTCATTTGGCATGTCCGATTAGGGCCATGTTTGGGGATGAGAGAGAATCTCATAGATGATCGCTCATCCTAAAAAATGACCCTTACCGGACAAGCGATGAAGTATTGTGAAACTGAAAAAAACTAAATTTTAACAAAAATGTAGTTGATTTATCTCTGCATCTAACTGTCTATGAATTAAAATAGATCCCGCACCACAACAGAAAAATTCCCACGAGAAATGAAAGTTGAAAAAACATTTCATTGAGAAAAAATCCTTCATATTTATAAATTACGATTCTAATGTTTGTCCAATTTTAAAATTTTCAGTTTTATTTGATAAATTTTCATCCCAATACGAGTTTTCCCTTTCAACGACATCTATTTGTTCAAGATGGAATGAAAATCTGAACGAGTTTATGAAATATTTTAATTAAACTTTCATTCTACTACAACAAATATCTTCTAATTTAGATTGGATTAACCTATTTACGACTGAAAATCCTTACTTTGAATGACAATCCAATTAAAATATTTTATGAACTCATCCAGACTTTCATTCCATCTTTAGCATGTAGTTCAAATAAGAAGGGATACCCCATTCTTGGAAGGAAAGTTTTCAAGTAAGACGGAAAATTTTAAAATTGGAATGACATTTTTTAAGATGGAATAAAAATTTAAAATTTAGAATGTAATTTTACTATAGAATGATTATTTAATTTAGGCAAATTTTTCTGTTGTTCCCCTCCTTACAAGGGCCCAAAGTTGAGGGTCGTCTCAACCCTAAACCTGCAATTTTATTTTTCTCAAATTTTATTTGGTGCAGCAGAATGATATGAATTTTGAGTATCAGGACTCACGATTTCAGTTTGGATCTTTTAGACTTTATGGTGGTGTCGCCTAGACCACAAACATTTCGTATGACAATCCTAAGGTTGACCATGCTTTGTGCCTAGTACCGACGGTTGCTTGATACGGTCCATTCCACTTAGGGCAGTCACACCCTCAGATGAAGAGTCTTGTATGTTACCTTTCTTGAGATCTGGATCACTCGGAGGGGGGTGCAAAAGTTATTTCTATATGTTTCTGATAAATATTAATTCAAGTTTTTAATTGGACGAGAACTTGTTATTGAGTATAACGAAAAACCTTGTTGAAACTAACTTATCAACTTTGAGTCATTTCAGTTTTTCCATCTGTTTTGAAGAAAAAAAGACAACAGTAGCAGTCTGAGTCCGTTTTTCGTAAGACCGTGAAGGTTGTCCTATTGGAAGAAAGCATCCAACAAACATACTAAGTACTTGATTTTTTGTTGTAGGTCCGCATAATTGTTTTGCGGCACGATCTCAAAAACTAAGCGAAGAGATATTAACTCACCGAAACTTCGTTTGGCAACAACGAGCATTGAGTTGGGGATGATCAATTCATTTATAAGTTGCCCTACGCTGATCTCTCAAGTGTGACCCTACGATGATCGACCTCTAAAAAACGTAAACTCGACACATTATCTCTCTATGCCTAGTCCTTTTTCCAAGAGAACAGGTTAACAAAGTCCTAAATTTTAAGGATTTTTTCAGGGTCATTATAACAAACGTCCCATACCTTTGACGCCAGACTTGTCACCAGTCCATAGAGTGGACACTACATAAACCAACAACAACAAAAAATTCAAAAAAAATGATAAAAGGGGCCTTAAACCCCAAGGCAAAAGTGTGTTTTTATGCGAAATTCACTTTTTTTCAGTTTTCAGGATTTTTAGGATTTTTCAGGGTTGGTCAAAACAGTGAACTCCAAGACCCCAACAAACATCAAACTTGGCACATACATACCTTCACCAAAAATAAAATAAAGCAAAAACAAAAAACAAAAAAAACTGAAAAAAATTATCTCCAATGCATTTTTCAGGATTGAGGTTGTTATATTTTGGGGCTGAATAGTGGGGGTCCATGTTAACCTTTGGTGTTTTTCAGCCCATAATTCGAAGTGCGCACGAATATCAGGGTGTGGCCCGCGCAAAAAAACATAAAAGGAATGCATGCACGAATGAGGTTACAACATTCGACAATGCGTACTCACGAGTTCAACCGTTATGACGACACTTCACTCGTTATCCACAATTGCGCGACTTTTCGTACGTTTTGGGTTTGCGTACGACACTCGATTGTCTAATACGAAGTGTCATGAAGCAAGCCTCCTTCACGATATAGACTGGTTGAAGGATAAGTCGCTCAACCCTCGTGGTATGTCTGGACTTCAGGCAGAGCCCCGTGATGGGCAAGGCGTAAGTGTCCAACATATAGAAGGAACCCTTTGGGGCTGGATTGAAATATGAAATATCATGGAAAATAACCTCAAATTTAAGGTTCAGGATCAACGTCCGACTAGACAAACAAAGAAGCAAGATCCTAACACTCCCTTCACGATCCAAGATAGATGTAGACGAAAAGGGGTGTAGAAAGATAGAGGATAAATCAGGTTAGGATTGTTCGGCATCAGGTTGTTTTTCTCAGTCTCCACATGTAGCTCGTTCATTCTGATTAACAAACATCTAACAAAAATACCCTAAAGATCGTATCAAGTTTTTAACAACTAACATGCATAAGACATACATACATATAGATGAAACCACATCACAAGACACTAAATGGTGTCAACCTCACCATTATCTGTATCTGAAGTCCCCTTAACTCACACCAAATCCTCTACCATTGTCTGATTTCCCCTTGAATGACAGTCAATTTGTTTGAATGACCCCTTTTGAAATAAACCGGATAAAATCTCAGTGAACCCCCTAAGTCCTACAAAGTTAAGTTTTTAGGTTTGAGATACAAAAATATATCGAAGTTTAGTTGCAAACCGACGTGTTGTGAATCGATAGTTGAAGTTGATGAAACTAAAAAACCGCTGAAGATACTCACAGGTAGCGGTGATCTGTGTCACAAAACCAAAGCATCGCCATCGGTCGAGTTAAAAAAGATTAACTCTGTATCTCATATGCAACCATCTAACGACTGTGTCCAATAACAATTTGAAAATAAAAAAAAATTGGGCAGCATTTCCGCTACAGAAATATGCTCGCGTAATATTTACTAAGCTAATCCAAAGAGAAAAATTCCCGACTTAAAGATTAGTATCTAAAAATAAACTCACTCTTTGGTTTTAGTAAACATTGCGACAACATTTCCCTTAACAAGGGAGCCTTCCATAATTTTTATAGACTCACAAAATTATACAAATTCTAACCCAAAACGACTTTCTAAAATTTTGACTCACTTTACAGATTTTATAGAAATTTTGGCAACGTCTCTTATAGAGAAGGAATCTATTAAATATCTTACTAAACTAAGTATGCATGAAAAGACAATGCAATAACAAAAATAAACGTTTATCTGTCTATCGCTCAAGCACAAAGCGAGCACTAATAGACTAAGCTATTAACTGAAATTAATAAAGCAAGTGAGTGGAAGACATGATTCGTGAGCAATATTCATATCAACTGCACAAAGCAAAGACACATTGATTTAGAGTTCATCTTTGCATTAATTTATACAAATCATTTCTTTAAAAAAATATAATATATCTAAATTATGGTACATTATGACTTTTCAATTCTTTCTCATTAAAACATGTTCATATAGCTAAGCACTCCCAAGCCGTGTCGTAACTTACACGTTTGGAAGTTCAACAAGCAAACGGGGGCAACACTCTCAAGGTCGTGCCACAAAGTGACACGCCTGGCCTGTTCAACAAGCAACCAAAGTTAACACTCCCAAGGTTGTGTCACAAAGTGACACGCTTGATAGTTCACCACACAGTCCAAACAAAGCATTCCCAAGGTCGTGCCACAAGTGACACGCTTGGTCGTTCAACACGCAATTCATGCAAGACACACTCAAGGTTGTGCCACAAGTAATAGAGTTAGTCGTTCAACACACATTCCAAGGTCAACACTCCTAAGGCCGCGAGGAGCTTGCACGACTCGACCAGATCGAGGCTAAGGCCCGAGAGGGCCGACAACTATATCTTACTGATATATCCCTACGAAATTCGTTTCTTACGAATAAGGTTACCTAGGGAACCACGTCGGATTATTCTTATATCCGAGCCGTTGTTATTTTACTCGGTTCGGTAGAAAAAAAAAAAAAAACTTAGGTAAGACCAACTGGATGGAGAGTATTCGGATTGCCCTGGTGATGAGACTATCATGCTTTGGTATTGAGGGATAATCGAGCGAATGAAAAACGGATCGCACGCAAAAATTGAAGGTCTTTTCTCGCGAGAAGCCGGAGTCATCCCGGTCGTGTCACGCAGGAGTTTATACAAAACGAGTCAGAGACAACCTGGGACGACGCACAAATATCCCGCGAACTATCGAGACGGCACGGTGTCGCACTTTTTATAATCGGGCCACTTCGGGCGACCAGGAAGCCAACAAGCTTTCACGCAGGATTTTGGATGTCATTTGCAATAAATAAAATAAAATAAATTAAGCAAATCCCTTCTTGTTGTGTGTGTCCGGCTTCGAGCGAGACCCTTCAATTGCGGTCTTCGCTGGTCCCCGGACTGATCCGGTCGCCTTGCTAAGTAAGTCGGTTTTGCTTGTTGATAAAGAGTTGACTCTTCTCCTTGTGAGAATAGTGCAGGCTAATGTATTAATGATTGCATGGGGTTTGACTGAGAACAAGTTGAAAAGTAAAAAATTTAACTGAATAAGACACAATATTTATGTCTTTGTGAATCACGACAAACAAAAAAAAAATTCAAATAAACTAACCCTTGTTTTTGAACTGGTTGAATGAGTTGTTGACATAACATGCTTGCTAGCAATGCCTTGTCTTTTGTTCGAGCTCTGTATGTTTTTTGTTGCTTAGTAGGGTAGTCTGTTAGTGCTCCCGGACTGATCTCTAGGTGTTGACAAACATAGACTTTGCATGAAACCCACGTATGGCATGGGACCAGAGGTGAATGGGGTGACTCAATTTTTTGGAAGGTGGTTCTTCGTGAAGGAACAACTTGTATAGTTGTTCTCAGTTGTACTGCACTCTTGAATTGTTATTCCCTCGCCGAGGCTTAAGGAAGTAGTTATGATTCTTGAGAATGATAGTGAGACTCATGCGGGGACTATGTTTCCTGGTCCATTGTGGGGTGTTGTTATCTTTCCTTTAAATAGAAAAGTAACTACATTATCATGTAAAAGAGGAAGAAATGGTTTGTTCCCTTACGTAAACCTTGATGACAAAGTAGGGCAACTTGAACTACTGTTTAGCCAAGGTGGTTCTAGAGTGACGACCTAAACCAGACTCTCGCTAGGTAGGACTACCATACTTAGAGAGGTGTGGGACCGTCACCTATTGTCTTAATATGTATGAGTGAGGTTGTCTTGTTAACCTTGATAGGTTCAGTAAGGTGCAAGTGTTGGAATCAAAAATGGTTGCGGTGAGGCTTGATCTTTAGCACGGGGCTCAAGAGTCAAGATGTTATCTCATGAGGATTACACCGCTTCTCTGTGTTATATGCTTCGCTTAAAGCTGAAGGAGTTACTGTTGTATCATGTTATTTATGCATTGCTAGTCTTATTTTGGCCTTATAAGAATTTGCATTATGGTTGAGAGTTATTTTATTACATGACTGACAGTTGAGTCAATTTTCATGTTGTTGTCTCTAAGACATACTATGCCTTTTCAACAACAACCCTTAGCTAGAAAATAATTTGTGTTCATCGTACTGTGAATTATTATTTGGAGTATATGTGACCTATCGTGGGTTGTACTGCATTTTGGATTCATGTCTGGAGTATACACCTATGTGACATATGTAGTTGTGTCCTTCCTTGATAGTAGAAGTGATAATTGGTTAATGTTTGAGTTATGATTTTAGGGTTTTATAAGAGAATATTTATGTTTTATTTTAGGTGGATATTTGTTTAAAGACTCTCTCCGGTATTGTTGTTGTTGTGAATAAGTTTTCATGCGTGCTCACATGATGAGTGTCGGGATAATTTTAGTGAGATATATTTTATATTTGACTTAGTTGCTTAACTTCTTTTCGAGTCTCAGCCCTAAGATTATTCGTTGTCTGTTCAACATGTGATGGGGCAAGGGATCTCGAGATGGAAGGTTCGCAAGGGACGATTGTGGTCGAGAAACTCGCCTATCTGCTGGATATGTGAGATCGGGAGCGAGAAAACCTACCCAAGGTTGAGATCGATTTCTTCAGGGGCTACCATGTTTCTGACTTCCTTTATAAGTTTGGGCAGATAGCGTCTCACTGCAAGTGGAATGAGAAACGGATGCTAAAAGAAGTTATAAAGTACATCCATATAGACTTCAAGGAGGAAGTGAGTGGGTTAACTAGAAGAACAGGGTTATCATGGAGAAAGTTTCATAATGTCATATGGGAAACATATCGGCTAGGCGAGGAAAAACTGACCAAGGACGATCTTGAGAAGATAGATCGGTTCAATTATGTGTCAGTAGGGTATTTTCTGGCAGAGTATGAGCGCGCTTTCCGCAAGGTTTGAATGTTGTCTGAATATGACAAGTATTTCATCTTCCTTATGAACTTTTTAGATGCAGAGCAGTGAAATCTAATTCGTGGGACAGAAGGAAAGGTTATATGAGATAAAATTTGAGAGAAGTTTGTATATGGGGATTTATATCAACACCTTTGTCATACTTTGCGTGAAGCCAAAAAAAGAAAGGAGTCGCAAAATTGTGAAAAGAGTGACTATGTTAGAATGACAAGTGTTTTTGCGATTGACACCTCTGAGGGTATGAAAAGTAAATTTCAAAAGAACACTAAGGTGAACAAGCGGAATCACAAATGGGGTTAAAAGAAGAAAAATGAGACATATATTGAGAGAAAGAAGGTGTAGACTAGAGCGAGGAATGTCGCGACTCATCGCTGTGAAAAGACGATTGACGTCCCAAGCAATAAGAGGAAAAAAAAAGTGAGGGAACCACAAAGGAGTTGGTATACCTCTACCTCCCACTGCATTTGATTCTAAAAAGGACTATGATGACAATGAGGCATCATCAACTGCAAGTTGGACACAACGAAAGAATAGCGGGTCACAAGAGCAGTGGTCAAAGATTGTATGTGGTTGTTGTGGGAAGGTCGGTCATACCCCTCGCAAATGCAGGAGAGCAAAAAAATAGAGTTGAAGAAGGAAATCGTTGCTCTAGATGAAGGTCAATGTTGTTTTTCCTAGATAGTTATCATCATCTAACTTATCTCTCCTATGGCAAGAATGAGGTAGAGTCGAGTCACTATTTTCAGACAACTTAAAAACAAACATTTGGAGTGTTATGACGATACAGAAGACTCAGTTACTAGACTTATAGGCGATTGTTTATTAAGGCTGAATCTATGAGCTTTCGGATGATATATAGGATCTACCTTGTATATAATCCCAATTTCGAGTGTCTGTTATTACTTTTTTGGGGGATTGTGCGAACGTATTGAATCTTACTATCCACTTTCTAAGCTTTGTTTCAGTTTTTGTGGGATTTAAGTAAAAGACTTCTACGGTTAGGTTGTCCACGGGAACACTTGGGATCATTTTTTGTAAATCAGTCAGTTATGACCTATAAGGTATACTATACAAGTTCATTTATTTTTTATTGAGATTTTGATTGGTGATAATTTGAGATTTGTGATAATTAAAAACTCGAGATAACTTAGATCTTTTGGGGGGATCTCTTTTGGTATGGGTTTAAATCCACTCAGATGCAGATTCGTGCGCGTCCTGGTTGTCATTTTCATTCTCGCCATGGTGACTTTGTGGGTTTTTCTATGTTTTATTCTAATTAACATACGCGAAAAAAAAAGTTAAACGTCTGGAAGAAAATAGGTGACAAATTGTGAGTAAAGTGTGTCCGAGTCAAAGAGGGTTCGAGGAAGTGTAGAAAGCATGATTATCAGTGAGATATTTATGGGAGACTCACAAAGTTCAAAAATGGTTATTTTTGAAAAAAAAGATTTAGTAAGCGTTTTATACTCACAATTCCATTCTGTTGGTTCTCAGTTGTCGGTGGGGGCGTCGTCTGCAGTAGGGAAACCCGTTTGATCTTGGAACCCCTCATGACTGACCTTTTGGTTGTGAGTCATTGATGGTTTTGTGTGCGGCAGAGGGTAAGGTAAAAGTTTTATCCTCCGCCAGAATCGGCAACTTCACTCTGTTGATTCTCAGCTGTCGCTGGGCCTGTCGTCTACGGTAGGGAAACCCGCTTGATTTTGGTACCCCTCATGATTAGCCTTTGGTTGTGAGTCACAAATGATTTTGTGTGCGGCAGAGGGTAAGGAAAAAACCGCCAGAATCGACATCCCCGCTTAGCCTAGTCACATAATAGTCGGTGAAGACGCCGTCTGCGACAGGGAAACCCGCCTAACTCTGGGACCCTTCACTTAACTTGTTATGGGTTGCCAACGGTTTCGTCCGTGATAGTGATTTTCATGATTACGATGACTAAGTTTTGACTAATAGCGGGTGGGGGCGTCGTCTGTAGTAGGGAAACCCGCCTGGATTTGAGACCCTCCACTCAGCTTTAGTCTAGGTTGAAAGTGACATTATTAACAAGTGTGAAATTTTGAGAAGTAAAAACGTTGGGTTTCGTTTTTATTTGGAAGAAAGATAATGATAACTTACTCATTGAGCAAAGCCTATGAATAAGATTGGCAAAGTGTATGATGAGAAGTAAAGGACCCTACTTATAAAAGTAGGATATATGGGCAGAAACCGTGAATTTTATTTATTTTGAAGTCTTAATGAATACCCATCCCCATCTGCTTTTGCGAGTAACTAAAATGAGTGGTCAGTGCGTGACAATAAATGATCTGTGAGGTAGGGCTTAACGGGGCCCAACCCATGAGGTAGATTTGTGGCTTGTGTAATAAGGTCAATCAGGCTAACCATTTCGGTTACCCGTAAGAATGAGATGTCTGATTTCCCCACAATAAGATGTTCTTTTAAGAAAGAGTTTAAAAAATGGTATGTAAAAGAAGTTGAGTTTAAATGATTGTTGGGGTGAAAAGGAAATGCTAAAGAGATTGCGATATTGAATCTTAACTCACATGTGAGTTGAGTTTTGGTAGTGAAAGGATATTCTGGGTACTCGGAGCGATAAAATATCGTTAAAAAAAAACAGGAATGATATTGTCTTAAGTTCGACTTTGGATGACTTCCTGTCCGTGATTATAGCTGGTGGAAAGTGACTTTATCCACTTTGTTGAATTAGAGGTTGAAACGTGTCAGTGCCTAGTCGATTATTCGGCTATTGTAAATTTCTACTTTACTTAGGAATTAAATGAGATTTTTTACGATCGATATTTTTCCTAGTTGTATTTGGGAATTGAGGTTTGGAGCTACGTTGCATAACGTACACGTACGGGGCCTTTCCGTTCAAAACGTACAGGTAATATCTGTACGGGATCTGTATGGGAACTTGTACGGGAACCTGTACGTCTTGTACGCCCCCATACGAAAAAGCAAAAAAAAAAAAAAAAATCAAAAAAATCCGAAAAAAAAAAGTGATGCAACGACACAAAACAAGCAACATTTGGTTGAGCATCATCTTCAGTTTCTTATTAGAATTTGAGGGGGAAAAAAAAAACAATGCCGGATTTAAAAAAAAAAAAAAACCTTGTAAGGGGTCCCTAACGTATGAGTATAAAAGTACAAATCCGTACTCGTACGAGGGTGTGTACAAGTGGCAACGCATGTTTGGAGTTGATACAACTTGATGACCGTTTTAGTCAAATCAACTATGTTAGAAAGTTACTGTATACGTTTCTTGAGAGTATGTTTAAACGATATTTGATTTGGACGCCCGATGCGACGGGGCCATCGCTTAATAATGCGAGAGGAGGAGCGCTATCTTGTTTGCGCTATCCTCCAACTGGTTATTCTCGGCCTCGGTTCGCCATTCTGCTGCCATGGTAAGTAATGCCCGCTCTCCGGTAAATATCTTCTCACGACGCTGTGTTCTTTCTTCATCTGCAGCCCTTGCTGCTGCCTCATCATGCTGGCGCTGTTGTTCAAGTGCCAGCAGACGTGCCTGTTCGGCATCTTCTGCCTTCTTCTTCGCTGTTGTTGCAGCATCATCTGCCCGTTTCTTAGTCTCGGTACTCCAGGCCAGCATGCGGGCCTGATAGGCCTCATCCGCTTCTCCGGGCCTCTGGTCCATGACTGCTGTTTGAGATCTCAACAGCATAGACTGGGCGGGGCCTGTTTGGTATCCTCTACTGCTGACGTGGCACTGCTGACGTGGCACTGTTGACATGTCCTGCTGACGTGTCCTGCTGACGTAGACTGCTGACGTGGCCTGCTGACGTACTGATGTAGTCTGCTGACGTGGCCTGCTGACGTGGTCTGCTGACGTGGCCTGCTGACGTGGCAACTTACCAATGCCGCCGCAGGGGGTACCCGGATACAAACAGAAACGGAAAGGCGAGAGATGGCAACAACATAGGTGGGAAGGGGTGGGTGGGATAATCGCCCAACTCACACTTAGATAAGGAGCCACTAATCAAAGTAGAAAAGTTTGAACTTTGCAAAAATAAAAAAATAAAAATCCCGATTTTTGCAAGTTCGGTAGGTCTCCCAATCTCCCTTAAAAGTACGAAATGATCGCTGAAAGCAAAATTTTTTTGGCTTTAGACTGCAAATGATTTATCAAACTGAATGACAGAATCCTACAACTGCAAAAAAAATTCCGAACAGAAATGACACGTATTCGGATTTATTCCGATTCGCAGTTTGAAAAATAATAACGCAGGAGGTATTTCCCGTACCATTTTCAGAAAAACGAATTTCAGAGAAGAAATTATTCCGAATTTCTAAGTAACGGGAAAAGCAACAGGAAATCGAAACTTTCGAAAAGAAAAATATTCCGGATTTTCAACAGCGAAATTTCGAATTTTCAGAAACAAAACGAAAATGGAAATTTCAGATGTTGCGGTATTGCGATTTTCCACTACAGAATAGCGAGAAACTAAAATCCAAGAAAAAGAAAAAAAAATTGATTTTCGGTAGTGAGGTCAAAATCGTGATCTTGGGGTCTAACTAGTATGCTCTAATCAAGCAATAAAGATTAACTAGCTTTTTGATCCCCGCACACGTGTCAGATCAGATCGTCCTGATTCACGTGCAAACGCTCCGATACCAACTGTTACATACACAGATATGCAATGTACGTACTAAACGAGGAACTGCAATGTGATGAAAAAGACTGAATGGACAATACAGTGCGAGTGAAATCTCGACAGACAATGTGCATTCTCATACATACAAAAAGGTGCTGAATAGCGCAGGGAAGACTTTGATACAAAGACTGACCTGACATGACTGACCTCATTCACGTAGTTCAGAGTAGCGAAGCAGAATGCTAGAGCACTACTAACTAGCCCAATCAATGTTTGAACTCAGACTAAACATGCATTGTATCCATCACCAAGTGTGAAGGAGCCTGGCGCTGTACACAGAAAGAAAGCGCTAGGTCCAGACATATACAGACGAAGAGATAAGGATCAGACGAAAGGAGGGAGAAGGATGGGAATGTCGTTAACACCCAGTCTTGGTCACCAATCCCAAATAGCCCCTCGTTGCCATGTCTGAACCCCCAAAAGTCGAGTCTGGATCAAATGTCACCAAGCTCCGTATCTCTTCTCTCATAGTCTGCAAATGCAGTGAAGTCAGAAGTTGAGAGGGAGAGAAGAGATGGTGGACTGAGAAGAAGAAGAAGAAGAAACTCTCTCTCTCTCTCTCTCTGTTACGAACCAGATACTAACCTGTGATGTTGGCGCTGTGCTGCAGATACCTCGAAGACAAAGCTGGAGCAACGGCGCTGCAGGTAGGTATCTCTGGCCTCCGCCCAAGCTCTCTCTCTCTCTCTAGTACTACCTAGCTATGGCGCCCAGCGCTGGAGACTACAGTTACCTACTGCGCCCAGCGCTGAAAACTACAAGCTAACGCTACTACTCTACACTGCAGCGCTCCCTCCAGAATGCTGCTCCCGAATCCTGAACACTACAACTGCCTCCTGCCTGTAGGGCGGGCCAGTCTTATATAGTGTTGGCCCGTCCAGGAGGCTGCTCTTGCCAATGCCCAAACGTGCTAGACCCTGAGGAAGCTTCCAGGAAGTTTCCAGGTAGCTTCTGGCTGAAGCCTGAGGAAGCTTCCGGAAAGTTCCTAGGTAGCTTCTGGCTAAAGCCTGAGGGCCTATATGGGGCCTGTAAGCCCTGGATTTCAGGCTTTCGGGCTGAAACAACCATGGGGTCTGTAAGCCCTGGATTTCAGGCTTTCGGCCTGAAACAGCCACGGGGCCTATAAGCCCTGGATTTCAGGCTTTCGGCCTGAAACAGACACGGGGCCTGTAAGCCCTGGATTTCAGGCTTTTGGTTTGAAATTCAGGCTTTCGGCCTGAAGGACGCAGGGCCTGGAAAATGGCCCTCGTGTGCAGGCGCAACATGTAACACCCTCCGTCTCTTGCCAGGAACCTACCACTCCCTAGATGTCCACCTCTGCTCCCCCGCCCCCTCTTTTTCTCCCCCCTTCATTGTCACCAACTCTGCCTCTCTTTCGTCAGGCACCTCCCACTCCCTTGCCATGCACCTCCCCCACAACCTCTCTCCGTCCCTCTCTTTTCACCCTCCCTCCTGCCCACGTTTGACCATGAGGAGGTGGGAGAAGGTAAGGGCAGGAGTAGGCTGGGGATAAGGCAGAGTTAGGGAGGTTGAGCATGGTGGGGAGATGTGGAGGGAGGTGGTGGCCTTGAGGAGGTTGGGGAAGGTGGTAGGCTTTGCCCCCCCCCCCCTCTCTCTCTCTCTTTCACACACACACACACACTTCCGCACGTGCGAGCACTATGGACCTCATGTTTCCTCGCCATGCGGCTCCCCTTACCTACTCTCTCTCACCAGGCACCTTCTACTCTTTCGCCACGCGCCTCCCTCGTCCCCTTTGTCTCCCCCCCGCCTCCTCTGACCCGCCCATGTTCACATGGGTGTGACAGGTGGGTAGGTAGGTGGGGGAAGGTGGGGGCCCATCTCTC
This sequence comes from Chara braunii, assembly GCA_003427395.1. Taxonomy (NCBI): domain Eukaryota; kingdom Viridiplantae; phylum Streptophyta; class Charophyceae; order Charales; family Characeae; genus Chara; species Chara braunii. The sequence goes on from BFEA01000102.1 coordinate 1,810,112, forward strand.
CAACTTAGTAGACATATGTGCTATGTGAACGATTGGAAACACAGTCCAACAGAGCATCAACATGTCCCATACACATGCCAAGATGACAAAGCAGATTTGGAGAGGAATGCACACCACACCAGACAGAAATGTGCACAACGAAAGTCCAGCACCCAAGCATAATTGAATAGAATAAATTCCAAAGTTGCTCACTACTCTCCAGATCAACCAGGACCACGAAGAGACCGAGGATCACAACCGAGCGTAAGCCACCTTGAACAAACTCAGAACACAACTTCATCAAGTCCCTGGACTCTTCCTCTTTCCACTCCACCTCCATAGCTGGCTATGGCGAACAGCGCCCACCCTTACTACCCTACAGACCACCAACGCCTCCTCGCAATGACCCCAGAAGTACCAGTGCTGCTCAGAACTCCCTCAGATGCTACAGCGCTGTCCTAGAAACTCCTCAGGACCACCAGTGCCCGTACCAGGATGAGGAAGGAACCTCCAGCTTGAAGAAGAAAAATTGAAGTTAACTTTTTAGAAGCTATAACTCAATGAAATACAAAAATATAGAAAAATATTTTATATCACTTTAAAGTTTAAATATAACAGAGAATATTTTATATTATTATTCTATTTATTTATTATATTATTGCAAGGAAGATGAGCAATAGCGAACTTCAGAAATCAAACAGCATCATACACATGAGACCAGATAGTCGTGACCTCGAACCAATAGCAGAATTGCATCACGAGTTTCACCAAATAATAGCACACCAAAAGATCTTAATTGACAATGCTGGAGTAGTCTCCTCATCATCAACAAAGAACCAATGTTGATAGCCTATCTGGCGCTCGGCGCCCAGACTACGAATGACAGATCCTGTCTAGCCTAGACTACAATGCCGCTGATGACGTCAACAGCTTCCCAAGTACGAGCAGATCTTGGCCAATGCCGCATGCCTCAAGCACAAGGTATGTCTCTCGTATCACTCACAACCTCGTTCCCCAACTCACAGATGCCACTTGCACCCAAGGACCACCATGCGCCCCATCCAGCATACAGCAGCGCAGCTCGACTATGGYTGCCTGCTCCTTCCAGCTCGCCCGTGAGCGTGTGAGCCTGGCCAGCGTTAGCGCAACATGCAGCCAGTGCCCGAATGTCCAATGCGTGGGCAGGACCTTCCCTATATCGAAGTGGCCTGCTGCTGCGTGCTGTGCTGCGGTACTGGGCCCCAGCCCAGAAGCTTCCAGTAGGCCCAGGAGGCTGAGCCTCAGTCCAAACGAATCAGACCCAGGCCACCGACAGTTACCAGTGCCCAACTGCCCACAGTCTGAGTTGGGTCCATGCTGCGTATCTCGCCCAGGGCCTGACTGACATACATTTGATAAAGGAGGCCAGGGCCTGGGCGCCTTCAACCAACTGGCGCTGCACAACTGCCTGAATTTTCCCCAGTTGCAAAGTAGTCCAAAATAGGTCTCTTGTCATCTGTCGAGCCTGCCTTCACTTAGGGCGGCCGACCTGTTGCAAATAGGGGCCCAGTAGGGCTTATCGAGGCCGTGTGCCTCGCATTCCCTCCTCCATACTTCACTAGTCCTCTGAGAAGTTTATTCAATCTGGCGCTTTCCTTTCTGCAGTAACTTCTCGTAATGGGCGACAACCTGTGGAGCGATCTGCATCAATTCTTCCCGTGTGAACCCTCTGTCCTCCTTAGGATCAGTAAGATATCTGAACCGAACGCGATACTGCAGCTTCGGTTTCGGAAGACGTCCTGTGCCGGTAGGTCTTGGAACTGCATCTCTCTGTGATCCACGATTTCATCAATGTCGACCTCTCCATCCATGGTTGGGTGCAGCATTGAGCGTCGCGAAGGGAACTCGTCAGTTTCCTTGAATGGTGCAAGCTTAGAGGCGTGAAAAACAGGGTAGGTGCGAAGGTGTCCGGGGATCCATATGACATATGAAGGTCCGCCTGGTTCATCCCCAACTACATCCAAAACCTCCCATGGTCCAAAGTACTGTGGCATGAGCTTACAGGAAATCCCGTGCTCCTGTCCCCGTTCTGAAGCCTTGACCTAGACCCTGTCCCCTACCTGAAACATAGATGGGCGGCGGTGCGTGTTCTCATATTTGATCATCGTCGCCTGTGTTCTACTGCCTGCTGCATATGGCTCTCATATCTATAGGAGAATTCCAAAGTGCGTGGAGCAGCAGTAGGCTGGTTCTCAGGTAGCAGAAAGTCAAGGAGGAGTCTAGGCTGTTAGGACTTACTCCCGTGGCACTATGAACTGCATTGTGGTACAGGCTGGTGATGAGAGCCAGCTTCTCATCCCAGTCCACTTGATTAGGCTTAATGTAATGCCTTAGCAAGTGTTGAACAGCGCGGTTCATTTGCTCTGCCTGTCCGTTTGCCTCTGGATGGTTTCCAGATATCATCTGCAACTGCGTTCCTTGTTCGACAGCTGCTGCCTTCCACAGTTCACTGGTGAACCGGACATCCCTGTCGCTGATTATAGACTTTGACAAGCCAAAGTCTTTGAACCAGTCTTCTTTAAATAGCTTGATAACATACTTGGTCTTTGTTGTTTCCGGCATGGCCAATAACCTAGCATACTTACTTGACATAGACGTAGCGCATACCACTCTCGCTGGTGACCAGCATATCCATAAAGTTCATGGACAGGCTCTCTCTAGGCCTTTGTACGCGGCTTGTCCCTCTGACAGACCTGACAAGTTTCCACGTACAGCTTCGCGTCTCTCATCATCGTGGGCCACCAGAACCGCTGCAGCAGATTAGCTACTGTCTTTTTGTAGCCAAAATGGCCAATGGCGTCATGACACTCTCCTAAAAATAAACTACACAAAGACTCTCTATCTGACACACACAAACGTTTATTCCCTGCCTTCTCAAGGAACAGCAGTCCGTTGACCAACTCAAACTCGACAGAAGTCACTTTGTTCTTCGCCTCGAGTCTGCGAATGATCTCAAACATAAACGGATCCTCACGATAGGCTTCCACCATAGAATGAGTGACATCGTCCGCAAACCCGAACTCAGTGATCAGCGCACCAGAGAAGTCAGGCCTACGTGACAAGGCATCAACGACTTTGTTGTACTCCCCCTTCAGATACTGGGGTTCAAAGTCATACTGTTCAATGACTCCGATCCAGCGCTTCAAGGCATCAAAGAGCACAGGCTGAGTTCTCATCCACTTTAGGGTCTGATGATCAGTCCTGACGATGAAGAACCTCCCAAGGAGATAATGTCTCGAATGGGTCAGTGCCTTGTAAATCGCGTAGAGCTCCTTCTCATAGGTGGACTTAGCCAACTTCTGAGAGGGCATCTTTTTGGACATGCACTCGACTGACGGGCATCTTTTTGGACATGCACTCGACTGGCCTCAACTTTGGCCCCTCCTGCTGCACTAGCACGACACCAATGCCATATTGGCTGGCATTCGTAGTTACTATGAACGGCTTGTCAGGATCAGGAAGTTTCAAGACCTCATGATGCGTCAACGCATGCTTCAGATGTCCAAAAGCAACCTTGCACCTGTTTGTCCACTCCCATGGGGCGTCAAGGCGGGTCAGGTCAGTCAAAGGGGCGGCCACATAGTATAGTTCTTAACAAAATTACGGTAGTAGCTGGTCATCTCTAAGAAAGACCTCTTCTCAGTCACAGACTGAGGACGCGGCCAGTCACGAATGTTGGCCACCTTCGCGTCATCGGGCTTTAATCCCTCCGCGGAAATCTCATGACCCAAGTACAAGATACGGGTGCGGCCAAACTCACACTTCTCACAGTTGATCTTGAACTTGTGCTGTCGAAGGAGACTAAGGACTTTGTCCAAATGAGCTACGTGCTCTTCGACAGTCCTACTAAAGATAAGTATGCTATCGAGGTACACGATGACAAACTTGTTCAAGTAGTCATGACAGATCCGATTCATCACGTGCTGAAAGGTGCCAGGAGCATTGCAAAGGCTGAAAGGCATCACCACAAACTCGTACAGACCATACCTGGACTTCAGTTCTATCTTACTGAAGTACCGACACCCTTGCACTCGATCTAACAAGTCGTCGAGCGCGGTAGGGGTTCTCGATTCTTGACAGTGATGGCATTGAGGCCCCTATAGTCAATGCACATCCTCAGAGTGCCCCCCTTCTTTGGTACGAATAGGACCGGAGAACCATAAGGAGAGACACTCGGTCGGATCCAACCCTTCTCTACGAGTTCCTTGAGTTGTCGGCGAAGCTCATCAAGCTCGCCTGGAGACATCTGATAGATCCTACCCTTCGGGATGCTAGACCCTGGGATAATTTCTATCGCGTGGACGACCTCCCTCTCGACAACCCCTCTCGGCTCTTCAAAAAGATCAGGGTACTTAGCAACTACTCCCTCTATCTCCGGCGACATTTTCACCGGCTCGCCTGCTGCAGAGACATAGACTAGATACATACCCTCCAGAATTTGCTTGTAATAGTTATAGAACGCGGCCGCACACATGCATCCACAGGACTCAATCAGACTACTAGCTTTGAACTTACATAATCTGGCGGTCCCTCCACCTGGCAAAGTGTGTTTGACTACTTTTCGGTCCCAATCAAACCGGGGTTGTGCTACGGAGAGGTAGTACATACCTAACAAGATATCCATGGGGAGATCATCGCTCACCAGGAACAAAACGTGATGTCTCAGTTCCCCTTCCTCGTACGGGAAACAACACTCAACATTCTGGAGGTAGTCATTAACTACCATGCGCTGTTTGTTGGCACAGGTCGACTCCACTTGCCGACTCAGGCACTGCACTTGCCCATGTAAGCGCATCCTCTCAATGCACGCAAGACTAATAAAGTTTCTAGTCGAGCAAGTATCATAATATGCCCCGGCCTTGCGACCACTGATGACTACCTCGCCGACGAGCATCTCTCCCTTAGGGCCTTTAGCCAATGCCGTCCAAGAAGCTAGTGGGTCTAATCTCCACACCTCCTCCTCTAGCTCCTCTAAGGACTCAAACACATTCATCGAACAGAGGCTCGATGGGTATGATGTGTTTGCGGGATGACGATGGAGTCAGTAGCTCGGGCCATCTCTCGAGATGGTGAGGATGTGTCCACCACCTCGACCCTAGCAGGAACAACTACTATTCCTACGGGCCCGACGCGTTTCCCGGAGCAGTGCCAGAACTGCTGAACACATTGCTACCAACAGGAGTAGAGGATCCCAACGCCTGCCCCATCGTAGGCGGGATCTTCTCGGTCACCTTTTTGTTTCGGCACTTGAATTGATTATGGCCATATTGGCCACAACGAATACAAGCCTGCCGGGTGTGCCGATCTCTCCACACGTCCTCTGTTATACCCGCTTTCTCCCATGGAGGAGCATTGGGGTCAACTTGACTCCTAGTCCGGGAACCTCCACGGCGTCTACCGGTCGCCTTACCTTTTTAAGCTATGGCAGCGACGACTACACCCCCTGAAGCTTTCTACGCTGCCAGCTTCTGAACCCACTCTCGACTGAAAATCATCATCCAATTCGATGGTGGAGCCATCGTTGTCGGCGAACATGACGCATCCCTTCGCTTTCCAGTTGGGAGGCAGTGACTTTTTCCTACCATCCGTCGTGGGTGTCTGACCATGCCCTATCTTTGCTTCCAGGTCTAGCGCCTTCTTGCTAAACGACGGGAAGTTGTACATGTTGATGTTGGCCTCACTTGCCAACTGATTCCTGAGAGGCATGGAAAAGCATCTCAGGTAGGAGGTGAGTAAAACCTGGGGTCATAGCGCACCCCAGGGACACAGATCAGATGCTCTGCTGCATCAGTGGCCTCTCTTATTTACTTAAACTGCCTGGTATGCAGTGTCAGGATAACGTCAGTAGCCTTTTGGGCCTCCTGAGGATCATGCCACCTGCCTTCCACCAACTTCAAGAAGTCATCCAGTTTCTGGGTGACCACCCAAGCGTGAAAGTCGTGACCGTACCCAAGTAGCTGCACTAAACCACTCACCATCTTGCCGCACTCCCCTCTAGATAGGAGGCAACCATAAGCACTTCCTCATGCAGCAAGGTAAGTTTGCACTTGACATAGATTGGCACTGCCCTCAAACATGTGTCGAGGTCTTCGCCCTTCTTATCCCCTGTAAAGGGTTTAGGAGCGGTGATGGCCGTCTTTGGAACCCACTGACTTGTCCCGGTAACTGCACCAATCCGGGTTGTGGACCTTGTGGTGCTGGAGCATGCTGCACTAGCTGTTGTTGGGGTTGTGAACCCTGCGGCTGTGCAGGCTGCGAGACAACAGATTGCCCGCTTACGGCAACCTGCGACGGAGGTTGGGAGAACACTGCCTGTACAAGAATCTGCACACTAGGACCTGCCGAGAACCCGCCTGTTAAAGGCATACCCAGGGAAATGGGCTGGACCGATGCTGGAGCTGTATATGGGGATACCCCAGTCACCGGTGGGACAAAAGGAGGAGGATGTACAACGGGCCAGACACCAGGCCCGGACAGTGATGGTGCCACCTGCGTTCGCCCGACCACCACGACCAAACTTGATTGGATGCCCTGTAAGATCGTCATTTGGTGATCTTGCGTCTCTACCACTCCTAGCAAGATCGACCTTAGGGTCCCGACATCGTCATCCAACTCTGCTGGGTCCATCTCCTCTAACTCACTAATGTCCGCTTGTCTCCGCTGCATCCTGGCTCTTCTTCTAATCATTCTCTCTTTCTCTGCCTTAATCTCACCTAAAGCCTGTTGTAGTTGTGCCTCGCGATCAGCAGCTCGCTGTATGGCGATCTCTTCGGGAGTCATCACTACCAGTTGGCTTGCCATTACGCCAGTTGACTAACTCAGGGTCTGTGCAATCGTTGACCCTAGAGATTCTGAGTTGTCGGCCTGGGAACTCTGTTGTGCAGCAGTTGCCATGGCTGCTGAAGCGGCGGCTTCGCTTGCGAGCGCCTTGCTTGCGTCTGCGGTCCTAACCCTCCGCTGCTGCTGCTGTCTCTCCCTCTGCTGACGGAACAGATATTTGTCGCCCTCTGGTCCTAACGCCAAGTGGGCTATCGGGCGTCTTGCCGATCGCAAGAGCCTATCGTCCGATTGTGGGACCTCCCTATCGCTCATAAACTACAATACTGCACACCGTCTGCACTAGGACACTCATTTAATGCCTACCGCAGCGTCATGCACAAACCGATTTAAAATAAATAAACTAATTAATCGGTGGCTATGTCAGAGACTATACATTTGGGTTCAACAGGTAAGTTCAGATTCTTGCAAACGAAAACTATTTTACTTCGACTAGTCCGCAAAAAGAAAGCACAATAAACAGATAACAGTTCTAACTCTGCTGTCTGTCAGATGTTAATGGTTGATCAAAATAAAAATAGAATCATTTGTTGGGTCTGTTTGCAAAATGGAATCTTGCCCAAACTTATCACATGGAATCTACCCCTCCCTCAGTTCTTCTTGAATGTCTCTTGTCGTCAACGTCCCTGAGCAATCCGAACAGTGTGCGTGTCTAAAGGTGTGCACGCGGCCCACCCCTGTGCCTCGAGTCTTGATGAGCTGGCCAGCCCTGCACAGTCTTTCTCCTCGCGTGCAGCGAGCCTTACACCGACCGATTGGCTGACCAGGAGGTGTTTATATGGACGGCCCCCGAAGTCCTCAAGAATTCTTTAACGTCGCAGACAGGACGACGATCACAGTCAATGGAAGGTACCCCGTCGGTGCTTATTTATAGACGCCCTGTCTCATTTGTACCATAGGGCTGGCCTGCCCCTCAGAACCCCTCTACAGCGCAACGAGCAGACAAAGGACAAAGCAGCAAAGCATGTGTGCTCTACTCCTTGTCGGTTGGCATGGTGACCGTGACCCAGTGCTTCGTCCAAGGCCCTTCAGATAGCACCGCTCTCTCCTTCCAGGTGCTTCACGTGAAGATTGACGACTCTCAAGGTTGAGCGCACACGACTCCTCACAATAGAGGACTCTCAAGACAAAACATACATCCTCACGGTAAAAAATGTCGAAGACGGTAGATAAGGTTAGGTGCAACGTACCTCAAAATAGCTGCCCCCAACCACAAATATTCTCACCAGATGCCCCGATGTTGATTGTGATGACCAATCGCTGCTTCAGCACAACCACCAGTGCACCACAGTTCCACCTCAGCATCGATCACACATCGGATAGTTCTCATCACACTGCGAACACCCAATATTACACCACATGCCGTCCTGGCGATACCCCTCTCCACCTGGGTCGCCTACTTATCTTCGCCCTCCTCACTACCCACGTCCCACGACACGGTCACTCACCGCACACACCAGGCCGCATTAGGCAGAAGACAAGCGCCAGATTAGCGCACCGTACCACAACTCCGATACCAAATTGCAAGGAAGATGAGCAATAGCGAACTTCAGAAATCAAACAGCATCATACACATGAGACCAGATAGTTGTGACCTCGAACCAATAGCAGAATTGCATCACGAGTTTCACCAAATAAGCGCACACCAAAAGCTCTTAATTGACAATGTTGGAATAGTCTCATCATCATCAACGAAAGAACCAATGTTGATATCCTATCTGGCGCTTGGCGCCCAGACTACGAATGGCAGATCCTATCTAGCCTAGACTACAATGCCGCTGATGACGTCAACAGCTTCCCAAGTACGAGCAGATCTCGGCCAATGCCGCACACCTCAAGCACAAGATATGTCTCCCGTACCACTTGCAACCTAGTTCCCCAACTCACAAATGCCACTTGCACCCAAGGACCACCATGCGCCTCATCCAGCATACAGCAGCGCAGCTCGGCTATGGCTGCCTGCTCCTTCCAGCTCGCGCGTGAACGCGTGAGCCTGGCTAGCGTTAGCGCAGCATGCAGCCAGTGCCCGAATGTCCAATGCGTGGGCAGGCCCTTCCCTATATCGAAGTGGCATGCTGCTGCGTGCTGTGCTGCGGTACTGGGCCCTGACCCAGAAGCTTCCGGTAGGCCCAGGGAGGCTGAGCCTCAGTCCAAACGAATCAGACCCAGGCCACCGACAAACTAGTGCCCAACTGCCCACAGTCTGAGTTGGGTCCATGCTGCGTATCTCGCCCAGGGCCTGACTGAGATACATTTGATAAAGGAGGCCAGGGCCTGGGCGCCTTCAACCAACTGGCGCTGCGCAACTGCCTGAATTTTACCCCAGTTGCGAAGTAGTCCAAAATAGGTCTCTTGTCATCTGTCGAGCCTGCCTTCACTTAGTGCGGCCGGCCTGTTGCAAATAGGGGCCTGGTAGGGCTTATCAAGGCCTTGTGCCTCACATTATTAGTAATGAATTGGATATTCGTAAATTTAAAGAATATCAATAGAACATTTTAGATCCAAGAGTTTCTATATAGATATAAATCTAAATCAATACTCTACCATTTGTTATTTCATTGTTATTTCATTTTCATTTGTACTTTTTTTATAACTTAAAAATTTATGAAAAAGTTCCCACGAAGAAGATATGGCAGTGCCTAACCCCCACATCACAGATATGCTGTTGCCAGGCTCAGCAGATAAAACACTTGCTTCACTGCTGCCCGCAACCCTAGCAGCGGCTTCCCAGCTGAGTGCCGGTCCAGCAGCGTGCCGACATCGACAAAAGCACTAAACAACTGCTCAGCAAAAGACCTCTAACCCTTTGGACCCATTCTACTTACAGTTCTACTCTAACATACTGGACTGGATTCCCTAAAACGTAAAACCAACAAACAGTTATGGGTCTGTGTTGTCCAGCAACAACGGGAACAGTCTGAAGCAAAAGTAATAAACCAACTGCCCGTTGAGGCCTGAAACGAGGCTGAGGCCCAATAGTACCCTTTTGCAGTAGTTTAGAGGATTTGCAGAAAAGTCCTTGTCAGTTTACGCCTATTTCAATTACCAGATAGGACCTAGAACGCAGAAAATTTGCAAAACTGTCCTAGAGAAACTGCAAGAACATTGCTTTCCTACCCTCCCAGGGAGCGAGGACCATCAAGCTGTTAGTGCCCACGAGGTGAGCGGTGGGGCAGTAAACCTTCTTGTTTCGCCCCATAAGCCAATACAACGGACTTGGCTGTCTTGAGAAGTTCCTTTCACGTAAAGCACTCAGTGTGTGGTTCTAAGAGGAACTTAACAAGGTACTCACAGTTGGGGCCCATCCCCCACTGGGCCTCAATTTGTTGCACTTCATATCCCTTCCCTGGGATGGGTGGACCGAATTGAGGGGCCCCATAACCCACTGGGCCTCAATTTGTTGCACTTCATATCCCTTCCCTGGGATGGTTGGACCGAATTGAGGGGGCCTGTCAGGAAATCCATTGGAAGATGTGAAAGGCAACAAATTTGATGCATGAAAGACATGATAGCTTTGGAGATGTGGAGGAAGATCGAGAACATAGGATGCACCGAAGGGGTCAACTCCCACTATATCCTGCACCTGCCATGAACCACAGTACACAGGCAAGAACTTCCGAGAGATATCCACTTCATCAGAGAACTCAGATCTTTTGATCCAAACCCTATGTCTCGGTCTAATGGTGGAAGGCAAGCGATGTTTGTTGGCCTATTCAATCATTCCCTTCTGGGTTTTATATGCATGTTAGTCCATGCGTTCTCTAAGTCCGATTCATATCTTCCGCTTCTGCCGTGCATTTGGGCGTTTGCCAGCTACCCTAGGAGTGGAGCTCCTTTGTCCCTGGGACTGATTGGAGCCCTTAGTGAAGCTCATTAGTGCCTGAGGCAAAGTCAAGACAGCCAGATCCGGGGAAACTCTTGCATCCTGGCTAGCTGACGGAGTCATTACTCCCTGGTCAGAGCCTGCAGAGTCTTCCTCAGACTCCAATTAACACAACCTACCTCCTCCCTTCCTCTAGCCCTGGGAAGAGGATCTGGTTGGAGGGCAACGTCCATGTCTAGTGCTGCCTTTCCAAAGGACCTCCAGTCCTTATAGTTAGTAACATACACGGCCCTAGCATACCCTTCTGGGGCTACCAGATAAACCACTTCAATTTATCTCCTTCTGACTATCTGATTGGCTGTCTTCTGGTCTCGCTCTTTATCAACAAATCTCTCCTCCAGGCCCTGGAATAACGAATCTATACCTCTAGTAGAGGTCCAATCTGCTAGCTGCTTCCTGACTCTATTAGCCTCAGAAATGGCCTACTTCAAGGCTGTACTAGCAAGGAGGCCTACCGTGGTCCTCAGCTTGTCCTCGTCTGAACAAGTGAAGCCCTTGAGGTAGGACCTCATTTACGCAATCTAGTCTAAGACATCCACTTTAGGGTCTTCCCCAGTGAACTCCTTGGGCTGCCCCATCTTTGGGAGCTTCCGCTGGCACCCGGGACACCATTGGGCCCACTCCCAATAATCAGCGCTGGCTTTCCCTTAGGGGAAGGCGGACGTTGACTTTTGGGAGAGCTTGCTCCTGAACCCTGTGCAGAGTGGGGGGGTTGAATATGGGGTTTACTAGAGTGAGAAGGAGATTGACCAAAGAAAGGAAGACGTTTCAATATTATGTCCTTCAGCTCTTGGAGAGTGCTCTCAACGTTGATAAGCTTAAGCTCCATAGCAGAAACATTGGCTTCCACCGCCGTCGTTACCCAATCATCCCAGGTCATGAAAATGTCCCTGCTATGTTCGGCCTCAAACGCAATCTACTTTCCAAGCTCCTTTTGGACCTAAAAAAATCCGCCGTCAGTTTGGGCAGAAGCAACGTATGCAGACAATTCTTCTCTGCTCCCAATCTTCCTTTCCTTATTCTCCGCTTCTTTTTTTCTCTCTTTACTCTCTTCATATCTTTTTAGCATTTTCCATAGCTTGCTCCCATTGTTTATATTCATTATCGAGTACAACTACTGCGGTCAGGGACTTCTTTTCCTCCCTGTCGTAGCCCTGACCACTTGATTTCCCATCAACCATGTTGTTCAACTAAAGAAAAGAAAAAGGAACTCGAATTAGACCATATACAGAATACACAGACTCAGCAAGTTGTTCTGTGACGTTTATTTCATAGTTGCGGCGCATTGAGGTGCGCGCCTCAGCGCACGTCTGGCGCACCTTGCGCAACGCACCGCGCATCGCACCAAGTGCGGCGCACTAAAAAAAAAAAAAAAAAAAAAA
>BFEA01000102.1:1829082-1859547 GCA_003427395.1 Chara braunii
CTGGAGAGCTTCTCTCTCTCTCTCTCTCTCTCTCCCTCTCTCTTTCTCTCTCTCTCTCTCTCTCTCTCTCTCACTTTGTCTCTCTCTCTCTCTCTCTCTCTCTATCTATCTATCTATCTATCTATCTATCTATCTATCTGTCTTTCTTTGTCTCTCTCTCGTTTGGAGCAATAACTGTGTGGTCTGCCAGTGCCCCGAGGATTGGCTGGGGGGGGATTGGCTGAGCTCTTGACCGCTATCAAATCTGTCTGCAATGATTGCAATGATTGCCCTGATGCTCAGGGGGTTGTCTGGGTATGCCTTTGCAATGTGGCTTCCATTACCCCTGCTGCCCACCTCCCCACCTTTCCTTGCTTGGCCACTGATATTTTAAGATTAGCCTTTTTAGTTCTTGTACTATTCAACTGGCCATGCCCTGGTACCATTCCATCTCAACCAAAGCTAGGGGTGGGGGCAGGAAAAATTCAGCAAAATCGGAAAGGGGTCAGATTGGGATAGAGGGATCAATCTTTGTCCAGTCCTGAAAGCAGAGGTGGTAGTCTTTTTCCCCTTCTTCTACGTCTTCCCCCCCCTTCCCCCCTCAATTCCATGTTACCTTTGCAATCCAACCCCCTTGGTCCCCGCCCAGCCAGTCATTGCAGAACCTCACAATATGTTGTTTAATTCCTTGTTTCAAGTGCCGATGCATAATCTTTTCTTTGAGTCTTTCCCATTGGATAGAGATATCATTTTGTATTTGTTCTTTTATTGCATTGATAAACTCCGTAACGTCTCTGCGCACCCCTTCCATTTCGAGTGTACATCGTCTCCACCAAATGGCCCAGATAACCGCCCGGCGTGCTATTTTAAACATATTGTCTTCGAAGGAGATGGTTTGCTGTGGGGCCCATGCCTCGCAGAGGAGCGTTCTCGAGTCCCATGGCCAGGGTTGTAAGGTACCCAGTTGTCTCTATACTCGGTCCCACCATCTCCATAACCATATCGCCGCAGGGCATTGTAAAAACATATGCTCTATAGTCTCCGGCCATTTCCAGGACGGGAAGGATGATGTGCATAGCTTGCACCATGGGAGTGCCAGTCCCTTTTGTTCAAGCCGCGTCCTGTCTATCAGCCGGTCATTGGTCGGCAAGGCCCTATGTTCCACTTGCCATTGGAGTGAGGCTAGCTTCGTTGGCATAGCTTTGCTTGCTTTGAACCATTTGACAGGTCGCAGCATGTCTCTCCCCACGTTTAGATGCTTCATCTAGCGCGCCTCGACGACATCTTTCAGGTTTACTTTCGGTCGCAGCATTCTGTAAGTTGCCTTGACTGAAGGCGTCTGTAATTGTCGTGTCCCAGACTTCCCCCTCCCAAATTGCTGGGTCCATATCCATTCGTCTGGGTCTAAAGACAGTTCTTGGATTGGTTTGTTTGGTTTGTATGCTTGTCACCGGTCCTTGTCTTTAAGGACACGAATATGGTAGGTCTCGGATATCGGGTTCCATGTTGTCTCTTCTGACAGTATCCGTTCCAGAAAATTATCTGCTTCTATTTTGAAACGGTTGGCCACTACCTCCTGTTCTGCCCCCATACCAACCTTGCGGGTGCACACTACATTGCCAACCACCCCCTCAGTATCCCAGAACCCTACCCAATCTCCCTCCAGTATCGTCGGTCCTTTTTCCAGGATTCGGACCCACTCAAGTGGAATGGCAAAGATAATGTGTTCCAATGCTTCTCCCACATGATGACAGTACCTCAGTTTCCTCCGTAGTTGGGGTTCTGACAACCAATCTTTGCTTTCTTGATCCCAAATATCCGTTGACCCTCAGCACGCCATTCTTAACCCAGCCTTTCCAATGATTTTTGGTGCTCCGGAAGACTCGGCTTTGGGGGCCAATCACCCATCGGTTTCCGAACAGTGGTTGACGAACCACTTCTTCCCACCGTATGGGTGGGATTTTGTCGGGCAGGGGCAGCTTGTGCCATGTCCTCAGTATCGTGGCCCAGAGAGGTTTCAAGTCTTGCATGACCGCCTGTCTGTCCGATACATTTTCCCCATGGGATGGAGTCGACTTTTGTGGTATAGCCCAGTATCTATCTTCAAGCCATGTTTCTGGTTCAACCTCTGGGGGCGCAGGTGGTGCTAGCCTAGCAATCTGCTACAATGCCAGTGGTTGCCATGGCGCGAGTGTGGAGAAGAGAAGGCCTTTTACCCATTGGAGAGCCAGGGCCATCACTTGAGTAGTCGGGTCAATTATCCCTAGCCCTCCTTTGGTTTTTGGTTGTATAACCCATTGCCAGGCCACTCTACTGATAGCATTTGGACATTCATGATTGTTTTTCCATAAAAAAGTTGCCACCTGTTTTTGAAGGGAAGATGTCGCAGGTTTGCTGTGTGTCCAAATTGTTGTTTTATACCAAAGGGCAGCCAAGATTACGTTATTGATTGGTAGGGCCATGCGGCTTCTCGTGCAGATTGAAGTTTTTTAATTAATTGAACATATTAATTGGATTATCAATTTATTCTCAAGGAAGTCTGACGGTCTTTCCATTGTGATAGTTTCCCCAGGACTGGTTGTATGAGTCATTCATCATTCAAGGGTGGTTTCCCTTCTGCTGTCATCTGGACCCCTAAAATTCTGATCGGTGCTTCTGTGGGTATCCATTTTATTTTGGGAGTGTCTGGTGGTCTCCCTCCTTGGTAGTGTAACCACCACCCTTGTGTCTTGTTTCCCCAATTTACCGTCATATCTGAAAGGGAGCAAAACTGATCAATCAGCTTTTGGATTTCTAGCATATTTTCGTAAGATGCATCGATCATTATGGTAAGATCGTCTGCAAAAAGAGAGCAGACGGGGATAGCGTCCTCTGGGATAGAGGTGAGCCTTATCTTTCTGAGGTTTTTGTGGACTCTTAAGTTTGCTGACAGGGCCTCCATTATTATGACAAAAAGATAAGGGGCGATGGGGTCTCCTTGCCTCACTGACCGTTCCAGGTGTATAGCAGGGGCCAGTCTACCATTGACTTGGACGGTCGTTGTGGCATTCTGATGCAGGATTTCTACCCATCTCTTGAAGGTCGGGCCGAAATTCATCTTTTCCAGACATTTGTCCAAGAAGGTTCAGTCAACATGATCATATGCTTTTTCAAAATCCACAAAAATGATGGCAGCATTATGTTTAGATTGTCTTGATAGTTTAATGACCTCGTTAACCAACAGAATGTTGTCTTGGATTTTACACCCGTTGATGAAGCCAATATGTGCTAGGTGGATAATATCTCCCATCACCTCCTCCAGGCGGTTTGTCAGAGTCTTTGCTACCAATTTATAGACAACAGTTAAGAGGGTGATCTGTAGTTTCTAATGTTTATTTGATCCCCCTTTTTATATAGCAGGGTCAAAATGCCCTACCCCACCAACTCGCCCATCTGGCCCGTGGTCCATACTGCGTTATAGTAGTCCATCAGATCCTGTGCTAAGGTGCTCCATGTGGACTCCCAAAATTCCTTAGGGAGGCCATCGATTCCAGGGGTAGTTTCCTCCTTCATTTGCATAAGCGCCGACCACACCTCTTCCTTGGACAAGGGCAACTCAAGCGTTTCCTTTTGCTGTTCCAAGAGACTGTTTTGCAATAGGTTCAAAAAAACGTCTATTTCTATCATCCTTTGTTCATATGTTTTTTCCTTGCATCTGGATGTGAAGAGGTCTTTAAAGAAGTCTCTTGCTATCCGAACACATCCAGCTGTAGACGTGGTCAATGGGCCCCCAGGTTGTGACGGGTCATACATCGCCTCTATAGTGGTTTTGGCCGTCCTTATCCTGGCTAGGGAAAAAAACGGGCGTCCATTGTCCCATATGTCTTGTATCTGTGCAATTTCCCCCTAATTCGTGCTCCCTGCCATCTGTGTTCCATGTACTCTAACAAGTGAGCCTCTGTGGACTCGATGGCCACAGAGAGCTCCCTTGTATCCAGATTTTCATTTTGCCCTTTTTGTTGTTTTAATTGACATAGTTGGTGGTGTAGGTCCATTTCTTCCGCAAGCCGTCGGGTAGCCGGCCCTTTAGCGAATTCACTAGATTTTTTGGCTAAAAAGACTAGTCCATTGTTAAACCACAGGATACCATTTTGAATTGTTTCTTTGTGTGTTCTCCAATACTGACATATGTCGTGTATAAAATTCTGAAAATCTTTGCTTGCTAATAGGGATGTATTTAGTTTGTAGAATCCACGGCCCTGGTCTGGCCGCTTCCTAAAGGAGAGGACGACCACGCACATTGTGTGGTCTAACCCAGGGTAGGCACTCCGTGGGAACACTTCCACTAATTGCAAAGCCCCTTCCAAGTCTTGCGAGATTAATATTAAATTGATTCTTGATCTTGTGACTTTTTCAGTTCCGTTTTTTCTATAACAGGAAAAGGTTCGTCTGGTCGAAAATTCTCTACGAAAGAGGTCGTACATTCCCAATGATGTACATAGATTTGCGATTATCTGCTCATCTGTTTCCACGTAGACTGGGCATGGGGAGGGAAGGCGTCATTTGTCAAGCCAGCGGTCGGGGGCTGCGTTGAAATCCCCCGCCAAAATGGTCGGGATCCCATCAGTCGGGATTCTGTTGGTGATAGCTTCGAAGAAGGCCCGCCTGGCCCCTACCTTGTTCGGTCCATACGCACAGAAGATTCGTATCATCTCCAGCTCCAGCATTACCAGGACTGACACCTATCTCCCTTCTATCTGATCTTTCTCCCAATGAACAAGTTCAGCCCTTGAGTTGGGAGGGATCCAAATAGCCACCCCCGCGCTCCCCGGTCTTGGGGCATGCGCCCGAAAGGCCTGGCAGGGCCATACCTCCTTGCGTGCATGGTGGTGCTCCGCCTTGTCCATAAGGCGGGTTTCCTGGACACATATGACATCTGGCCAATCCCTCCCTTCTATCCCTCTTAGTTGTTCCCATATGGCCTATTTCTTTTGAGGGGGGGCCGTGGCCAAATTGTTCACATTCAGAGACCTCAAGTTTAAGTGTGCTTTTCTTTTTGTCTGCGCCCATACCTTATTCTTCCCATACAAGATCTTTGTCAAATCCATTCTTGTCTTCCTCCTCTCCACCCTCACTCTTCATCCCCTTATCCCAATGCCTCCCACTCCACCAGGTCCCAATTTGCCTCCTTTATGCCAGCTGTGTGAAGATGTCCTTCCTTCATAATTCTGAGGAGGGTTGTTCGAACATTTCCCTCTGGCCAGTTTTTGCTGCTCTGGATTTTCTGAAGTTGGAGATCCAACAATGCATTTTATGAGAGCCACCGCAGACCCGTCTCCTTTCCAGGTTCGAACAACACATATAGGTATGTATCTGTCAACGTATGTTGGCCATATGTGACTCTTTTAACCGCCATTGCCCCTGGTTGGTATGTGCAGCGTAAGAATTCCTTCATTTCCATTTGGAATGCCTCCTCCCCAGATGACAACCAATGAGGCACTTTGGGTTCCCACCCGTGTAACCTCCCCCTTTTGTGATTGCGGTAGACTTGTCAGGCCTATTTCCCACCTTCCTTCCTTTTTCCGCACCGGCACTGCCATCACATCTGTTTTTGATAGTGATTGCAGCCATTGTCCTTTTTCTGGGACGTGTCTGAGCTTCTGCCTCCCCACGGGGCCCGCTTTCGTTTGTGATCCTCCTTCACTTCCTCCTATCCCATCCATGTTTTTGACCGTTTTTTCTTTTTTTCCTTGTTCCTCTGGGGTATCTTCCGGTGCAGCAGTTGGGGGGTGGAATCTTGTGAGGACGATACTCAGCATTTGGTGGCAGACCTCTTCCCAACACATTTTTTGTGGAAGTCTCTGGTCCAGGACAAATCTGAGGCTCCCACTGTTCTCCAATAGCGGGATGAGTTCTCTGAATGCATTGTCCCAGAATTCCTCAGACAGATCTGGGAATTTAAGGTGTAAATTGTGCATTATCCATTCATATACGTTTCTTAATCTATCCTCCGCCGTTTCGGATTCAGCCTGCTGGTCTGTCTGTCCTTCYTTCATTTCCTTTTTCTCTTCCGCGTCTTGCATCACCTCACCTATCGTAGGGGGAGGTGGGGGGGGGGGGGATGCTCCTTGAATTTCCTTCACTTCCATGGGAGTCGGTCCGAAGACTTTACTAAAGATATCAGTTTGACTCGTCCCCATCTCCCCCTCTTGTTCCTCACCCTGCTTCCTTTTTCCTTTCCCCTTTCCCTTCTCCTTTCCCCCCTCTGGCATCCACTTCAGTACCCCTTCCTTCTTCTCCCTCTGTTTCTCTGAGACTTGTCCGACTTCCATCCCTTTTGCCTCCTCCTGCATCCTGCCCAGGTAGTCCTTCGCTTTTGGCCCCATAGTATGTATGGCATACTGCGTAGCCACACGGGCCCTGCAGGGCCCGTCCCGGACTTTCAGCCTAAAGCCTAAAAGTTAGGGCTTACAGGCCCCGGTCGTTTCAGCCTGAAAGCTGAAATACGAGGGCCTGCAGGCCCTATTCCGTTTCAGCCTATTTCTGGGCCTTTCAGGCCCAAAGTTTTTCCAGTCTGAAACGGAGGGCCTTTTTTAGGCCCTCATTGTTTCGACTGCCCCTAAGACTCAGGCACGAATACAGGGTTTCGGAACAGGCCAGAAATAGTTTGTTCCTCACGAGCTTGAGCAGGAGCTGTAGCGGCAGCCCCTGCCTCCGATAGCCTCCTGGACTGCTCGCCTGCAGTCAGGAGGCACCCGGTAGTACATAGGCAGTTCCCATGCACTTCCTGGGTAGGTAGTTGTCAGTAGGCACGAGTAGTCTTCAGGATTCGGCCGCATCACTCAGAAGGAGCGTTGCAGTAGTCTTCAGCGCTAGGAAGTAGTCTTCATCGTTAGCTGTAGTCTTCGGCGCTGGGCGCCATAGCCATAGCAGTAGTCTTCAGCGTTGGGCGCTGGTAGGTGGTAGATCGTAGAGTGGGGAGAGANTGAAAGCTGAAATACGAGGGCCTGCAGGCCCTATTCCGTTTCAGCCTATTTCTGGGCCTTTCAGGCCCAAAGTTTTTCCAGTCTGAAACGGAGGGCCTTTTTCAGGCCCTCATTGCTTCGACCGCCCCTAAGACTCAGGCACGAATACAGGGTTTCGGAACAGGCCAAAAATAGCTTGTTCCTCACGAGCTTGAGCAGGAGCTGCAGCGGCAGCCCCTGCCTCCGATCGGCATTGGCAAGAGCAGCCTTATGGACTGCTCACCTGCAGTCAGGAGGCACCCGGTAGTACATAGGCAGTTCTCATGCACTTCCCGGGTAGGTAGTTGTCAGTAGGCACGAGTAGTCTTCAGGATTCGGCCGCAGCACTCAGGAGGAGTGTTGCAGTAGTCTTCAGCGCTAGGCAGTAGTCTTCAGCGTTAGCTGTAGTCTTCGGCGCTGGGCGCCATAGCCATAGCAGTAGTCTTCAGCGTTGGGCGCTGGTAGGTGGTAGATCGTAGAGTGGGGAGAGATACTGGCGGAGGCCAGTGGTACGTACCTGTGGCGCCATCGCTTCAACTCCATCTTCGAGGTACCTGCATCAAGGCGCCAACTTCACATGTTAGTACTGGACACAGAGAGAGAGAGAGAGTTTTTTTTCTTCCTCTTCTAAGTCCACCATCTTTTCTCACCCTCTCACCACCTGACTTCTCAGACTACGACAGAGAGAGACAGAGTTGTGACTTGAGACTTGACGACGTTGGATCCAAACTCGACATTTGGGATTCAGACATTTTGACGAGGGACTATTTGGGCCTGTGCGAAGACTTGGTGTTGACGACATTCTCATCTTCCCCTCCTCTTCGTCTAACCCCCTTCCTCTTCGTCTGTGTATGGTAGGGGCTGGCGCAGTCTTCCTGTGTGAAGCGCCAGATCCCATTCACACCGTGTAACGATGACGATGATGTATGTTCAGAGCTGCATTGCAATATTGATTGTCGGATCATTGGTATCTAAGTCTTCCGCTGTGCTATCTTATACTTTGTATTGAGAGGTCGGTTCTTGTTCTGGTCTGCAACGTTACATTATGCAACAGTTTGGTATCGGAGAGGACCTCTCATTCAAAAGACCTGCTCAATCAAATAGCCAGCTTGCTTGATCTATTGATTACTCGTTAGTAAATCAAGTAGGACTTCGTCAAATCTCTGAAATTTGTTTTTCTCGCAACAATTATCTGAAAATTTCTGATATTTGCATTTCGTTTTACCGAAAAATTTCTGATATTTGTAGTTCGTTTTTACATAACAAATATCTGAAAATTTCTGATAAATCGCATTTTCGTTTTGTCTGAAAATTCCCGATAGTAGCTTTTCGTTTCTCTGATATTTCGCATACATAGCTAAAATTCCTGAAGTTAGTATTTCATTCTCTAGGCATATTGGGATAACGATAGAAGTGGTCATGTTCTCGGAAACTGGAATTATTCTTTTATGAAAATCGAATTTCCATTCTATCTCGCAATTTTTTTTTTCGAAAACCGGAATCTTGCGAAGTCTACCAATATTGCGTTAGGCATATTCGGAGGTTGCCATATTCTCAAAAACTGGATTTCATCATTTTCTGAAAATCGCATCCTTACTCCATTTCGCAAAAAAAAATTCAAGATCGCATTTTGTAAAAGCCGAAACTTTGCGGAACCTAGCCTAGATCTCGTTCATAGTACTCTTCTGACATGTCCTACTCATAATAGATCGACAGATATACAAAAAAAAAAGAAAAAAAATAAGGAAGTAGTCCTCTTTTATTTTTTTATTTTTATTTTATCTGTTGATTAGGGCCGGAGGAAAGTATTGTTGGGTTGGTTTCCTACCTGCGTTTTCCCTCCCACCCACCCTCTGCATGCATTTCCGGGTTGGTACAGTACCACATCAGACATAGTGACACGTCAGCAGGCCACGTCACCAGTGACACGTCAGCAGTGACACGTCAGCAGGCCACATCGACAGTGACACGTCAGCAGTGCCACGTCAGACACAGTGTCACGTAAGCAGTGCCACGTCAGCAGTGCCACGTCAGACAAAGTGCCACGTCAGCAGTGCCACGTTAGCAACATGATGGGCCTACCAGGCCAATTGGCCAATGAGCCCATTGCCGACTACAAAAGCGCTTCCAGGCTCAGCTCGCTTTAATCGAGGCTGAGGAACAACGCCAGCTGGCAGCCAAGGCTGCCCAGCTACAGGTTGAAGAAGCGGCAACAGCAGAGAAGTTGTGGCTACAGGCCGAAGCAGACGCAGATGCCTAGGCTCGCCGCAACGAAGCCCAGGATCTGCTGCAGCGGCATGAAGCCAGCAGCATCGAGAGACCCAAGTTCTGGCACTTTGAACCGAACGGCGACGAGGCAACACCGGAAGAGCAGCATAAGGAGTTCTTCTCCAAACTCGTGACACGGTTGTTGCATGCTTGCAACTACCAATGGTCCGAGTTAGAGAAACAGAACCAGGAAATGCAGCAACAGTACCAGGATCTGAAGACACAGCACCAAGAGTTGGCGAACCTCCGTCGGATGGTGCAGAGCCACGAGGATGCTACACGGGCACTCAATTCTCGTGTACTGGACCTGGAACAGACTGTACCAGGACCAGATGTTGGTGCCTCCAACAGTGCACCCTCTAGCCGCCAACTGGAGGAACGCGTTGACAACGTAGTGGCAATGCTCGGCGACTTCAGCACCTGCGCTGCGCCGACCACCATCAGCAGTCAGCTGCATACCTTGAAGACCGAGGTCCAGCAGCTGCAATCGACGAACACGGATGGCAATCCTAAGTTGTACAAAATGCCAACTTTCCAACTGGACAAGTTCGACGACTACACGCAGCAGGATCCGGTCCTCTGGTGGGAAGCATTCACGACGCAACTTCGGATTCTGCCTGTCGCTAAGCATGTGTACATCGACGCCCTCTTCATGAACTCAAAGGGCGGATGCCAGACCTGGTTGACCCACCTGGCAACCTCTCACGACGTCGACGTACCAGACTTGAAGGACAAGATCACATGGGAGAAACTGACACGGTTGTGGAAGAAATGGTTCATCGTCGACGACGCGCCGGCACTCGCCATCAACCGTTTTTTCACCATGTCACAGGGCAACACAATAACACGAGACTGGCTCACGGAATGGCAGAAGATCGCGGCAGTGCCCGATCTGGACTTACCATTCACTCATCTACGTCGTGAGTTCTATAACGGGTCATGCGCTGCGCTGAGCCAGGCACTTGGTGATCGCGAGCAGTATGCATCTTTCGTCGAAATCATCGACAAGCCAAGAGAGATCATCAAGACCAACAGGGCGGCTGCACACGAGAAGTCCACGTGGCAGCCAACCTATGTGGAGAGGGTAAGAACTGGTCTGCGACAACAGCAGTTCGCTGCAGTCCAATCGGACAGTGGAGAAGACCCAACAGCCACTCCAGCATCACGTGAGGGAGATTAGGTGGCTGTTGTCCAGCCGCGAAGCAACAACAAGTCCCGGAACAATGGGAAGGCGAAACCAGCATCGCAGGCCGGAAATGGACAACCAGCACCACCATGAGTCAAGTTCGGCTTGAATGAGCCCGAGTATAAGTACCGCGGCCGTTACGGATGCTGCTACTGGTGCAACAGCACCAAGCACAAGACCTCTCTTTGCCAGGATCAGGCCAAGGAGGATGTGCGCCTCAGCTCAACTCGGGAAAGTGAGTTTCGCGGGAGGTGAGGCGACTCCACCCCCCACTCCACCAGATTCGGTCGCCTTGCTAGCGGCCTCCTACACATCTGGGGAGGATGCGAATGCCACAAGTCCTCGGTACACTTACGAGGATTATGTTGTCCACTTGGTTCCACCGCTGGACCAACCGCTCCACGTGCAACAATCTACCGCATGCACGGTTTCATCACCATCGGCAACCGATTCGGCAGCTTCGCCGTCATCTACCGCCGGGGATTCAATGTCATGGTCAAGTCTTGAAGAACTCGGCCCGTCGACTTTTGAGGACTTCCAATGGATGCCCCTGCCCCGGTCCGTTCGATTGCCGAAACCGCATTGCAACGTGCTCAAAGCACAATTGCGGGACAACTTGCACACTGCAGTACCGACTCCGTTGATGGACGCCGGAGTAGAGGTTGTCGACCTTCACGCCTACATTGCGAAGATCGACCGCGAGTTCAAGACGCAACGGTACGACGACATCGATGCACCATTGCTATATGTACTCATTCAGATCGGAGAGGCGACCTGCAGCGCTTTGATTGATTGGGGAGCATCTCGCAACTACATGAGTCGGGACTTCATGGTACGCGCCGGCCTTGGCCCACGAGTCCGAAGGAAGTCCCAGCCCACGCAAGTCACGTTGACGGACGGTCACACGCACAAGTCAATCGACCGGTGCATTGATGACGTCCCAGTGTACTTTGCCCCTCACGCAAGTGAGGCGGTGTCCTTTGACATTCTGGACACCAAATTCGACATGATCTTGGGCATGTCATGGCTGCGAAGCGAGGAYCACCCGGTGRACTTCTACCGYCGCACCRTTCACRTTCGTGATCGGAACGGAGTACTAGTCCCATGCACGGTAGCTCCTCCTCACCCTTCAGTCAACTGTCACGTGGTATCCGCTGCAAGCATGCGAGCTTCCATCATCAGAGACGACATCGAGGAGATGGGGGTGTGTTTTCTCCACGCCCTCCCGCCCCATGACGCTTCATCGACGGACTCTTCTTCGGATCCACGTATCACCGAGCTTCTCGACGCCTACAGCGACGTATTCAAAGGCCCGCACGGAGTAGTACCGGATCGGCCCATCCGCCACGAGATCATCCTCGAGAACGGGGCCGTACCTCCACGCGGTTGCATCTACCGAATGAGCGAGGAAGAGTTAAGTGTGCTTCGGGCACAACTCGACGACCTTCTGGAGAAAGGCTGGATTCGGCCTAGCTCATCGCCATACTGTGCTCCTGTTCTCTTCGTCCGGAATAAGAACAAGGATCTGCGGTTGTGCATCGATTATCGCAAGCTCAACGCGCAGACGATCAGAAACGTCGGCCCTCTCCCACGCATCAACGATCTTCTCGAGCGACCGGGTGGCGCCAAGTTCTTCTCCAAGCTCGATCTCAAGTCGGGATATCACCAACTCGAGATCCGGCAGGAGGATCGCTACAAGACCACGTTTAAGATGCGATATGGGCATTTCGAATGGCTGGTTATGCCATTTGGCCTTACGAATGCCCCGACCACTTTCCAAGCGGCTATGACAACGGAGTTCCGACACATGCTGGATCGATACGTACTTATCTACCTCGACGACATCCTAGAGTACAGCCGGAGTTTGGAGGAGCATGTGGAACACCTGCGCACCGTTTTGAAGCGGCTACGTCAAGCCAAGTTCAAAGCCAACCGCGACAAGTGCGAATTCGCGCGGCAAGAGCTGGAGTACTTGGGACACTATGGGACGCCGAAAGGCATCCGTCCGCTTGCGGACAAGATCGAGGCCCTACGAGTATGGCCCGAGCCCACCAACACCATGGACGTTCGTTCATTCATGGGTTTGGCGGGCTACTATCAGCGATTCATCATCAGATACTCCAGGATTGTTGCACCTATGACGAGGTTACAGTCGCCAAAGGTGTCATTCGTATTCGATGACGACGCACGCCGATCATTCCAAACACTCAAGACGACCATGCTCATGGCACCCGTCCTTAGCATCTATGACCCCGTCCTGCCTACGAGTGACTACGAATGCTTCCGGATATGGCATTGGGGCAGTCTTGGAACAACACGACGGCGACGATTGGCACCCTGTGGAGTATTTCAGCCACAAAGTGCCTCCCATCAACTCGCTTGATAATGCAAGGAAGAAGGAGCTGCTCACATTCGTCATGACTCTCAAGCGATGGCGGCATTTCCTCGTTGGGCGTCGTAGGTTCACATGGGTTACGAACAACAATCCATTGACCTACTACAAGACGCAGGATACGGTGAGCAGCACGATCGGACGATGGATGTACTTCATTGACCAGTTTGACTTCACATCGAAACATCTTCCCGGCCTCTCCAATCGCGCAGCAAGTGCACTCTCGCGAAGACCCGATCTTTGCGTTATGACACATCATGCCTTCGCATTCGACGAGGAGCTTCAGCGACACTTCATCCGGGCATATGAGTCTGATCCGGATTTCGCCACGCTGTATGCACAACTATCTTCGGATCACCCGCCGGCCAGCCACTATCGCATTGCTGACGGGTACTTGCTCCTCCACTCGAGAGGCAAGGACTTACTATGTGTCCCATGCGACCGCCGTCTTCGGACTCGCCTCCTCGGCGAGTATCATGATTCACGACTCGCCGGCCATTTCGGAGTCAACCGCACTATTGCACGGCTTCGACAACGATTCTGATGGCCCGACCTCATTACCGATGTCACTCGGTATTGCGACTCTTGCGAAGTTTGTCGACGCAGCAAGCCCCGCAACCGCAATCCCTACGGTGAGTTACGCCCGATGCCTATCCCACGGGAACCCGGGCTCTCCATTGCCATGGACGTCACCGGTCCGTTCCCTCGCGACCGGCTCGGGCACGACGGCATCCTCACGGTTGTGGACCGATTGAGTAAGTACGCACGTTTTCTTCCTTGCAAGTACTACTCCACGGCTCCCGACCTGGCACGCCTCCTGCACACTGGTTGGATTTGTGGTCACGGTGTACCAGAAGACATAGTCAGCGACCGCGACACCCGCTTGATGTCGGCATTTTGGACTGCTCTCATGCAGGAGTCTGGCACGAAGATGAAACCAAGTTTGCCTCGGCATCCACAGACGGACGGACAGACAGAGCGGGCACATCAAACCGCTCAAATGATGCTTCGTACACTCATCTGTCCGGACCAGAAAGATTGGGTTGACCGCCTCCCCGACATCGAGTTCGCCTACAACACTTCGATGCATCGGGCGATCGGCGTGACTCCATTCGAGTTGCACCACGGTGGACGGAAAGGCCGGATCTTCGCCGACCTTCTCCTCCCTCGACCAGCCGACATTGACGCTGCCTGCTCTCCCGCTTCCGTCCGGAAGTACAGGGAATTGTTGACTCAAGCCCGTGCGAACATGCAAAAGGCTCAAGTCCGCATGCAGCAGCAAGCCAACAGGGGTCGCGTACCATGTCCCATCCGCGCCGGTGATCTGGTTTGGGTTTCCGCAGAAGAGTTTGCACTGGAATAGGATGTTTCACGCAAGCTGCTTCCCAAGTGGTTTGAACCTTGGTCTGTGACAGCAGCCGCGGGCGATGAGCCCAATAGCCCTTCATTTGTGATCAACATTCCCGAGCATCTGACGGTTCATCCAGCCTTTCACGCCTCGAAGCTGGCAACATATACACCAGCTACGAGTGACGACTTCCCCGGCCGACGATCGCATGACCCTTCTTCTATGGATGGTCATCAGGAGGTTGACCGCTTCATCTCGGATCGCAAGTACGGCAGCAAGCCGCGACAGTACAAAGTTACATTCAGAGCATGCAATCCCGACGACACTCGGTGGATTTCAGGAGCAGATTTGAAAGCATCCGCACCGCTGATCTACGCTCACTACGAGCGTCAAAGGTTAGCCAAGGGACCCCCACGACCTGCCCCTCCCACCCGGACTGTGGTCCCTCCCTCAAACAGACAGCTTCGCCCTCGCAGGTAAGCTCGGTCTTTCAAGGAGGGGAGGGTGTGGCATACTGCGTAGCCACACGGGCCCTACAGGACCCGTCCCGAACTTTCAGCCTAAAAGCCTAAAAGTTACGGCTTATAGGCCCCGGTCGTTTCAGCTTGAAAGCTGAAATACGAGGGCCTGCAGGCCCTATTCCGTTTCAGCCTATTTCTGGGCCTTTCAGGCCCAAAGTTTTTCCAGTCTGAAACGGAGGGCCTTTTTCAGGCCCTCATTGCTTCGACCGCCCCTAAGACTCAGGCACGAATACAGGGTTTCGGAACAGGCCAAAAATAGCTTGTTCCTCACGAGCTTGAGCAGGAGCTGCAGCGGCAGCCCCTGCCTCCGATCGGCATTGGCAAGAGCAGCCTTATGGACTGCTCACCTGCAGTCAGGAGGCACCCGGTAGTACATAGGCAGTTCTCATGCACTTCCCGGGTAGGTAGTTGTCAGTAGGCACGAGTAGTCTTCAGGATTCGGCCGCAGCACTCAGGAGGAGTGTTGCAGTAGTCTTCAGCGCTAGGCAGTAGTCTTCAGCGTTAGCTGTAGTCTTCGGCGCTGGGCGCCATAGCCATAGCAGTAGTCTTCAGCGTTGGGCGCTGGTAGGTGGTAGATCGTAGAGTGGGGAGAGATACTGGCGGAGGCCAGTGGTACGTACCTATGGCGCCATCGCTCCAGCTCCATCTTCGAGGTACCTGCATCAAGGCGCCAACTTCACAGGTTAGTACTGGACACAGAGAGAGAGAGAGTTCTTCTTCTTCCTCTTCTAAGCCCACCATCTCTTCTCACCCTCTCACCACCTGACTTCTCAGACTATGACAGAGAGAGACAGAGTTGTGACTTGAGAATTGACGACCTTGGATCCAGACTTGACATTTGGGATTCAAACATTTGGGTCTGTGCGAAGACTTGGTGTTGACGACATTCCCATCTTCCCCTCCTCTTCGTCTAACCCCCTTCCTCTTCGTCTGTGTATGGTAGGGGTTGGCGCAGTCTTTTTGTGTGAAGCGCCAGACCCCATTCACACCGTGTAACGATGACGATGATGTATGTTCAGAGTTGCATTGCAATATTGATTGTCGGATCATTGGTATCTAAGTCTTCCGCTGTGCTATCTTATACTTTGTATTGAGAGGTCGGTTCTTGTTTTGGTCTGCAACGTTACAGTATGCAACAGTATGTGTCCCACCTGGACCCTTTTCCTTCCATTGAGGTTCCTTCCGTTGAGATTTCAGTTTCTTGTCACTCTCTTTCTGGCCTGGGGGAGGTGGGAAGGGGGGGGGGGGGGGGCCTTGTTCAGGCAGCTATGGGGGATACCACGTGTTGGGCGGGCTCGTATCCCATCATTGTTCTCCTCTACCTTCCCATTTCCATCTAAAAAGTTGCCCGTTCACATCCTTCTCTTCCACATAGACCCAACCTTCATGGCCAGGGTCTACCGTCGTCCATCTGGTAGGTGAGAGCGGGCCCTATTGCAGCCTGCCTGTGGCCCGTTCACGTTTGAGAGGGTGATGGGGCCATGCAGTCTCTTTTCCTATGTGCCCATATGCCTTGCATCTGAAGCACCATGGCCTCATCTTATGGGCAGTGTGTACCTGATAGACCCTTCCCCCTACTTTGAATGGAACAATGTCATTTATAGTAAAGAGTTGATCATGTGGCAAATCCTAAGCCAGCATAACATGGTCATCCGGTTTGGCCACGTACGACGGGAGTGGCCCGATGAAGTCCATGATATTGTACCGCTGGCCGAACTCATGAATAAAGGCGGCTTGTATTTCAACTGGTATTTGTCTTAATTCGACCCAGTAATATTCCCGCATCATCTGTTCCCATCTTTCCTCTGGACCCATTTTTTGGGAGAGCCAGGGGTATACACGTACCTCCGATCTGCCACACCTCAACCTCTTCCAGCTATCCATACGAAGTTTATCCTGTTCAAAAATAGAGAGGATTGTGTAAACAGTGGAAGAGATGGGTTGTATAAAAAAAACTCATGAACAGCCTCCGGGCTGCCTTTCATCTCTTCCAACTATTTACATATCCATTTTATTTTTTCATTTGTGGATTTGTAGGCCGCGTCGTCATGAAATACCCAATTGCTGCCATACTGTGTGTAAATTTTTTCTCTCTCCACCAGTTTGTTGGGTGGGTAGGTTCTGACAAGCAACTTTCTTCCCCCTTGATCCATCACACTGTTTTCTGCAGGGTTCAGGAACAGAGTGAGAAAGAACGTGTGCGCTGGGGATAGGTTTTTTAGGGGGATCTGTAAATCAGTGGTTTGTGCTCCCATCGCATCGCATCCCCCCTCTTGTTGTCTTTTGATGCATAGAGTCTTGTCTTGCATTGTATTGCGGACTCTGCTCACCCATGAGGGTTGTTGCCCTACATCCCCCTTTCGTCGCCCCGCTTCCTCCTCCTGATTTCTCCCCTTCTTTTTTTCTTCGGTTCGTCTGGCTGCCTTTACCACGTCTCCTTGTTTTTATTTCCTCTCCTCTTCACTTAACATGACCCCTACTTCCTTCATAACTATGTCGTTTTCATTCCTCAAGTTTTGCTTGCCTTCCTCCTCCTTGCTTGTGTTCCACAACCTCCCACTTCCTTCTTCCCCTTGGGTTATGCTCTGAAGTGTGTTTCCACTTGGCAGGGCTTGTTTTCTCCCGGTCCCCATCAACCCAGACATGTGGCTCATCCTCCCGCTTCCTTCTTCCCTTTGGGTTATGCTCTGAAGTGTGTTTCCACTCGGCAGGGCTTGTTTCCTCCCGGTCCCCATCAACCAAGACATGTGACTCGTAGCCCCCCTGTAGAGTAGTAACGTACTTCGTCGTCCCCCTTTCTTCATTGATATTTTTAACGGAGTCATGTCAACAATTCGGCAATTCTCGAACGTTTTTTACCGGATATGTTCTGTTTTGGCTGATTTTTTATTCTTTTTTTGGATCGGGTCTTTTTTTTTTTTACTGGTCAGGCGAGACAAGCGGGGGAGGTGCTAGGTGGTGAGAGGGGGGAGTTAAGAGGGAAGTATGTTACTCTGTCTTTGCAGTCAGTGCTCTCTCTCGTTTTCGGCTCCTCTGTTGTCGCTGCCTTCCAGTTTTCCGGTGTGTCCCATGTATTCTCCCGATGGCTTTGTGTCGCTGCTCACCCGCTGCCACGTCAGATTTCTCCTCCTTCCGCCTCAACTTCACCCGCCACCTGGGAATCACACCCGTTGTTGTTTACAGTTACCTTATGCAATCGCCTTTCCACCTCGATCTTGTTCTTGCGTCTGTTGTCTCCTTGCCCACCTCAATCTCGTTCTTGCGTCGGTTATCTATCCCGATCCCTGTCTTGTTTTTTCGCTATTTGCTGTTTTCCTTATTCAGTCTCCCAGGTTATCGTCGCCATCTTCCGCCACATGTCCGCCGTATCTCCCCCGGCGTCGTGCCTTTCCTTGTTCCCGTCGCCAGTCTTGGTTCCACACAACCTCTTCCAATTTCCTTTCGTCCCTTTGTGGTAGCACCCGTTTTTCCAAACTGTCAACCCGGGAGATCACGCCTGAAATTCTGTTTTAGATTACTTTACTTGTTTCCTTAGGGTCACCTGCTTCCTTGATCATCGCAGTCTCGCTCCTTTTTTGTTGTTGCCCATCCAGCGTCGTGCACCCTCTATCAAAATCTGGTATTCTCTGCTTATCCAAAACTCCACGCGGTTCATTCATTCCAAGCTATCTCCGCTATCTACCATCGGCGCCTCACGGCACCTTTCGCTTATCGTGCTGCCTCGCCACGACAGCAGCTATGGCAGTTGTCGCGAAAGCAAGGATCTACAAGGGGGTCTCCCCACCTGCCATCCATGCTCTGCCAAGGAGCCACGTCAGCTTGCGACGTGGCGATGGCAAGCGCTCGGCTGACTTACCCGCGCGGATCCCGCACCAACGATCGCCAAATACAGACCTGTGTTCCTGTTATAGTATATTCCCTTTCTCGTACTGGATGGCATCTGTAGTCACCACAAACGGTAAGGATCTACAATCTTGAATGCTACGTACTCTATTCGTGCCTTTTCAACTTTTTCAGCGATGAAGTACAAATAGCCTCCTTTCTTAGTAATCTACAAAGTGGTGTGGCTATCCTGGTGAAATTTCTAACTATCCTGTAATAATTAGCTAGTCCTAGGAATGAGCATAACTCAATGAGGTTCTTGGGCGTCGACCAGTATCTAATTGCGGCAATCTTAGTGTCATATGGCTGCACTCCATCTTCATCTATGAAATGACCAAGGTATAACACTCGTCTCTTCGCCCACTCACACTTCTTTGGATTCACCTTGAACTCATTTCCTCTTGGTGGTAATAGCAAATATTCAAATGAGAACTTTGCAGGCCGACATGGCTTGCTGCTGGGACAGCTTGGGCCGCGCAGCCAACACTGCAATAGCCTTTTATTAGTGCCCCTTGGCCCTGCGCAGGCATAGTTCACCACCTTGGGGGCCCCGATGGGCATACCCACACTCGAACCTTTCACAGCAGATGGTGGGTGGCGGACTGTGCACCCACAACGAGCTCCGCCATCCTAGTTTCTTCCTCCTTGTGGGTCGGGCTCCCACCGTCTCGCATGCACGTTAAATCATCCGGCCCGAGTTTCAAGACGGGCGGATAGAGGAATTTTGTCAGCATACAGAACACATAGGAACCCGAGCGGCCTACAACGGAGGCACGTGCTCAAGGTCCTCGAATGCCGTGGCAGTCGTTCGTGCCCGGTAATGCCGTGATTGAGCCAGGCCCGTCAGTCTCGGAACGGACCACCAAGTCAAGGACATTAAAAAAAAAAATAGAAGTAAGAAAAATAATAATAAAAATAATGAGTAAAAATAAACACAAGGGAATACAAAAAAAAGGTAGTGGGCCGAGGGGCCGCACGTCCCACTGGCCTGCAACGCCTCGCACACCCAGGTCGCGCATGGTTGCCCTTGTTGTCAATACCCCATGTGCGTCGCTCACCCGGATGAGGACCTAAACTTCCTCCCCCATTCTCGTCATCATCTGAACGAGGCTGCACAGGTGTGACTTGCAGAAAACATACCAAATACCCTTGTAAGTGTATTGGTACGACAGTCCTCCAAGATCACGGATCTCCTGGCAACCTGCATTACACAGCAGACAGAGATCCTTGGTCTCGACAGATCGCTAGCTCACCTCAAAGACCGTTTTCTACGGTTGGAGCAGCGACCAGTCGCCGCCGTCGACGCAGGCTCTTCCAATACTGTCGACCGCCTCAGTGCATTGGAGATGCACGTCGGCTCACTCCAGGATGGCGCACAGTTAAAGCTCACCGCGACGCAACAGTTGCAGCAGCGGGTCTGTACCACCGCCACTACCTCGAGTACGGAGCCACACGAGTCAACTCCAAAGTTTGATGGGCAGGAGATCTTCTGCGACTCCATGAAGACTGATCCGATTCCATGGTTCCGCAAGTTCGAACTCACGCTGCAGTTATCCAACGTCAAGGAATACAAGCATCACGCCTACTTGTACTCTCGTTCAGGGGGCGCGCTAAAGCCTTTAGGTTGAGTGGCAGGAGTGAATTGGAGTTGAATCGTAAACCGACGAATCGACAACCGACCTGTCATCAGTGATAACAGAAGATGATCCTTGTAGGATCAAGCTGAAGCTAGCCCAAATCCTGAATCGAATGTCCAAGAAAGGTCTGTACCATAAGACAGGTCAATACCCAAACTAAATCATCAGCATATGGGGGATGAACCTCCATAGCACATTCTCACTCAAATCGTCTGCCAACCAAGTCTAGGCCTACCTCTAAGCCAGTGCCCAAAGCAAAGGTAGACTAATGGCAGAATCTCCCCTATTCAGGGTGGATCGTCAGAAGTGTCACTTGTCAAAATATAATCTATCTCCTTTAAACTAATGAAATTTCGGCAGCACTTCCTGTAGAAAAAGTGTCTTTTCAGAATTTGTATCAGCACGAATATGAAAACAGAAATAGTCTTTGACTTTCCAAAGTCCAATTTTTGTCTAACTCCCTGAATTAGCAAAAATTTGGGCAGCGCTTCCTTTAGAAAAGGAGACTTTCTAGATTTTTACTAAGTCATATATAAACTTTAGACAAGTTGAACTTTGACAAGTCAAAATTTGACTAACTCCTTGGATTTGCATAAATTTCGGCAGCGCTTCCCGTAGAGAAAGTAGCTTACCAAAATTTATATGGAGCCAAGTATAATAAGGACCTTGGATAAAAGCAGAAATCAGACTAAGTAAAAAAAAACTATCTCAGAAAATGCAGAAATTGAATCTAACTCCTATAGCTCTAGCACGTGGCGAGCCACTACAGCAACTACCTATCCCCAAGTTAATTTAGCAAACATTGGATGCCCTGAATACCCTGCTTACATAGGGCAAACATTAGTTCATAGTAGGTAGCGATGTCACTCAGCCACATGCAAGCCAAACCACAAAGGTAAGTACTTTCACCATCCCCAAGTTAATTTAGCAAACATTAGTTCATAGTCTGTCAGTGTTTTAGCCCTTTATACCCTGCTTACATAGGGCATTGGGACTGGCCATTCATCTTAGAAACAATGTCAGCCCTCTGCCTTAGTTATACACGAATATGTTGCACAACTACTTTTCTCTTTATTGGGTATGTGACTAAGCCATTCATCTTAGAAACCATGCTTAGTCGCCCTGAACTGTTTAAATAGCCAAGTTATATATACCTTTCTGCACCTTAGTCTTCAAAAGGAGGGCGTAGGGCTAAGTCATTCATTTTAGAAACAATGCTCAGTCCGCGCAGGTTACCTCCAGTTATAGCTCTTGATTATACTCTCTTCGCTTGTGATAGGCTTATAGTCAAGCCATTCATCTTAGAAACAATGCCGGACTAGCCTTGTTCATATATAAGTACATATATATATCACAATATAGAGAATCATATTCCTTGGTTCTCATTATGGTCCTAAGGCCTCAGACTTAGACCATTCATCTTAGAAACAATGTCTAGTCCTCTGGCCCTGAATCCTCCCTCAGAATAAAACAATCAAGGAGAGATGAGTCATTCATCTTAGAAACAATGCTTAGCTCCCCCTCTTTCAGCACATAAAAAAAAACAGAGTCCCCTGGATCTGACCCAGAGACTGTTCAGAAACCACCCAAGTAAACAGCGGCCAGACCATTCATCTTAGAAACAATGTCTGACCCTCAAAAGTCAAGCAAGCAATACCTCTAAGAAATAAGTAGCCAGACCATTCATCTTAGAAACAATGCCTGACACAATTAAAGAAACACAGCAACTAAGCCATTCATCTTAGAAATAATGCTTGGTTCTTCAGAAAACAGAACAAAACATAGCAGTCAGGCCATTCATCTTAGAAACAATGCCTGACCCCATAAGACCCGTCCAATCGCAAGCAAAACTGCCTTCCTCCCAACCTTCCCCCTGATGCAACCCCTTGTGACAATCTGCCTTCAGACAGTCAAAAAACTGAACCTGACATTATACAAACATTCCTTTAGTTGGTCTGATTTGTGTTCTGAAAGTCAAGGTAGAGGCCGCACTCAGCATAGCCAAACAATACATAGGGAGGAATGTAGGTAGGGGTTATACCGGGTTTATAAGGGAAAGCAAAGGTTACCTTTCAATTCCCTGCCTCCAGAACTCCTCCTGAGTTCCGGCAGGGCTCCCGCAATCGGTGGGGCGAACCTCCCACAGAGGCCTTTGCGCGGATTACGGGTTGCAATCCCGCCTGCCGCCTTCCTCTCAGTACCAATGAACCAGACTCAGATTTAGAAAGGCAGAAGCAGGGGTTTTAGACTCTCAGATCCAAGAGAGGTGCGCTCAGACTCGCGTGAGAGGGCCTTGATACCTTCATTTGCCTGAGGGCCCCGCAATGGCAGCCAAGTAGCAACCGCTTGGTCAACCTGAAGTCAAACCGTCGACCTCACTCTCCTGACGAACCCCCAATTTACAGCAATAACTCCCCTCCTCGTCCACGACCTCAACCCCCTTCGGTGCCTGTTGCCACCACTCAAGACACGGGTTATAGTTAAAAAAAAAGAATACAACCTTTATCCTCGTAGTGGGACATTAGCCCGGTCTAACCGGCCATGCAGCAGCCAATGAATGTGTCTCTGTGACACAAATGATCAGCAAGCTGTTGGCGAGCTCAGCAAACGCGGCACCTGCGAGGAGCATGAGCTGCAACGCATAATGATTCCTCTCTGACCCAAGCAAGTCAGTCATACAAGGCCCATCATCCATCACACAGGTCGGAACAACAAGCTCTCCGACCGGAATATCAGTTGTGAGACTAGCTGCAATCCCCTCAACGGTCCCCTGCTTCTCTACTAGGCTGTGCCAACAGCATTTCGGTAGGCTTGAAAGCCCGCAGTCTCCGTGGCCCGCCTGCTGCTACCTCGTTCGTCGGGGTGAGCGACGCATCGGCCCACAACCAGGCCTGCAGCCCCGTGCCTGGTCCCCTCTCCTGCTACTTTACCCAGTAGTGACCAGCATCGTCAGTCGGTAGGCAAGCACGCCGCCCCATAATTAATTCCTTGCTGCTTCGACCTCTCAGTTGGGAATCCCGCTGGCCAGCAGGCAAGTTCCTCACTCCGTACCTGGCTTCACGCTACTACTACCAGTAGGACTGGCAAAACCGAACAAGCCCCTCCGCTAGGACGCAGAAGGATACACTGTCCTTTAGTCATGCCCGCAGAGAGAGATGAACAGCAGTTACTTCCATCAATAGAACAACTAAACTTCGAACGATCCCGCCCCTAACACATGAAAACATATGCCGCTACCTGTTTGT
The DNA here is from genome assembly GCA_003427395.1 of Chara braunii. Lineage (NCBI taxonomy): Eukaryota > Viridiplantae > Streptophyta > Charophyceae > Charales > Characeae > Chara > Chara braunii. Next base: position 1,852,524 of record BFEA01000102.1, read on the forward strand.
CAACAAGAGGCCCTCTGCCCTGCTCACCACCTTGTCTGTCTTCACTGCGAATACAGTCCTCGAAGTTGGTCCGCACTTGGTCGTAGATCAGGCCACGTTCTTACCCTTTCAGAGAGATAGAGGGAGAGTACTCCCGTCAATCGGATGGGCAAATCTGGAATGAATACTTCACTAAAGAGTGACTAGATACATGCTCATCCCGCTGACTCCCTCTCCCGAGCACAACCTTGACCACGCTTGCCAACTAACCCCCTACCCAGCCGCAAATCCGACCTCACCATCACATTCGCAGCCATAAAAACCTCCGCTTACTCTCTTCTCTCCACCGATTCCACCCACAAACGAGCGGGATATCCCTTCTCTTTCTTTACCTCCTCTTCGTTCCCGGCAGCTCGCACGCAGTCTTTTCTCTTTCTAACACTAATCCTACTCAACTAACCCCAAAACTAACATTGCCATCAAACTCGCCCTACCGGAAAACCCAGAAATCGCATCTTTGCTCACTCGTTTTCGCTCAGAAACGAGTGAGCTGTGCTTCTCTCATCTCTTTCCTTCTCACTCCCTCCATAGCTCCGGCGCACCACTTTTTCCACTAACCTCCTATTCTACACCTCCAACACCAAAACTAACCTCATAATCCTACTCGCACACGTCTAAAACTTCACCCTATCACTTTTCCCCGCCCGATTCCGATAGGAATCGAGCGAGTTACGATTTTTTCCCTCCGCGAGCTCATCTCCCCTGTTCCCACGTACCTGGCGCCCCATTGCGCCCTGATTCATCCCCCTCCTACTCTCTTGCCCAGCGGCTGCTCAGGCAGCTCCACCTTTCCCCTTCGCTGCGCCGTATAGCCGTCCAACAGGTCTCCGCCCTTCGCTAGTGCCCCCTGCGCCACCCAAATCTTCCCGGCCGCCTCGACCATCCAACCCGCCATTACCGTCGCCGGGTGCACCTAGCGCCGGCCACCGTCCGGGTTCACCCCCCCCCGTTACCAACTCCCTTCTGCTGCTGCCCGTCGCTACTCTCTCCGCTGCCTGCTCCACTTTCTACCTCGCTGCTCCGCTCCTTCTCTCGCCGTTGCCCGTTACCCGCTGCCTCACCCGCAACACTCCACATTGTAGTGGCCGGCCCGACAACCGCAGCGCTCCGCTATCCGTCTCTCCGTGCTACTCAGTGCCTGCGACTATCGCCCAGCCTTATGGCGCACCGCCCTGCTCCCTAGGCCACCGTCCCCTTTGACCGTAGGGGACCCGCAGTTCGCCGCTCAGAAACATGCCGCTGGTCCCGCCCTCCCCTCTCAAGTGGCACTGAGCAGAAACTGCTGGTGCCCATAGGCGGAGGGGGCCGGGGGTGAGGCACTGTGACCTGCCTATTGAAAAAACCTTGCCTCGGAGCTACCGGCTGACCCCTGGCCGGCGCCACGCACCTGCTGCCGCAGGCATTGTACCTGCTTGGTGAGTGCAACCCCCACCTGTTCGCGTGCACGTTGAACTCCCCGGTTCGCGCCATAAGCCAGGCGGGATAAAAAAAAGATTCCGCCCGCATCCCGAACGCGCAGGACCCAAACTCAGGCCCGTCCCTCGCTAGTCTAGCAGGATACTAACCGGATCGGCCCCACCGGCCTCAGGACTGATCACCAGCAAGAACAATAGATAATAATAAATCCAAAAATAATAAAGAAAATAAAAATAAAAGCAGAACCCGGAAACTAAATAACAACCGGGCTGTCGCCCCGCCATCCTTTAATGTCGCGCACCCGTTTATCATGCAGAAGTCTCGCCGTTGTTGAGGCCGGTCCCCATGCCTGCGCGCGCGTCTCAATCAGACGTACCAGTCAAAATTACCACATCAATTAATCCTAATTTAAACCAAAAATAAATCCGGGCGGCGATCACGCTGGCCCTTCAATCATCAACAAATATAAAGATCACGCGCGCCTCAAATTCGCGCGCCCACACATTCTTTATTCTAGTCAACCATCCGGTCAGCCTCCGGCCGACCCGGCACCACACCGGTAGGTGACTCGAAGATGTCGGCGAACTCGTCCAGCAACCGTACCACACGGGGGTCCGAAGACAAGTCCGTGGGTGAAGACTCGACTACCGCGACGGTCAGTAGGAAACATATGTTGATCTCCTCGGGCTGCTCGTAAGTACAAGTCGCCCGGAATGATTTGGCCGTTACCACTTGGCACCGGATCGAAGAGTGCGGTAGAGGAAYAGTACACGCCACTTCCGCGGCGAAGGCGTCGCGAACGATAAGAGTCCGCCGATGGAAGTTGACTGTGTGATCCGCACTTGCAAGCCAAGGCATTCCCAGAATGATGTCGAAGTCCGTGTCGAGAATATCGAATGTCACCGGTTCGCATGCATGAGGTGCGAAGTAGACCGGTACGGCCTCGATGTAACGGTCGAGAAGTTGTTGCGTCTTACCATCCACCAACTTGATCGCCGTCGGGTTTGCCTTCCTCCGAACTTGTGCGCCAAGGCCAGCCCTTTGCATAAAAGACTGGCTCATGAAGTTGCGAGTCGCGCCGCTATCCAGCAAAGCGCTGCAGGACGCTTGCCCAACCTGGATGCAGACATACATGAGCGGTGCATTGTTGTTATCGTACCGCTGCGTGCGAAACTCGCGGGCCACCTTGGTAACGTACGCCARGATGTCCCCCACCGCGACTTCGTCATCCGTCGGCGAAGTTGGTGGTGCATAGAAGGAAAGGTAAGTGTGGAGATGAGCGCTAAGTGTTGCGCATTCCGGTCCCGGCAAACAACCTGTGGTCGGGAGAGGAGGCCATGCAAAGTCCTCAGACGTGAGCGAGTCCAATGCCTCTACATTGAACTCGCGCGCCAAATCCCGTGACGAACCACTTGAAGACGATATGTCGCTGTTGCCGGACGAAGAAGAAACCGCACACACTCCTTGTCCTTGAGCTTAAGTACCCAGCCTTGGAACGAGCCGGGCAGCATAGTCCTCAAAAGAAAGTAGAAGCGGAGGACTGTCGACTTTCGTGTGCGCCTCGGAATGAAGGTTGGTCACTCGCGAAGAAACCAGTTCCGAAGGCGTCGAGAGTGTCGTCGCGTCACTCTCGGCGGTGCTCAGTTTCTCTGTCTGCCCTTGCCTTTCAATGGGCAAACCTGCGTCTGATGAAGATCGTTGTTACACCAAAGGCAATAGTGGAATCTCTCACGCGCTTTGTATGCGGACTCGGAGATGCCATACGGGGTCCATGGGCCTGTCTGAGCTGCTGCACCGGGCTCGGGGCTAGAAACGGTGTGTGTCTTCGTCTTGCCGCGCCCTCGGCCTCTGCCGGCGCGGCCACCTTCCCGGGCGGCTGCGAATCTGTCTCCTTCACTGGCAGACGCAGCCTCGCTGGTTTGGTCTAACGGCGCTGCCGCTGCGACCACGACCACTCTTGGCCGATGTTGGTCCCTGCTCGGGCATGACGCAGATAGGAAATTTTTGCCTCCTTGTTCGTGATAATGATCTGCGCAGCCTTGTCGAACAATTCCGCCGTCGTCGTCAAGGTGTCCTCGACATGAGTCAGGGCATTGCTTAATGTCGGACATGACCTCGAGATGAAGTAATGGCGGATGGCCTTAAAGCCCATCTGGATGCCTGGGACCGACGTCAAGTGTTGGTACTTGGCGATCCAGTCCGTACTCGGCAGCGTGCCTTGCTCGAAGACCATGAGCTTGTCCATGGCTTTGATCTCTGGCGGCTCCACCTGGAACCGCTTGTGCCACGCCGCCTTGAATTGTTTTGTTGTGTTTTTACCCGGACTTTATTGAATGGTCATCCAACAAAAGTACTGAGTATTTATTTAAGAGTTGCACGAGTGAGGCTTGTATGGCTAAAGCGAGGGGTATGAGTGCGAGGAATGGTTGAAGTTGACCCCGTGTAGTGCGTGGACTTCTGGTTGAATCTTTGATGTGATTGCAGGTATGGTTGTGGTTCGGACTCTTGGTGTGATTGTCTGCGATTTCATACGTATATGGCTGAGAGAAGCCTCACTGTGACTGTGAGAAGTAATCGTCCTATATAATTAACCCTTATATATCTATAAGTGTCTCGGGTATGCGCACGGCTTACAGTGATCGTGCGCAAGGGTTAACCAGATTTGGGCTTGAGTGAGAAGGAAGACCCTCTGTTATCCTCTGCTCTTTGGAGTTTTTATAGTTGGACGCTATAGTCCGTGACAGCCGCCAAAGTCAAGCCCCTTGATGTTCGACCGCCACGACAGCTTAAAGCTGTCTACTCAACCCCTCTGCACAAGGTGCAGAAGAGGGTGTGGTCTTCAACCGCGCATGGCGGTTGACCAGCGTCGAGAGATTAACCCTCAAGGCGCGTGTCAGCCGACACTTGGGTGTCGAACGCGACCCTCGTGATTAATGGGGACTGCGTGAGTATGGGTACTACATAGTACGCCATCACTGCGACCGCTTGCGTACGCTTGCATTGCGAGTCGATATGAGTAGACCCTGCGTCCGCGCAGCTTTATACTAAGTCTCGCGCGCGACCCCTATCCGACTTCCGTAGTGGAAAGTTATGGGACGACTACTAAGGGGCTAGGAGCGTTGTCGCGTTGTTTGTGTTGTTTCGTGTTGTAGGTGTATGTGTGTGTGTGTGTTTTATTTTTGTGTTCGTAAAGTGGTGTGCGCGTGGTGTGTGGGATGCGTCCTAGTCGACCGACGACGAGCTGCGCTTGGGACTTCAGCCCCCCAAGATGTCGGTTCGCGTGCAGGTCCGATAGGCGTATTACCGCACGTACCCCCTATGGTACAGCGAACGAGAAACGCCCTCGGCTGGTCCACCTCTGCGATTGCAACCAAGTAGCTTTCGTACTGTGGACTGGTAGCTCGGCGGGGATACACCCACCGAAGGGAGGTGACAGCTCCCGTAAGGTGGAGGTAAGTTGTGCCTCGCGTAGGCCCTATCCTGTCGTAGGGGCTCGCGAGAGGTATGGCTGACGCACTCGGCTGGAGCGGCCTAAGGAAGCTCCATGTGTGTGTTCGTGACGTGGTTGGTCCCGTGACGCGACTGAGAGGGTCTCGCGCTGCCACGAGCGGTGCCGGACCGATGCGCCCGACACCGTCAAGAATGTGGGGCCTCTTCCTCGCATCGACGATCTTCTTGAGCGACTGGGCGGCGCGCAATATTTTTCCAAGTTGGATTTGAAATCGGGATATCATCAAATCTCGATCCAGCCGAACGATCGCTACAAGACCGTGTTCAAGATGCGGTACGGGCATTTTGAGTGGGTGGTCATGCCTTTTGGCCTCACCAACGCCCCGGCGACGTTCCAGGCGGCGATGACCAATGAGTTCCGTGCAATGTTGGACCGGTTCGTGCTGGTCTACTTAGACGATATTCTCGTCTAYAGCCGGACATTGGAGGATCATCTTGGATATCTTCGACGAGTGTAGGAAACGCTCCGCCGTGCCAAGTACAAGGTCAACCGCGACAAGCGCGAATTTGTCTGGCAAGAGCTGGAATACTTGGGCCATTTTGTTACACCGAAGGGCATCAGTCCGCTATCGAACAAGATTCAGGCCGTCCAAGAGTGGTCGGAACCTCGGAACGTCACAGATGTCCGCTCGTTCCTCGGTCTTACCGACTACTATCAGCGCTTCATCAAAGGCTACTCCAAGATCGCGGCCCACTTGAACAAGCTTCAGTGCGAGGATCGGCCGTTTGACTTCGGAGAGGAGGCGCGAGGATCATTCTTCGCTCTCAAAGTCGCACTATTGTGTGCGGAGGTCTTGCGGATATACGACCCGCTCGGGCCTACACGTGTCACTACGGATGCGTCAGGCTATGACATTGGTGCAGTCCTCGAGCAACATGATGGTGTGGACTGGCACCCGGTCGAATACTTCAGCAAGAAAGTGCCTCTTGTGCATTCCATTGACGATGCACGCAAGAAGGAGTTCCTCGCCTTCGTCCACGCGCTCAAGCGGTGGCGGCGCTTCCTCCTTGATCGAAGCCAATTTCGATGGGTAACGGACAACAATCCGTTGGTCTTCTACAAGACCCAAGACACCGTCAACAGCACCATCGCTCGATGGATGACTTTCATCGACTAGTTCGACTTATTTCTCGATCACATTATCGGGAAGTCGAACCATTTTGCGGATGCTCTCTCACGGCGTCCGGATCATTGTACCGCAGTCTATTCGACCTTCGAGATTGACGACGACCTGCGGAACAGCTTCATCCGCGGCTACCAAGCCGACCCCGATTTTCGCGACAAGTACGCGAATTGCTCTTCTCCTAATCCGGCTCCTTCTCACTACCGGATCCAAGAGGGGTACTTGCTTGTCCACATGCGGGGGAAGGACCTTCTTTGCGTACCAAGTGATCCTCACTTGCGTACCCGACTTCTTGGCGAGTTTCACGATGCCCCCGCTACCGGACATTTTGGAGTCAATCGCACGATTGGCCGACTTCGCCAGCGATTTTAGTGGCTCGGCCTTCTCGGCGACGTCACGCGCTATTGCGAGTCATGCGAGGTTTGTCGACGCTGCAAATCCCGCAGCCATCGTCCGTACGGTGAGTTACGACCATTGCCAGTCCCGTTGAGGCGAAGGGAAGCGATTGCCATGGACATCGCCTGCCCGTTCCCCGAGCACAAAACCGGAGTGGATGAGATTCTCACGGTGGTCGACCGACTCACCAAGTTCGCCATGTTTTTGCCTTGTCGCTATCATGCCAAGGCAACGGAGTTGGTCGAGGTTCTGTACGCCGGTTGGATTCGCACCAAGGGTTACCCCACGGAGATCGTCTGCGACCGCGACACTCAGTTCATGTCCGATTTTTGGTTGGCGCTCATCAAGCGATGGGGCTCATCTCTCAAGCCCAGTTCAGCTCGCCACCCTCAGACCGATGGCCAGACGGAGAGGGCGCATCAGACCGCACAGGTTCTCCTTCGCACTCTCATCAGCCCCGACCAGAAAGACTGGGTTGAGCGACTGCCGGATGTTGAGTTGGCCTACAACTCTTCCATCCACCCGGCTATTGGGATATC
>BFEA01000102.1:1865916-1877152 GCA_003427395.1 Chara braunii
CGACCATGACAAAGCTGACAGATGAAGATGACGAGGAAGATGAAAGATAAGGAGCATGAGCATGATTTACGAGGACAAGGTAAGATAATATTGACCGCATGGTAGCAGCTTATCTCAAAGGGACGCTGAGCCCATTTCTCAGCACAGGACGGGAGGGCGCTGCTTCGCGCACGCAACGCGACAGGCTCGCGACAACGATTGTGCCAGCAACCGCACAGAGAGGGTTGCCGCGTAGGAAGGTGGAGGGGTTGAGGGAAGGTGAGGGCGGACCGTGAGCCGGTGTGACATAGGGACGACACGAGGAAGGAGTAAGCCATAGCCGGCTCTGGGGAGGGGAGGAGACTGAACAAGAGGGGAGAACGAAGACAGGCGCGACAAGCGGCAGCGGGAGTTCCGTGACGAGGGTGAGGATCCGCTGACTGGTAATCCAACCGAACGGGCGGAGCGACGACCTCACTACAATGGAAGACAGCGCCAGCGCGAGAACGTGCAACTTGTCAGCACGTCGGCTCCCCTTGGGGCCCCGTATCAGGAGACTGACACGGTGGGGGAGCGCGACGAACGCTTTCGACTGCAAACACTGGCAGATACGGCCACGACAACACAACAGGGTCGACGACATTCGGCAAGCCACTTCCATCCCATGTTCGCAAAACAACGATTCCGACGACATCCGGCAAGCAACTTCCAACCCAAGCTCGTAACACGACCCTGATCTCTCTCCCTTCTCCCTGTTCATCCGTCCCCGCTCCCGATCCTGTCCATCCGCCCTCTCCTGACCCCGCGCCATATCCCTCCCGATCCAAACCTCCCCTTCTCCTCCGCGATCCCGACTTTCTCCCGTCTCCGCCCCCGTCACTGTCTCCCCCACCTCCGACCATCCTTCCTCCCCTGCCGATCTCCCTCCCCGCCCCCCCCTTGACTTTCCTCCCCATCTCCCGTGATACTGGCCACCTCCCGTCTCCGTCTCCTCGCCCCCTTTGCCGACCATCCTTTCCGAGCCCGACTCCCCGCCGTGACTATTCTTCTTACATCTTCGGCGCGCCACATCCATCCCATTCCAAGCCCCTGCCTCGACTATTCTCCATTTCCAACGCGTCATAGCCCTCCCGTCCCAATCCGGCATACCCGCGCCTCGCGCTAGATTCCTCCCCTCCTGACCATCCCTTCCGAGCCGATCACCCACGCCCCACACGTTCATCCGTCCCTGCTTCCGACCCTGTCCATCCTCCCTCTCCTGACCCCGCGCCATATCCCTCCCGATCCAAACCTCCCCGTCTCCTCCGCGACCCCGACTTTTCCCGTCTCCGCCTCCGTCACTGTCTCCCCCACCTCCGACCATCCTTCCTCCCCTGCCGATCTCCCTCCACCTCCCTTCTCCGCCTCCTCGCACCCTTTGCCGACCATCCTCTCCGAGCCCGGCTCCCCGCCGCGACTATTCCCCTTACATCTCCGGTGCGCCACATCCATCCCGTTCCTAACCCCTGCCGCGACTATTCTCCCTGTATCTCCGACGCGCCATAGCCCTCCCGACCCAATCCTCCCCTGCTGAACCCGTCCCTGACCGCCTCCCCGCCCATCCCACCCCCGACATACCCAAGCTCCGCGCCTGATTCCTCCCGATCCATATACCGTTTTCGCACTCAGAACGCCGAGTGATTGACGCCATTTTTTTAATCTTCTTTCTCTTCATTTTCCTCTCTTCGCTTCGCTTTCACACCTCTTCTTCTTCCTCTCTCTCTCTCTCTCTCTCTCTCTCTCTCTCTCTCTCTCTCTCTCTCTCTCTCTCTCTCTCTCTTCTCTCTTCTTCATCTCCATCCGCATCGTAAGCCTTGTTATCAGAGTCGCGGTCTCACTTGTTTCCTCTTACCTACCACCAAGTCTCTGTCACGGGATTCCGTTAAACTCCTTCTCCCTCCCATCAACCCATCTCTCTCTTCAATCACTCTCATGTGCCATTTCTGTTTCGCTCTTGGCGTCTTGCTTCTGCGGGGACGCGAGGCAGACTCTCCGTTTTGAGATTGCGGCCCATTTGTGCTTGACTCGTCATTCTTTCCTCACACTCGGGGAGAGAGAGAGAGAGAGAGAGAGAGAGAGAGAGAGAGAGAGAGAGGAGCGCATCGTTGTGTGGTGAGACGATTGCAGACAGCACCTGTGTGTTCGTTCTGCCTACCACTATCTGTCGACCGGCTTACTCCTTAACTGCCGCCTCTATACTCCTGAGCTTTGTGAACGAAAAGGACTAGTCAATCTCCTTCGCAGCCTCTGTCTGTGTGTGGCCGAAGTCAGAGGTACGTTGTCGGCGTGGAAGGCTTGCAAGCAGGTTGGGTCGCGGGCAGCAAGCAGACACTCTCCTGTGGGGTGGGTGTTTTGCAATCACTGCTGTAAGGAAGGAACTCTGCCTCGCCTCTTCCTAATCAAGGTTCAAGGTTCACTTGAAAAAGTGTTCTTCGTCCTCGGTTGTCCTGCCTTGTGGGGGTTTGAAAGAGAGGAGAGGAGGAGCCACAATTTGGCCATAGTCTCGTGCAGAGATTAGTCGATGTGCATGGGGGTTTGAAAGAGAGGAGAGGAGGGACCACCCTTGACTACGGCCATCTTCCCGTCTTGCCAGCGTCTCGTATACCGATCTCGATCTCTCCCGGCCCTGAGCATCGACCCCCATCCCACCATCACCTGGCCCGCCCCGACCCTGTTTACCCGTGACTCTCGTCCCCCTGACACACAGCGGGTCAATTTCCAGCAGATTCCATGGGCAATGATCTGTTGAGGCACAGGTCCAAGCTGAAGACCAGCTGCGATCAGACGAATAGAACAATCATTAATAAAATAATTCTGAAAGTACCTGCCCCCCGCTCATCCCGAGCATCATGGTGAATAGCAGAATGAGAGTCCGGCACCAACGTGCCCACAAAAGACTGGATTCAATGCTCATGTACAGGGGCATTGCTAGACACTACGCTCAGAATCGCCTCTTGGGAGAGAAAGAGGAAAAGGAAGCTTTACAGGAGGACCTGGGAGCCGATGGAGGGAGGGAACAATTATCACTCAAGGGACTCGAGTCTGTTAGTGAGAGTCACACGGGAGCTGCCACCAGCTCGACCCCCCAGGAGTCGACCAGCAGATCCTGGGCGGAAAGGGTAAGGGAATCAACCACCCAGGAAAGCATCGCAATCCAACGTAGGAAGGAAGGAACTAGCCGGGGGGGGGGGGGAGGAATGGAAGATCCCCTTGAGGAATCTAACAACGGCAGGAGCATTCTTCATATCTCGCCTCCTGGCCTCCCCAGAAAACAAGATGTTACAACAAGGGGGAAGGACATCTGTCGTCAGAGCACTCCCGGGGGACGCAATTAAAACAAGGGACTCCCTGTTTACTCGCCACGCAAGTAACTGGGCCTTCCATGATGATGCAGTCTTCAAATCCACAAACGACAAGGTGGGATGGATTAGAGAGAAGTTAGCAGCATTCAAAAGATCTCCTGCGAGTGTGGGCGAACTGTTCCTGATCCAACCCGCCGCGTCATCTGTCATTACCGTCCTGTGTGTATTAGAGACTGACAAGAGAACAATGGACGGGAGGAAATCCCTCCGTTGTGAACGATCGGAAGTGCGCATGTACCCCTGGCCCCCCCCAAAACCGCAGCGGCCTGAGGAACGCAGGGAACAGATGAGAGGGAACACTTTTGGGTGGAATTTCGGCATATCCCGATGGAAATCCAAGCAGCCTTTGTTCAAGACTTTGGCGAAAGGTATGATGTGGTCGACTTCATTGACCCACTGCCCCCTCATGTGGCTTGGAGGGATGACTATCTGATGCTAGCTATCAAACTTGTAGATGAGCACATCTTTTCAATTGACGACGTTATCCCCTTCTGTGTGGGGGGTAAAGTGTACCGCATAGACACATCCCACAAGCACAGGCCCTGGTGCTGGTGCTTTAAATGCCAGGCTTACGGCCCCCTGTTTTCTGACACGGCCTGTGCCCGCCACCCCTTACACACAGCAAAACCCACAGGCCGACTACGAAAGTATCCCTTTGATGAATCCAGGTGGCGGACGGTTGACCCAGGCTATGAAGGGTGGGTCTACATTGACACACCTGGCAAAAAGGAGCGGGAAGTAGTTGGCTGGTCATGGGAAGGGCAGGGTAAGGACCAAGAAGCAGGAAACCTGGGAGATCGTTGAGAGCAAAATGAAGGAAAATCCGCAGAAGAAACGGATGGGAGCAAATAAAGAGGATGGTAATAGTGGTAAGGGTGACAACCGCTTTGCCCGCTTAGAGAACGGATTGGACAAACCAGAACAGAAGCAACAGGAAGTGCCACGGTTAGAGCCAGGTCGGAGTGGGGGGGGGGGCACAGGTCCCCAAGGAAAAACCAGCCCAAGACCACAAGGCGATCCCTGGAGAAAAAGAAACAGGCTGTCTGGAGCAGCACACACAGCACGTGCAGGTTGAAATTAGACTAGGGGATCATGACACGACACAAGAACCAAGGGAAAGGGAAAAGGAAGTATTCGGGGGGCAACACATACAGCATGCACAAGGTCACCGGGGCATGCGACTGAAACAGCAGGCACGGAGCCTTCCAACACAGCACACAACGCAACAACAACAGTCGCAACAAGACCAATCCCCGGGCCAAGCGCAACAAGCAGAACAAGGGAACGCGCGCTCACTGGCCCCAGAATTCTGCTCAGATGCTTTCGGGGCACAACAGATGGATGTGGACACAACCCCACCGCCCCCTGATGTGGAGATGGAGGAATCCCCGAAAGACCCGGCTGACCCCGACGCCCCCCCACAAGAAGTGAGCCTGGACCAAAAAATCCAGGTGGTGGCCGATTGGATACTTAAACACCTGCAATCGGACTGTCCGCATGAGGGTGAGGAGTACTGGGACAGATCCTATATTGAACTAGTGACGCTTTTGAACAACAGCCCATCCTTAAGAACTGCACCCCCCTCCCCACTTGACGTGGGCGGAAGCCTTCCAACGTATTTTGGCAGTTGCTCGTGGGAGGTTTCGCCCCACGATCCGGACCGACCCGCACCCCTCCGACCACGAACAGGATGAGCATTCTCAACCTCCGTATCCGGAATCAAGGGAAGGAGCGGAAGAAATAGAAATAATAGAGGAAGGAATGACATCCCGGAGACTCAAATTGAGACAACTCATAGAACGGGGCCTTTTTGAGACACCACTCTCCAAACCAAATGGCGTGCTGGTGATCCCCCTTAGGAAGACAGAAGGTAAATGGGAGTTGGGTCTCTCCCAGGTAGGAGAGTACGAGGGGGTAACACTACAAGGATGGGAATTCGCGCCGCAGGAAGAAGACCGGTGGGAAAGAGCTAAGGCCTTCTCTAGCCAAATGCGTGCTTTTATCTCCAAACACTATGCTCCCGGGGCAAAGGCGGGCCTAAGATTTGAAGACTGCAGCAACGAGCAGATGGCAAAGAATGACCTCTACCTGCTCTTTGAACCCGGCAAATCTGCTAGCCTTGGTTGGTACAGCCACAACGCTCTTCTGGACCTTCAATGCGCAAAAGTAAAAGCTAGCGAATTTTGGTTTGAAGATGACTTCTGTAGGTGCTTATGCCGAACAGTTCGGAAAAAGATCTTGCACCTGCACAAATGGGATGTCAGCAATGGCATCCACTATGATGACCTGATCACATGCAGAAATGGACGACCTCGAAACATTATACTGTAGAAACCAAGCATGGAAAAAATGTGTAGACTCGGCTGATCTGGACCTGCGCTCCATCAATGTAAATGGCTTGGCATCCAGTAAACCTGAAAAACACCAAGCCATCTGGAACCAGCTCAAAGGAATAGGAGACAGGCGCTGGCCAGACGTGATCTGCATACAAGAAACCCACCTGCAAGATAACCCGAAACATAACAGAGCACATAGACAGGTCTGGCCTCACACCGCCATTAGAGCACACGCGCCAAGACCCGGCTCTGCAGGCGTGGCAATCTGGATCCCCGCCGACTCCAGATTTCAGCCAGTTCACTGGGTAGTGGACGAAGAAGAAGGGCGTTGGGCCTCGGTCCTAGGTATGCTGGAATTAAAATTGCTTTGTATCCTTTGTACTTACTCACCGAATTCAGTAGGAGAAAGGAGAGAGTTCTTGGGGAGGATAGCAACGCAAGTCTCGGAAGGTATCCCTCTAGTCATAACAGGAGACTTTAACGCCACCCCCGACAGGTGGCTAGACAGATGGAACCCCCAGGACGCCCCCCCTTTTGCAGCGGCAGAAAACGAGCAGATGCTGGCCAACCTCAGCGAGACACTCTCTGTCTTCGACACTTTCCGCCGCTTGCATCCCCAAGAACAGGCCTTTACATGCATACGAGACAGTGATCCAGCACGACTATCGAAATCTCGCATTGACCTTATCCTGCTCTCCAATGACCTGGAGGGGGCCCTGCAATGGGCATTAATTCTCCCACGCAGCCCCCACCCGGGACTAGACCATAAGACTTGCGGGATAATATTAACAATGAGAAAAAGGTCCGATCAAGGGCCGGGCTTCTTTAAGCTAAACACCTCCCTACTTAAGGACTCGTCTTTTGCACAGATGATCCGGTCTGAATGGGAATTTTGGCACCAACAAAAACACCTCTTTGACTCGCAGCTTGTATGGTTCAATAATGGCCTAATCTTCTTAGCCAAAAAATGTAAGGAATTCTCCAAAGCCAAAACAGCCCTACGACAGTATCAGGAAATGACTGCACACAATGAACTTATAACACTAGAATGACAGGCAGAGTCACAGCATCCTAACCCCTCCCCCCAAGAGTGGCAGCATCTCACCTCTTCCATCAAAAAAGCAAAAAACCAGTTGCTGCAATACGCGTTGCATAGATGGCAAGGAATTAGGATCAGAGGCAAAATGGCCAAACTTACTCATGAAGCTGCAATGGACACCTATTTTTTCTCAATGGCCACCGCCCGTACACGTAGGACTGTCATCGAGGCCTCCATTGACCCAGATGATAATAACATCATCGCCACTGACACAGCGCATTGTACACTCATCACCAGAAAGTTCTTTAAACAGCTATATACGTCCCATATCCCATCCCCGCATAGGGAAGAGAGAATCCAGGAAATGCAGAACTTCCTACTTCCAATGGACCGACACATATCCCCGCAGCAGCGCGACAAGTTGGAGAGAGAGCTGACAAAAGAAGTGTGGTTAACACTCCTCCAAATGAAGGAAGAAAAAACTCCCGGCATAGATGGCTTCCCCAAAGAATTTTGGAAAGCCACATGGACTGACCTGAGTACCGACATATGGGAATACTATCAGGAAGTATGGGCGGCTGGGGAAATGGGGGAAACCGTGGGAAAAGGTGTATTATCTCTTCTATATAAGAAAGGAGATAAAATGAACATAAAAAATTACAGACCTATCACACTGCTAACAGTCGTATACAAAATGTTTTCTAAAGCGCTGGCCAATCGCATGGCAACAGTTTTGGAGGACGTTATACACCCAGCACAAACAGGATTCATGTCTGGTAGGAACATACAAGAGAACATCCTGCTAGTTAACAACGTGGTGCAGTTAGCGCGACGGTATCGGGCCAATGTGGCCATTATCTTCATAGACTTTGAAAAAGCCTATAACCACGTAGACTGGGACTTTTTAGACAAATGCTTGGAAAAAATGAATTTCGGACCTGTCTTCCGGCGCTGGATCAAGATCCTTCACACTCATGCTACTACCTGTGTTCAGGTCAATGGGTCAGTTGCACCCCCCTTTGAGCTCCAGCGATCCGTGAGGCAAGGGGACCCTATTGCCCCCTACCTCTTTTTGGTGATAATGGAAGCATTGTCAGCTAACCTTCGTCATCACAAAGACCTCACCCGAATTAAGATATCTAATATCCCCGAGGAAGCAATCCCTATCTGCTCCCTGTTCGCAGACGATCTTACCCTAACGGTAGAAGTGACAGAATCCAATATGAAGGAAATCCAGCAGCTTATGAACAAGTTTTGCTAGCTATCAGATATGTCTGTGAATTGGGGTCAGAAGACGGTAGGGTGGTGGATGCATCACCAAGGGGGAAGACCCCCGGAATACCCACAAATCACATGGCTCCCCCATGACGATCCCCTGAGAATCTTGGGGGCATTGGTCACCGCTAACGGGAAACCAACATCTAATGACGAATGGTTGGCCGGACCAGCGCAGACCAAACTGGAGAAATGGAACAACAAACGCACCTCCATCTTCGGCCGGACACTTGTCATCAATAATGTAGTCCTGGCCACCCTCTGGTACAAAGCCATCCTATGGCCCCTGAGCGAGGGGGGACTCAAGGCTCTGAAGCAACAGTTGGCGGCCTTCCTCTGAAGAGGCGACAGTAACAGACCTCATACCATAAGCCGAGTGGCATGGGAATCCGTGATTCAGCCCAAGAGAGGAGGATGACTTGGAATTGTGGATCCGACCACACAATGCCAGACCCTCACGATTCGCTGGTTTCAACATATTGTCTTCTCAACATCATCCCTATGGGTCCCCCTAGCCCTGGCACAAATTTCTGATCTGGCCCCGGAAACCCCACCTGAGATTGATCCTCGAGTATGGCTTGAAGACAGGTACTGGAGGTTACCAAGAAAATATAGGAACGGGGACCCTACTGACAGACAACGGGTGCGCCTTATACGTACTTGGAGGAAACTCCCCCTCCCACCTCGACTGACACCGGAGAGGTGGGAAGAAGTATTTAGGCAACCCCTTTTTGGTAACCACCTAATAACAAATTCAGGGGGACATGTGCGGAACAACTCGGACACCCCGTGGAAGGGTTGGGTGAAACACGGGGTACGAAGGGTTGGGGACCTTTGGGATAAGGAGGCAGGAAACTGGAAGAACATAGAGAGGATATGTACATGGCTACGGTACTGCCATCTTACTGAGAAGGCATTCAATGACTTCATCGAGAGTTTCCCCCTTCAGTGGTATACCGTCCTCAGAAAGGGCCCCTGCATAAAGGAAGGAGATTGGGTGGGGCTACCCGACCGTGAGAGGGAGGTGGGGCGTGTGCACCTCACAGGTCCAACACATGTGCCAATATAAGTCTTCTCCATTCAAAAGGATGATAGACTACAGTGGAACCAACAACCCTTCACATGGATAGAACGGAAGGGTATATATCGCATTAGGGTCCTTGAGGATGGGTGTTACCAGAAGGTGTATCGCCCAATGATCCCAATTGAGGACCTCCCCCTAGATCCAGATGAGTGGCGATGAAATTTAGGCAATCCGGCCAGGAAAGGGGAGGCAAAAGCACTGACACTACTTAGCCTAAAAACCAAATCAGCCTACCGAATGCTCATACATAAATGCAGACTGCAGGACTGCGATAGATGGTATCACATCTTAACATAGACCGCAGCTTGCTTAAACCCATCCGATGGTTTGCTTACTATAGCTACAGCCCCGCCAAAATCTCGGCCCTCCAATGGCAAATAGAACACAGATGTCTTCCAACCAATGAATGGCTGATAGACCACACTTGCTTGGAACACCAAGGGAAAGCGTTGCCATGGTGCCACAAATGCCTTCAGGGCTTCCCGGGGACGAAGCGAGCGGAGACCATTGAACACATCTTTCTCCAATGTCCTGCATCAGTGCTATTATGGAGAAGCTGGGATAGGATTTGGCGACATATTGTTCCCGACATGGGATGGCCTTGGGATTGGCCTGCCATTCTCTTAGGATATTACCCTCAAATCCAAGGAAACATATTTGTGGAAAATATGTTTAAACTGGGAAGGCGGAGCATCCTATGGACCATATGGTGGAAGCGATGTATCCTGGAGATAGAAGGGGCGCAGGTAGAGGACAGAGAAGCTATGGAGCAAGTACGAACATTGGTCCAACATGAAATTGCAACCCAATGGAAATCAGCTAAGGATAAGCTTGATCTGTCATACACCTGGAGGGACATGAACAAGATTATTTCTTGCTTCAGCAAAGACTGGTTGGGAGGGGAAAGGGCAGGATGGGTGGCTGAGGTCAAATGGTCCGGGGGAATGGCAAGAGATTATCAGGTGATCTTCCATGACTGGATTAAGGTGGATCCCGGTGACCCACTACGACCAGCCCAGGACTTCGCAGACCCCTTCCCCCCCAACCCGTTGTCCTTGGTGGAAGCACTGCCATTGGCATAACCCGGGACGCTGGTCGGTACACTACACTCAATTTACACTCAGCAGACTCAGCAGACCCTACACTGTCTGCTTTTCTCTACCCCTTGGGAACTCTCTGCTATCTGCTGCTTTCTGCTGCCTCCTGTTGTCTCCTGCGGTTTTTGATATTGCTTCCTCTCTAACTTCTTGGCTCCCCTCTGCTGCCTGCTGTTCTTCTGCTGGTCTGCTGTCCCTTGCTGCCCCTTGCTAGCCTCCTGCTGTTTTCCTGTTGTCCCTCTGTAATTGGGCCGGTAAGCAGTTGCAGGCGAATTGACTGAAGATGGGAAACGGGACCTATGCTAACATGCTATCTAAGGGACGCTGGACCCGGTTTTCAGCAGGAGACGCTTCCCACCAGGAGATGGAGAAGACTGTTGGGACGTTGAGCCCAACTCTCACTGAAAATCCTTCAGCATATTCACTCTAGAGGCGCCCTGTGGATAGTCGGTGGATGGCAGGAATTAGGGGACGATGGAACGCTGGACCTTTCCAGCACAAGGGCGTTACTTTCAATGATCTACTATGAGGAAAAAATGTTTGGCATACTGACACAATTGGCGCCTGAGGATAGGGGGTGGACGGCAGGGTTAGGGGTTGGAGGGAGACGCACTGGTGCCGCCCAGTGTTCCCCCCCCAATACCCGACCCTGCTGCAGGACAGTTTTGGAAGAGCAGACTGTGGATATAGGACGCTGGACCTGGTTTCCAGCACAACGGCGTCTCGTTCAATGATGTGCTGTTTTGTAAAGATGTATCTAAGGGACGCTGGACCTGGTTTCCAGCAGGTGATGCTCCCCACCAACAGATGGAGCGGCCTGCCAGGCAAAGCCTCAATCTCGGTGGTTCTCTTACCACCACCAGGATAGAGGCCTTGCACATGGGCCTTACCCCCCCCCCAAAAAAAAAAAAAAAAAAAAGGGCTTTCCCACATATAGTGAAGTAATAAGGTCAGAGATTACTCGTCTGACACGGCAATGAGTTTACCACTTTCATCGGCGAACAACCGAACCCTTGGAACCTCGA
>BFEA01000102.1:1917727-1935048 GCA_003427395.1 Chara braunii
AAACAGAACTGCCCGGTAAACCGTAGGCAGAGAGAGAGAAGAGGACAACAAACGAGGGGCTGTGACAAACTGTTTCGTCGGAGTTTCACCGACTCATCAGGAGGCTGAACCCTCAACAGTCTTCAGAATCCCCTCACTGATTACACTGTAAATGATAATCTACCTTAACCAAAATCAAAGTAGACTATCACTCACCCACACCAGATGGAAAACTCTACAGACTGTCAACCGAGCCACGTCGTAAGAAGTCTTGAAAACCATAAGTCACAGGAAGCAAAATAGAAAGCGGTTGAGAAAAGCGACAGACCAGGACAGAGAGAGGAGGAGGTTCAAAGAGAAGAAGGACGAGAAAGGAGCGCGGGGAGCAGAAATGAAGAGGGAAGTAGCAAAGGACACCAGGAACGAAGCGCAGCCCAGCAGTTCAAAAAAAAAACCTGCATAACCACCATGGGTTATGCAGGCGGTTTTTTTTGAAGTAGCAAGGACCAGGCCACATCCACTGCAATCGCCAAGATGTGCTCATAACCAAAAAAAAAAAAAAAAAAAAAAAAAAAAAACAGAAGAAGAAGAAGAAGAAGCACTACCAACGGGCCTACCTCTCAGTTGGACACGCATCGCATCACAAGGCTGCCGCCCTTTTTTTGAAGTTGGTCGGAATAGACTACAGTGTGATTGATTGCAGATTGCAGAGGGCAGTCGGTTTGTCTCAGGAGTACTTTGGCAAGTCGCAGTTAGACTCCCTCGAAGCAAAGCCGGGTAAGGCTCCCGGATATCTTTGTCTGTAGGACCATGATTAGAGAGATAGCTCGTTCTTTTGTGGCCTATGGTAGATTTTTTCTGGCTGACTTTCCACTTTTTTTTCCAGAAATAGCAAGACTGTTGTTAGGAGCATGGGACACTGGACCCGGGACCAAGTCCCACTTGCAGCGGTTTAGTCCTCAGTTCGGGACCCTGTGTTTTGTGCGACACGTTTCCTGACCGCTGATTGACATTGATCGTAGGGCGCATGGTCGGTTATGTTTTTCTTCGAACGGAATGGATTGAATGTTGCTATGTAGCGGTTTCCCATTGGCTGTTATAGTCGGAATGAGCTCTTTCACTCGCAGGGAACGGTCCTCGTCCGTAGCCTGACCCCAGTCGGGCTAGACGTGGGGACCGTCCATCGTCTCGTATTTCCACAGAAACTAAAAGTTTTTCCCGACAATGCCACTGCCATACCCTTGGTTACCAGACTGACCGGCCTTTCATCATTACTGTCATTCAGCACGTTCAAATCCTGTTATTTTTCGCGATTTAACCTGCCGTTTGTCAACCAGCCGCACATTGCCACACGAAGTCACACAGTGTAGTGCAGTACTGGCTACGGGAACTAAACCGCTGCAAGTGGGACGTGGTCCCCGGTTTCCAGTTAGCCTCTCTGAGGCTTGTGCTTTCTTTCGGGTTGAGATGTGGAGGGATTCCCGGCCTCCGTTTGCCTTTATAATGAAACTATGCTATTTCTGGAAAAAAAAAAAAAAAAAAGGAGAACCAATGGCCAAGTTGCTCACGAACACGCTTCACCTAGCACTGCATGTCACTTTTTTTTTAAGGTTTTTTTTTTTTTTTTTTTTTTTTCAACATCCTGTGAAGACCTTCGACCTGGTGGTGGCAAGAGAACCAACCACGTCGAGGCTTTCAAGTTGTAGTGGATAACCTCCGTTCCATTGGTGGGGAGCTGCACCTACTTGAAAACGGCTCTAGCATCCCAAAATGACTATGGTAATGACACATCTCTTTTTCTTTTTTTTTTTCTTTTTTTTTTTTTTTTACAAAACAGTACATCATTGAAAGTGACGCCATTGTGCTGGAAACCGGGTCCAGCGGTAATGACACATCTCTGGGGGCAGCCCCCAGATTTATGGCAAACTCTGGGCTATGCCCCTGTACTAAGGGGACCTCTCAGCCTGACACGCCTGTCTGCAATCTGCATGAGAAACCAGTCTCTTATAGGCTACGGCTCTGCCAGTGACTCGACAGAAACTCCTGTTGTTGTTGTAATTATTCTACTAGACAGGGGGCTAGGTCCCACTTACTCGGATTATTAAGCCATATTGACCGTAGATAGCAAAGATCGACGGCCAGAATCTATTAATCCGTGCAAGTGGGACCTTCCCCCGGGCCCTCCTCGACTTCATCTCTGAGATGGTGGGAAGTGAAGTGATCTTTAAGGCCTTTGTCAGAAAATGATATCCACTTAAATGGCGGGAAGTGATCTGAAGGCCTTTGTCAGAAAATGATATCCACTTAATAAATGGACTGGCTAAGATTGCTGACATTCTACAGTCTTCCCCCGAATACAACGCACGGTCATTATGGCTGAATTTAGACTGATATATGTGCCAAATTCAGCAATAATGACCGTACGTTGTATTCGGGGGAAGACTGTAGCTCTTGCCTTTTGGGGGGTAGGGGTTGAGAAAAAGTCCGACTTTCCTCCACTCTGCACCCAATTATTATTACTTTTTTTTTTTTTTTTTTTTTTTTTTTAAAACGCAAACATTCTGCACCCAATTAGATTACGAACAGCATTTTTTATTATTATTATTTTTTTTGGAACAGCAAATTTGAACTTTATTCCTTACTGCATACTGAGACCAAAAAAATATTTTTGAACCGTCTCTCTCTCCGGGCGGGCCAATCATAGAACACACAATCCCCCACTAGTAGCCTGAACTTATTTGCTATTGACTTGCCTGTGTCCCTTTCCATACTGCCTTTCTTTCGTTATGAAATCCTTATTCCACTCTACTTCTGGCTCTTGGCCATATGCTACAAACCATAAGCCATACTTCTGGGCCATATGCTACAAACCATAAGCCACTTACCCAGTCCCAGACGCCCCTACCCGTAGCTACGACTCAATCCCAGTCTCCCACCACAAGTGGGAGGAGTCTTCCAGAGATTCTTGGGGACAGATAGAGGCCAGTTACTAGGCACACATTGATCGCCGGAAGCGGTCAGCCGTGGACTCTCTGAGGAGGCGGCGAGGCCACCACCCCTCCCATCCTCGCGTCAATACTCCTAGCGCATCCCCTATATCCCTACTATCCTACCTAAGTGTGACCAGCACTCAGGACCATTACCCCTAGTACTTAGTATCGAGGGGAACTTGGACTGAACAGTAGAGGCAGGCAAACACCTAATGTCCATACAGGACTCGAACACACAGCTCTCGGCTCGGCAGGCAAACAGCTAACCATAAGGCTAAGTGGGCTGGGGTGAAAGTGAAGGCCCAAGATGAGCACTTCACCCACCCAGCACGGAGATGATCTGATCCCGCGACATGGTGTACCCAACCACAGTCATCCCGGCTGGTAGCCTAGCCTAGGTTCAACCTCGATTTTCGGATACGTACCTCTCCACAAAAACGCCCAGATTCAAGCAATTCATCCAGTCGTCTATGCTAGTCGGACCTCGCCACAGTAGAGAAGTGGTTTTGTGGGTTTGTGGAGGGGGCAACAAGGACGACCCCCCGCAAGACAAGAGTAGAAAGTGGGGAAAAAAAAAGAAAGTGGGGAACAAAAGAAGAAAAGAAAAAAAGTTGCGAACTACCCAAACTATGTGGAGGCAGAAAAAAAAAAAAAAAAAAACTTTTTTATTTATGCTGGTCACTGAAGATGTAATAGGCGTCCGTCTTCTTATCAGGAATTTCAGGTTCTGCTATCACACGCGTTTGTTGGCGTGAATTGGTGAGAGTCACTCTGCAGGGGCAGCCTCTTAATGGAGGGCGTAGACTCTGAGGCATCCGTATACACCGTGACGCAGATTTGGGGAGTGGGTTACCCTAAATCGTGAGGAGGCGGGTGGGTTTGCGGGCCCTCGGCCCCTGCCGCCCGGGTGGTAGGGTAATTCTACTGGTTTGCAACAACAGCATCATGGTGGGAGTTGCTGTTTTTGGTGAATGGTGCGTAAGGGGTTAACTTGAATTGGTGGTGCAATCCGCTCTGAATCGCGAGGAGGTGGGTGGGTTTTGCGGGGTCTGTAAGACTGTAACTGCATCGGGGGACCGGGTCTGTAGGCACAGTCCCCTGCCACGCGGGTGGCAGGGCAGTTTGCAGTTTTGCAAGGTTGGTTACAATTGCGGATGAATAGGGGACCATTTCTGTTTTCTTTTTTTCTTTTTTTTTCTATATTCTGGTTCGGCTTTATGAGTACTAGGCACTGTGAGTATGGTGTTGTGTTTTCTGGGGTGTTTAAATGGACCCCATGTGTGTATAACTGTCCGGTTCCTTGTATGTACAGTAATCTCATACCAAACATCCAACGTTTGATAACATTGATTTTCTAACCATACTTCTCAAATGACTCTGTATATGATCTGCATATGGGACGCTGGACCCGCTTTCCAGCAGGTGATGCTCCCCACCAATAGATGGAGCCTCCCCCTGGGTGCTAGTGGTGACTGCTCGTATCAGCAGCACTAGCACTGGCAGGGGTTGTGTTAAAAAAAAAGAAAACAAAAAAAAGAAAAAGAAAAAAAGCCTTTCAGGCATATTTTTTTCAAAACACGGGCCCCCCGGTTCATTTTTTTTTTTTTTTTTTTTTTTTTTAAAAGGGCTTTACTAAGTTTACTCCGTATTTTTAGCAGCTGTATTTGGGCTGTTCTTTGGTAGCACTGTCGGTCGCACGCTTGTCTAGGGTTGCAACTGCGACTCCCTCCCTGTTGCGTAGTAGTACAGCTCAGTAGGATATTAGGGTTACTGGCTGGGAGGGTCCTGTTGTGTTTTTGTTCCTGTATTGCTCCTGCTCTTTGCATTGCCCTGAAGGGCTGAGGTTGGGTTCTGTCCCTGCGGCCTTGGCCCGCACCCGGCGGGAGTAGCCGGGAGCGAGCCCCGGGCTGTGAAAATTTGTAAGGGACGCCGGGCCCGGTTCCCGGCAAAAAAAAATTATGTTTTTACCAGAACACTGGCAGCCAAATGTCGTATGATCCAGGCACTCCGGCCTGGTTCATACGACGGCTGCTTTTGAATTATATAATGGGAATCCTTGGAAGTAACGAGAAAAAAAAAAAAAAAAAAAAAAAAAACCCTCGACAAAATCACCAATGGGCCAAGCTCAGTTGGTACACCCATGCCAATGGGGCTAGCTCAGTTGGTACACCCATGAACCGCTGGAATACAGACCCGACCGAGTTCGAATGCAGATGCAGTCAGAAAAACGAAATAATGCACTTCTGAATTACCTAGGGCCGGTCAGTTCAATGATGATATCTCAAGGCCGTCGCCCTTTTATTTAAAAAGAAAAAAAGAAAAAAAGAAAAAAAAACTTGCCAAAAGCAACTACCCTTGCTCAGTTGCTATAGACCCATGAATTGTCGAAATGCAGACCTGAGTTCGAACCCGGATGGAACCACAGTGTTACCACAGTAAACATTAACTCTGAGTTTACCTTGGGCCTGTTCGCTGAAAGATGATATCCCAAGGCGATTGCCCATTCATGCGAGGATCTGTGTCCTCGGCAGGCCTAAGGGGCCCCGGTTACAGTGGTGCCCGCCCTAGTAAGTGAAGGCGGGCCTAACATTTCACAAGAGGCCTATGACTGTCAATTTCATATTTGAGGTACAGGCAGTTGCGACGCGCCAGTTGGTTGAAAGGAACGCAGGCCAAGCAGCAAAGACATTTCCACGGCCTACCGGGCCTTTCCAAAGAATGCAGGCCCTACTAGTAGGCGTGAATCGCAGCCTCATACACTGACAGTTGGGAGGCCCAACCGAACGTCGAGGCCCAGTAGCTGCAGGGCAAAGGCAGCATCCTGGGGCCTTCCGGGAGCTTCTGGGCCCAGGCCAGTGCAGCCAGGCTGCACGAGCAGGCCAGCTCTTTCCTTTATGGAAAGAGCTCTCGCCAGGCAGCTCATTGGGTCACTTGCTGGCTGGCTGGCGGCAGCGCTGCTGGAGCAATTGCTCGCGGGCTGGCTGCCGGCATTGGAGCAAGAGGCTGCGCATGTGCGGTCGTGTGTGGGATCAGGGCGCTGCTGAGGGCAGCGCCATAGCCAGCCTTCATAGCAGGCTGGGCTTGGATGCACAGTGAGGCGCAGGGGTGGTCTTCGGGTGTAGGAGAGGACATGAGTGGGTGTACAGTCAGGGAAGGGCGAAGGATGATGATGATGATGATGATGATGATGATGTGAGGGCACTTACCTTGTATTGGCGATGGTCTGCATACGGGCGACATCTTCAAGTACTTCGGGTTGCCGCTGATGTCAACAGTTGCATTGTCTATTATTAGGCTGATCGTAGCTGTGTGGGAGTAGGCTGGGCGCTGAGAGCCAAGTAGGAGTACGAAGGGACTGGACTCTTGTCTTGTGGCGGAGAGAGAGAAGCTCTCCTTGACATTGGTTTTCAGTACTCCGAACTTCCATTGGTGTATTATTGGTGCAATGCTGCTCTCTGGACACAGTGTGACTATCTGGCTTTTAATGTGATGGTGTAATCTGGATTTGCCATCTCTCTGTTGCTTATTTTCCTTGCATTCACCAAAAAAAAAAAGAAAAAAGAAAAAAAGCCCCCTGAGGATGGCTGATTGGTTGAGTTCTCTCACGAGTACTTCTTTTTTGTTTTGTTTTTTTGACATTTTCTCTTTTACCTTTTTCCTCTCCCTTTCCTGCGTCCTTTCAGGGCATACTCACACTATCACTTTTTAACTTATTTCTGGACGGAATTGCGGACTTATAAGGGCATACTCACACTAGCACTTTTTAACTTATTTCTGGATGGAATTGCGGCCAGATGCATATAAGTCCGGCTGTAAATGAGGTCAGGTGCATTTAAGAACTGGTAGTTTGAGGACGTCCTCACTTTCTGTCTGTCTGTCTGTCTGTCTGTCTGTCTGTCTGTCTGCTGCTCCATCTCGTGTATCTTCTCTCTTAGGGCCTCGTTCCACTACTCGCCATCCGCCACCACAAATTTTTCTGGCCGAAAACGGCTACATAACCGCCGCCGTCACGTGTGCTGTGGTTGCTGTCCCGGCCTGGCGGATGGCGAGCTAATGGAAGGCTGGCGGCCTTCTCTTCACCATGTACTCGGACTGGAAATCACTCCAGGTGCAGCCAAAACTCGCCAACACTAGGGGACAACGCAGGCCCACTGTCAGGGGCAATGGGCAATGGCCACACGAAGCATTTCACAGAGGGGTGAGGAGTAGCGCCCTCCACGAAAGGCCGTTGCAGGCAGGGGAAATGGAAAGCCTTGGCGACATGGCCAAGTGATTTCAGACCCAAATTCTGACAGCTTCCATTTAATGGCTATTGGCGATGCAGTGGAACGAAGTGACATCCGCCAAGCGTGGCTGATGGCAAGTAGTGGAACGAGGCCCTTACCTCTCTCTCCTTCCGTGTGTACTCGCATCTTTTTCTGTTTTTTTTTTTGTTTTTTTTTGTTTTTTTTGTTTTTCTTGTTTTTTTTAGTTTTTCTTGGTGTTTTTTTTTTTTTTTTTTTTTTTAATGTGCTCCTATGGACCACGGATCAGATATTAAACTGATGATCAGAACAGATACTACACTTGATCTATTTTTAGCCAAAAGGTGGTTACTACTAACGACACACAAAAGCTCTCACAGTTTTGGTCCTGCCAAGTTTGGCGACCAGGTACGTAGGTGGATGACCAGGGGCCAAGTCCCACCAGCAGAGTTGAGTTTGCTCAACGCTCGAATCTGGACGTGTTTTACGAGATGTGCAGAAAATGGCGTTGAGTTTTCTCAACTGCACCTATCCACAAACACGTCCAGATTAGGGCGTTGAGCAAACTCAACCGTACGCTGCTAGTGCGACTTGGCCCCAGAAGTGCAAAAACCGGTATGCCCCGAGTGCACTGGCATTGTTTACTTCCTTTGTGGACAGAATTGCGTCCACATGCATACAGGTCCGGCCGTAAATGAGGTCAGATACATTTACGCTACTGCTAGTGTGAGTACGCAAAAAAAAAAAAAAAAAAAAAAAAGGGTCTTGGCCCTTGGGGCATATACTCACGCTCTGGGAAACTTTTCCACCTGAATGCGAACTCAACGACTGGATCTGGACACCTTCTTCATTGTGTGTACGTTCCACTCCACTTATGAGGCGCACTCTGGGATGTATCTGACCCCAAGTGCGGCCAGATTCAATCGAGAGAGCCCTACCAACCAGCTGAGGGAGGAGTTGTTGAGTAGTGCACAGAAGACAGGCTAGGGATCACGTACGCAGGGGCAACCACGCATACCCCTTTTTCTTTTTTTTTCTTTTTTTTTAAGTAATCTATATTCTTCTCTCAATCTATTTCATCTTTCTTGGTAGTACGCATCTATCTCATTCTCTCACACCCCTTTTTCATGTGAAGTCCAGAACCACACAAGGGTTTTTTTTTTTTTTTTTTTTTTAATTTATTTGGACCATTTCTCGATGTATGCGTGTCATCCTTGAAAGCGCAGGGGCCATGCTAATCCTCTCTTTCTCTGTATCGTTCCAATCCTTTTAACGGCTGTCCCGAAGGACACAAGGACTCTTTCGACTTAGCTTTGGTCACAATTGCGTCCAGATGCGTCCGCGTGTGGCCGTGATTGCGGTCTGATACATTTACGGAAGTGCTTGTGCGACTATGCCCGAAGTCGTATAAATACAGAACCCCCTTCTTTTTTTCTTTTTTTTTTCTTTTTTTTTTAGCACCTGTAGGGTTGCCCTCCTATCATCTAGACGGGTTTCCCAACACGCACCCAATGGATACAACTCTACAGTCTTCCCCCCGAATACAACGTACGGTCATTATAGCTGAATCTGGGGTATCTTTCAGTCTAAATTCAGCTATAATGACCGTACGTTGTATTCGGGGGAAGACTGTAGTTTGCTCTTCACCGGGTCTCTCATATCGTCCAAGTTCCAACCATTGGTGTTCCCACTGCTCCTTCATGCTAACTACTCTTATAATGACTAAAATCGACTAACGCTCCCACCACTGACGATGGCACTCACACTCAGAACCCTTTTTGAATTTGTGAAGGTTCGCTGTTTTTCTGGTGGATGTATATATATCGTCACATGAATATCAGAGCGCAAAGGCGAAAAAAGAAACAGAGGAAAACAAGAAAAAAAATGATTCGTTTTTTTATCTTCCTCCTTACAACTCCCCCTGTTCAGAAAGAACCTCTTTTGCGTACAAGGCCGCCCACGTGGATGTAGGTTGAGCTGAGCGGCGGCTGCCCCCACCCCCGTGTGTCATATCGACCCACTTGCACACAGCCAAACGGCGAAGAGGCAAAGAAAAGAAGAAGGGAACAGCCAAATACATCTCTCTCTCTCTCTCTCTGAAACTGAAACCAGGGTAGTAATATTCCTAAAGCAGTAATACCTACTACTCGCCAAGCAGCTAGGAAGAAATGACGCTCTCTCTCTCTCTCTCTCTCTCTCTCTCTCTCTCTCTCTCTCTCTCTCTCTCTCTCTCTCTCTCTCTCTCTCTCACACACACACACACACACACACACACTCAGAGGAACGCGCGCGCGCGACAGAGATGTGAGAATAGACGTATCCGGTTATAGAAGGTAGGGCTGTGTGTGTGTGTGTGTGTGTGTGTGTGTGTGTGTGAGAGAGAGAGAGAGAGAGAGAGAGAGAGAGATTCGTGTGTGTGTGTGTGTGTTGCCGTTGCGCGTCTGGTGCAACATAACGCCTCGCCATCAAGAACGTATACCAATCCCGTTACGGTCCAGATACGTTCAGGTAGTTGCTGCGAAGTATCTGAATATAGACCAGTTACTGGCGACCTGGCTGGATAGCGAGGCTGCGCAGACGGCCAGGTGCAGTGAACCTGACCAGAACCTGACTACTTCAAGACGACCTTCAGGTGCAGAGTAGAAGTCGCCATTTTTCGAAATCGGATATAAGGCCTCGCTCGACTACACAACATTAAATGTATCTAGAGCTGGTATTTGTCCTGATACATTCAGAGTTGTTTTGTCAGGACGACTGTATGTGGTCCACATCACCGTCAGATTCATGTGCGATGCCGTGTAATCTCCAAATGTCTGCAGCTCAGTTTGTCGAACCATAACCTGTTCGAGTACACAGACCTGGAGCGTGGTCCCACTAGCCACGGCGATCGGATTGAATGCCAGAATCTGGACGTGTTTGTGCACAGGTGCAGGAAATCGAGATTGAACTGCTTTTTTGCATCTTTCCGTAAGGCATATCCAGATTTAGGCATTCAATCCGATCCTTGTTGCTAGTGGGACCTCAACCCTGAGTTCGAGACCGGCGGATAGAACACGATCACTGAAATTAACAATTTTTTTTTTTTTTTTTTTCGTAATTACAAAGCTATGTTCTTCTCTCAATTTCACCTCACACTACCTACCTACCACTACTCCTAATTGTAGGCATACGGGCCCAACGCTCTTTTTTTTTAGGACCAAAAAAAAAAAAAAAAAAAAAAAAAAAAAAAGACTAATTTCGCAACGACAGTCATAGCCCCCGCATGCGCGATCGTGAGTAAACGCACTCCTGAACCAAAAAAAAACAGAAAAAAAAAAAGGGAAGAAAAAAGAAAGAAAAGAAGAAGAAGAAGAAGAAGAAGAAGAAGAAGAAGAAGAAGAAGAAGGTAAGCAATGGCCAGATTGCTATTCACACGCAATAGTGAGAAATCCCTTCCTTGCATTGCTCCGTTTCAACAAACAAACAAGAAAAATAATAATAATAAAATATAAATAAATATAAATAAATAAATAAAAATCCGTTCCTTGCGAGCGTGTACACTGCTCAAACCGCGCACGCGTTCCTCTACATGTTTCAACGGGGTGCGCTCCGGGGTAGCATAGAGGATTGGATGGGACACCTGAATCTGGATGCGTTTTAACCACAAATGCAGAAAAGCAGTTCAATCTCGCGTTTGTGGACCTTTCCACAACCGCGTCCAGATTCAGGCGTTCAATCCAATCCTCTTTGCTAGTGGGACCTAGCCCCCGGTCTCATCAGGAGGCTCCCGACAACCGCCAGACTCTCCTCTCCTCTTCCCAGGTCAGGCCAAAGGCCACAGGCAGGCCAAGTACAATGCATGCATAGAGCTAGCCTCGTTGGGAATGAATGTGGCCGTAATTGAGGCCACATACCCCATTGACGCTTCCCTTCCATTTGGCCGTTTTCTCCCTGAGCCAGAGATAATGAGCGGTTTGGCGCACATAAACAAACGATAGGATAGACTATACCAAAAAAAGAAAGAAAAAAAAAAAGTAAGTAACAAACGATCACGTTATAATGTCAGAAATAACGAGACCTTACCAAAAGAGAGAGAGAGAGAGAGAGAGAGAGAGAGAGGGGCGCTCCTCCGTGTGCTTGCCCTGGCTGTTCTGTTTCGTATTCGTGACTGTGTTCCAACAAAAAAAAAAAAAAAAAACGTGAATGTAGGTAGTGAAAGGGAAAAACGAATTTTCCCGGAAAACAAAAAAAGGAAAAAAGAATTTGCGGATAGCGTAAAAGAAAAAAGGCAAAAAAAAAGAGAATTCTACCGTCTATCGCTCAGCATTAGTGAGTGCCATTTACGTCTTGTTCGTCTTCTGCGATTTTCACCGTCCTCCCTGAATGAGTGTGGCCGTTATTGAGGTCACATACCTCTCTACCGCACCCCCATGGAAGTAACTCCCCNCCCCCCCCCCCCCCCTCTTGCCTCGCGGTGATCATGAAAAGGAAACACAGCGCACGATGTTCATGACTTCTGTCCAGTGTCAGATAAATTTGAGTGCTTGTCTTTTTTTTTTTTTTCCCCCCTTAATCCATAATTAGTTCAGTGTTTGGCCATAAGGGAACAATCACACCCTTCTTCTTTTTTTCTGGCAGGGAGGGGTGGGGGGGCAGCTCTGTGGTTTTTGCCACGTGAACAAATCTAGTGACTACTGGGACATGACTATGAAGTTTCAGAAGAAATGTCCTCTCTCTCTCTCTCTCTCTCTCTCTCTCTCTCTCTCTCTCTCTCTCTCTCTCTCTTTCTAGGGGTAATTCCTGGATACAGCTGAGGGGCAAAAACGCAACATATGGCTTTGAAAAAGGGCAGATTTGGCCAAAAAAAAAAAAAGAAAAAAAAAAAGGGCAAACCTTTCCCCCATATCTCCATATCTGGGAAAAAGAAGGAAGAACAAAAGTCCCACAAAAGCCAAAATTTCCAAAATTGTAATTTTTCATTTTTTTATTGTTTTTTTTTCGATATACAGACAAACCTAACTGTAAAACCATGATATATTTGGCTTGTTTGCCTTTTCTTTTTTTCTTGGGGGGGGGGGTCCGAGTTTTATTTTTTGTTGTGCAGCTCTCGCCTGAGGCATACCTCTGTTTCTCAGGGACTAAGGTTCACGTCAGCGGGCTAAGATTTGTTGGCTAAATTTTGTTCCCAGATTAGATTCATCTTCGGTCTCTGCACCTGAGCTGGGTAATGGTCCCAGTAATCCAGGTTAATTGTTCGAGGGGTTCCCGGCCTCCCCTTTCTGTCTTAGTAAAATTAATTAACCAAGAAAAAGAAAAAAAACACAAGATAAATGGTCTCCCTTCTGTGTGAGTACTAGGAGGGTACGTTTTTTTTTTTTTTCTTTTTTTTTTTCCTTTTCTACGTTGACATGTGCCGTGGGGGGGAACAATGTGAAGCATGGTGTTGATATGATCATTCTTTTTTTTTCTTTTTTTTTTCTTTTTTTTCTTTTTTTTTTCTTTTTTTTTTTCTTTTTTCTGGCATCATCTGACCACCGCCTTCCGACGATGACTACCGTGTGTCTGTCGTAAGGGGGGGGGAGGGGGGAGGAGGGTGGAGGGGACTCAAATTCCACCAAATGGCTGTAACAGGCCATCTTCCCGGTCCTATACACTCATGATGAGGGGGCGTTGTGTTCGGGGAAAGGGAGTACCGGTCACATAGATGCTCTCTCCCTCCTACGTTTTTTCTTTTCGTTTTCTTTTCGTTTTTTCTTTTCGTTTTCTTTTCGTTTTTTCTTTTCGTTTTTTTTTCATTTTTTCTTTTCATTTTCTCTTTTCATTTTTTTCTTTTCATTTTAAATTTTCTTTTCATTTTTTCTCTTCATTTTTTTTTCCATTTTTCTGTAAGGCGCTGGGTTAGTGGTAAGCCTCCTGATGAGACCGGAGCGCACCCGGTCGAAACGTCGAGGAATGCGTGCGCGGTTTTTCGAGCATGTTGTACACGCTGGATTTGCGAATGGAAATATCGTTGTTGCGTGTAAAGAGCAATCGGCCATTGCTTGTCTTTCTTCTTCCTCTTCTTCTTCTTCTTCTTCTTCTTCTTCTTTCATTTTTTTTTTTCATTTTTTTCTTTTCAGTTTTTTCTTTTCAGTTTTTCTCTTCATTTTTTTTTCCGTTTTCTTTTTCATTTTTGTCTTTTCCTCCCTCCATCTTTGGCCGGAGGGCAGTCCATTGGATCAGAACGACAGGGCGGCGAGGGTCGCATAAACCAACCCCACCACGAGTCTATCTATGCGACCCTGCGCGCAGTGGACCCCACCATTCGCCGATGCGACCCTCCAGCAGCTGTGCGTTCATTGCAATCTGCCACGTGTTCGGCCCATCATGCATCTGTCCATGGGTCAGTGCCTCATTCAAGCAAATATCCCGCAGCTGTCAGTTCTCGGAATCTGCCACGTGTTCGCCCCATCACGCAATTGTCCCTGTCCACGTGTCCTTCCGTCGTTCATGCTACGTGCCAGCTGTGCGCCCGTTCACACAACCCGCCACGTGTCCATCCACTCCTGAAATACGCCACGTGGCTGTCCATTCGCGCAGCGCGCCACGTGTCCATCGCCTCTGAAATACGCCGTGTCTGTCCATTCCCGCAGCGCGCCACGTGTCCGTCCAATCGTGAAATACGCCACGTGTGTTCGTTCATGCAGCGCGCCACGTGTCTGTTCGTTCGTCAAAGTAAACCACGTGTCTGTTAAATCATGCGCCAGCTGTCCGTCCATTCATGCAACCCGCCACGTGTCCGTCCATTTATGGGACCTGCCACGTGTCCGTCCATGCAATCCGCCGGGCAATACGTCCAACATGGCCGGGATTTCGAAAAAAAAAGAAAAAAAGTGTCTATGGCCCAGTAAAAAAAAAAAAAAAAAGAAAGGGGTCCGCAGATCGGTTTGATGGGAGACCACCCATGTCAACAGAACAGCACTTTCTCGTCCGGATATATAAGCGCGTTTCCCCCCCTCCCCCGCGCCCCCCCTTCCCCGTCCATGCAATCCGCGAACCAACCCGCCAGGCATACGTCCAATACGGCCCCGATTTTGAGGAGAGAAGGGGGGGAGGAGGAGAAGGTGAACAAAACCTCTAGTGCCGAGGTCCCACTAGCAAAAAAGGATTGGATGAAGCTCCTGAATCTGGACGCGTTTTAAGCAGAGATGCGGAAAAGCAATTCAATCTCGCCTTTCTGCACCTCTCCACAAACACGTCCAGATTCAGGAGTTCAATCCAATCCACTTTGCTAGTGGGACCGCCCAGATGTTGGGAAAAAAAAGTTCTGATTCAGTACCGCCCAGATGTTGGGGGAAAAAAATTATGATACCTGTAAAAGCGCTTTTTTTTTTCTTTTTTTTTTTTGTTAATACCGGTACAAGCGCTCTTTCATGTCAACTTTGTTCGTCCACCCACTTATCCGTTTTTTGGCCAAACGATTGGCAGTTTCTTTTTTTTTTTTTTTTTTTTTTCCCCCGACCGATTGGCAGTTGTTTGCCGCCTTGAGATATTATCTTTCAACTGACTGGCCATATGTAATTTAGACTAACTGTAGTATTTCACTCATCTGCTTCCAGTGGAGTTTGAATTCGGGTCTGTATTTCATATCCCGTTCAGGGGGGATGTACGAACTGAGCTAGGCCAGTTGGTAGTTGCATCTTTTTTGTCTTCTTCCCTTCGCCCACGTGAGCCGGTTTCTTTTTTTTTTTTTTTTTTTTTTTTTASCCGGYTTKGRAAMAGWKGGSKTTTTKTTTTKTTTTKTTTTTGGGGGGGGGGGGGGGGGGGGAAGATGCCATTGCAAGGGACACGAGACAAAGGGGGGAAACAGAAAAAAAAAAAAAAGGAAAAAATAGAAATACAACTCAATGTACGGCATCG
Source organism: Chara braunii (assembly GCA_003427395.1). Classification (NCBI taxonomy): domain Eukaryota; kingdom Viridiplantae; phylum Streptophyta; class Charophyceae; order Charales; family Characeae; genus Chara; species Chara braunii. The sequence continues at coordinate 1,932,819 of BFEA01000102.1, forward strand.
GAAAAACCTCCGCTCTAGATTTCTTTGCTGGAGGAACGAGATAAAGCGCCTCTCTCCACTACACAAATCTCTCCATGCATTTGGACGCTTTATAGACCAGGTGCATTTTTACGATTGCAACATTTTGAATGTATACGGTCCAAAAGCCGTCCACAACCATGTCGAGTGTCGTGTAATGGCACGCCCAAAAGCTAAGCTAAGTAATGCTCCCAGTACGAAACCCCGGCTTGAATTTGAGGTCCGCGGCTTATCATTGATTTTGAAATGGAAATGAATTTGTGTGGGGAAAAAAAAAAAAAAGGCTCCACTCTACCTGCCACGTGCCTGACTGGCACGCACATGTAACTGTTCATAAGAAGAGATTATTATTATTTCGTTTTTTTTTTTTTTTAATCAGTTGAAATCTTTAATGGAGAGAAAATCATGTTAGCGAGGGCCCCGGCCTCGAGAGGTTTTGGGTAATTCAAGTTGTGTTTCAAAAAAAAAAAAAAAAAAAAAAAACATGTTAGTGGCTTTCCTCCCTTTATTTTTATTTTCACTTAATTTAAGAAACAAAGAGATTACCATCGGCGCGGCAGTGTGGCGATTTGACTATATCCGCATTCTAGCTGCCACGTGGCAACAACCACAGCATGACTGTTAGAATGGCGGGAAAAAAAAAAAAAAAAAGTCATATATTTAATTCCCGACACATCGGCTGGTTAATTGATTGATTGACAGGCGTAAGGAAAAAAAAAAAAAAAGATTAATTGTTTGATTGATTGATTGAATTGATTGATTGAATTGATTGATTGATTGATTGATTGATTGAATTGATTGATTGATTGATTGATTGATAATCTGGTCACATAAGTTAACACATCGAAGAAAAGAGTTAATATCAGTTTTGTAATCGGCGCGAATACTCTCCGTCTAGTTTCGGTATTGCGTCGGCTTCTCTCTTCAGACGTATTTTGATGGCGAACGCGGTCAGGTGCATGCATGATATGGCAGCTACGGGTCAACCGTTTCTGATTAATACTATTATTAGCTTTTTAGTATTTTATTATTTTTTTTAACTTTTTAGTGCCCACTGAGGCATACATTGAGCTTCCAGCTGACTTGATGGAGTCCTTATCAAAGCAGGAAATCAATCCGACCGCTGATTTTGCTACTTTTATGATTATTTTCACTATTTTTATTTTTTTGTAGTTGCTCTTTTATGATTAAGATTATGATTATGATTATTATTACTTTTTAACATTTCACCGGCCAGATGGAGTCCTTGTAAAAGCAGGACTCAATCCGGCCGCTGATTCTCCTACTCTTATGAATTTTTTTTTTTATTATTATTATTTTTTAATGAAGTTCTTTGATGATTATTACTATATTAATTATTATTATTTTAATTTCAGCAGCCAGATGGAGTCCCTGTAAAGGCAGGGTGGGGAGCAGGGCTCGTCCAGTCCGCTGATTTTGTTATTTTGCGATCTTGAGGTCTTAGTGTGAGTACACACCCCTACCACTGGAGGGGGTGTTTGGTTTGACAACAACAAAATCTATTTATTTATTTAGTTATTAATAAAAAAGAAAGTGTGAGTGCACTCTTAAAAGTTGAGATGGTACCGCGCTTTAACCAACCCCTCCCTTCTGCCCCTCCCCTCCCCTTCCCTACATATTAGAGATTACAGCACGCGCCACATCCGCTTTTGCTGCCCCCTAGGCGCTTTCCTTGCCGTAATGCGGTTCATGCACCTGACCGATTCTGCTAGCCAGATACCTTTCTGTACCCAAACCTCGCCCCGAACAGCCGAGCATAGTCTCCTCTCTCCTCACCCGCCGAGCAATGCGTCTAGCGAATCGAGGAGATGGACGGAAACCAAGACCGGTCTTATATTAATTATTACAAAAAAAAAAAAAAAAAAGGAGGAACCGGAACACCGAGATTAAAGCAAACGCAAGAAAACAGACGAACACGCACGCATGCCCTTTTCTTTTTGTCTTTTTTTTTTTCGTTAACTATTCCCACCCCTATTTACTATTCCCCACCCTTTTGGCTATTCCCACCCCTCGGTTGTGCACATATTCCTTGTCAAGCGGGGTGATGTTAACCTTTTCTCTCTTTCTCTCTCTCTCTTTCTCTCTCTCTCTCTCTCTCTCTCTCTCTCTCTCTCTCTCTCCCTCTCTTCTCTCTCTCTCTCTCTCTCTCTCTCTCTCTCTCTCTCTCTCTCTCTCTCTCTCTCTCTCTCTC
>BFEA01000102.1:1937528-1949431 GCA_003427395.1 Chara braunii
GGGGGGCTGGAGAGAGAAGGAGAGCAACAGCAACGACGAATTTCTTTAGGCAGTCGAAACAACCGTCGGTCGAATACACCGAAGAGGAGGCTAATCCCAAAATAACAGACATGACAAAGAATAAGAAACGAAAACGAAAACGAAGTCCTTGCCAGATTCACCCTCGTCGACGGGCTTGAAGCCTGAAGCTGGTCGTAAACTCGTCCAGGTTCTGGAAATTTGCAGGAGATAGGCACTCAGTTTCGGGATTGGCTGCGAGCTTAGCATGCATCTGGTCATGCTAAGTCAAGTCAATACATATATCGTCAAAAAGAGCTGCTGCCCGGCAAACCGTAGGTAGAGAGGGAGGGGAAGAAGAGGACAACAAAGTATGTTGGGATATTCCGCCTGAAGGCATTATCACAGCTTCAGAACTGCATAGTGAACCGTAGGCAGGGAGGGAGGGAGGGACGGAGGGAGGGAGAAGAGGCCAACAAACGAGGGGCTGTGAAAGACTTATCGTCAAACAGACCGGCCAGCTAAATATATATATAGATATTCTCATATATGCATATTATATAGTTTTTTTTAATATTTTAACTAGGTTATAATATTCTTCTCTCCCAATTTCAACTTTCACTATCTACCCACCACTACTCCTAAAGCCTATACAGGGGACCCCTGCAAGCATAGCTTTCTACCTCTCAGAATTACGGGGATGCACGTTGACCCCTAAACCCTAATCGGCGGTGGTCAGGGGGTAGGGTGGGGCCGCCGGTGGGGGGGGGAGGGCGGCGAACGCAAAGACCGAGCATTTTTTTTGCCAGTAGCTGTACATATGAACATCCATAAATAATAAATTCTTATATATCTATATCGTCAAACAGATATAAATATATGTATGACGATATATATATAGATATATCATCACATGAATATCAGAGCGCAAATGTGAAAAAAAGAAAAACAGGAAAATTTGAATTCAGTTCTTTATCTCCTTCCTTATAAACCCCCTGTTCAGAACCTCTTGGATGCAGTCAAGATTTCATTTTTAAATCCACTTCACGCATCCCTCGAATACAACACATCCCCACCCAACCCTAAAGCTGGGTTGTATACATTCCCGACTTTCCTCTCTAGGTTTGGCACAACAATAGCGAAATCGCGACTGAAACGCATTTTTAAACGGCAAACGTGACAACGCCCTACCGGTAGTTTTCCCTTTATATATATATTGTCACATATATATCGTCACAAACAGAATATAAACGTATATATATAGAAACTCCGACGAAACAGTTTGTCACAGCCCCTCGTTTGTTGTACTCTTCTCCCTCTCTGCCTACGGTTTACCGGGCAGCTACCGGGCAGTTCTATTTGACGATATATATATATATCGTCAAACAGAGCTGCCCGGAAAACCGTAGGCAGAGAGGGCGGGAGAAGAGGACAACAAACGAGGGGCTGTGACAAACTGTTTCGTCGTAGTTTCACCGACTCATCAATATATATATCGTCACAAACAGAACTGCCCGGTAAAACCGTAGGCAGAGAGAGAGAAGAGGACAACAAACGAGGGACTGTGACTCATCAATATATATATATATATATGGCTGGATATTCAACCTGAAGGCATATCACAGCTTCTGGACAAAGTGTCGTCATTAATGTGATGCGCGAAACATCCTCTTGTGGGGATGGCCTACTGTAGAGTATGTTCTATGCAGCCACGTGCTAATGCCTGCCTCACTGGCGGGTTACACGCGGCTTCACGCGCACAAGGCCGCCTTCTCATGTCCTCTCTTCCCACAACAAAGTGTGCTCTCTCCTCTTTTCTCTGCTCTCATCTCCCTCCTCTTCCTCCTCTTCCTCCTCTTCCTCCTCTCCCTCGTGTCCCTCCTCTTCCTCGTCCATCCCTCGCTTTTTCCTGTAGTTCGAGTTCACCCCTCCAACCCCTCCCACCACTCCAAGTTTAATACGTCAGCTTTTAAAACACGAACTGAATTGGAATTAATCGCTCGAGCCTTGGCAATCTTGTGTTACTTCTTCTCCTCCTCAGTCACTTTCTTATCCTCGCCTCGTTCGTTCTCTCTCTCTCTCTCTCTCTCTCTCTCTCTCTCTCTCTCTCTCTCTCTCTCTCTCTCTCTCCGCGTGTGTGTGTGCGTGCGTGTGTGTATGCGTGTGCGCGTGTGCGCGTTTCTCTCTCCCATCGCTGCCACGGAAATGTGCAGAACCTTATTCCGATGAATCAACGACGATTTGATTGACGAAGTGATAAGTCCGAGGGATACACGGACTTCATCGCGTGGAACGCTTCAGGACCGTACATCTACGTGCGGCTGTACAACGTCGGATATCCAGTGCACCTACAAAGTCCTAATGACAGGATTTTCCTGGGGTGTTCGTCTCAGGACAACTTGAGACTCCCAATCCAGCGGCTAGCTCAGTTGGTAAGGCAGGCAAGCAGCATTCAGGAGGTCTTGGGTTCACTCCCCATTGGCCTCGAAGTACCTTCCGGGGCAAGCTTGGCGCCCGCCACCCTAGAGATAGGCCATGGGTCCTCCGAGTAGCGTTGAGCAGAGAGACTGCTAATGTTCATAGGGGGAGGGGACCAGAGGGGATGCACAACGACTGAACCATCGGTCCTGATGCTACCGGCTGGCCCCTGGCCGGCCCACCTGCTGTAGCCCGAGTAGCACCTGCTGGTGGGTACAGCTCCCACATGTTCCCTCGTTGGAGGCTTGAGCATGGATGTGCCCGTTACGGGGTTCCCTGTAATACTATAAAGACAATAACAAAGCCCTCCGACAACCTTCCATCATTACCGTTGGTGCGGAAATGCGTGGGGGTGGTTCTTCAGCTGCAAGGCGTTCACGAAGCGGGGTTTTCTGTGCGCGCATCGCCGGCCGTGGTGTCCAACCGGTCAAATTTTTCGATTTTTCTACAGGCGATGTTGAAGCACTGCCGGCCGATTGCAGTCATATGCCTAGCATGTTTTGTCGGCTACTGTCGGGCGCACTGATGCAAGCTTTTTTTGGTACACACCTCACGGGCTGCGATTCATGGCAAACATCCCACGACGGTTCCCTTTGTTGGAGCAAACACCCTTACAAGGGTATCTGCTCGGGGTTTTCAATGTCGAACGTTGTCTGGCCCTTTCGTTGAATTGAAGGACTCGATAAGAATGACGTTTGCTAAAAGTGTATTCAGACTAACCTATGACTGGGAGACGAAAACTTTTTGAACATAAATCCGAGCTTTTGCGGCATCCGAAAATGACGACAGGAATTGGCGATGTGATCGATATTTTTCTGTGTTTGGTAAGGTCATCTGGGGTCGTGGAAAACATTATCCTATACCTACCCTCCTTTAAATAATGGCGTGCGGTTTAGCAGTAGCGCGATTCAGGGTTTGCATGGTTAAAACTGCATTGCCACTTGTATGTACCCTCGTACGAGTACGAATTCGTACTCTTGTACTCATACGTTAGGGACCGCGTACGAGTTTTTTTTTTTTTTTTTTTTTAATCCGGTATTGTTTTTTTCCCCTCAAATTCTAATAAGAATCTGAAGATGATGCTCAACCAAATGTTGCTTGTTTTGTGTTGTTGCATCACTTTTGTTTTTTTTTTATTTTTTCGTACAGAGGTATACAAGACGTACAAGTTCCCGTACAGATCCCGTACAAATATTCAAGTTATCTGTGCGTTTCGTACGGAAAGGCCTCGTACGTGTACGTTATGCAACATAGGGCCAAAATAATAGTCGCATTAGGTTGTGGCAGCGCAGGGAAGGGACGACACGACCTCGCCCGTCTCGATGGTTCGCGGGGTTATTTTGCATCATTCCCTACTTGTCTCTTATTTTGTTTTATTTATTCCAGCGTCACAGCGTGACATGACCGAGAGGGTTTTCGCCTTTTGTGAAAAAGAGGGGAGCCGATGCGCTCGACATGTGGTGTTTTTGTCAAGGATAACGGTTGCCTACCGTTGTCCTCAGTGGAACGACACTTGACTATTTCAATTTGTAATGGATCAATTGATCGTATTCTGATTTTTAAAAGTTAATTATTTTATCATCATTGATTGATTACTTATTATTTAATCACTATGGGTTATGTGTGAATTTTATTATGAAGGATATTTTGGTTATTTTGAATATTTCAGTTGGATGTAAATTTTTAATGTCCTGATATTAATTGAGTCATACTTGTTATTATCTCAATATTCATCGACATTATCTATAAATTTTGAGATTATTATGTTGAGAATTATTGTCTTTCATGTATAATACTTCAACCATTTACTCTATCGTGAACTTTGAGATATCCTTTGAGTTATAATTTTAGTAAATTGATTTTTTGCACAAATTATTTTCAGTCGCAACTATTTTGAAATGTTATCAACTAAACGGTGACTTTATTTTGATACTGTTTTTTATATTTATTTAGTCATATAGTTGATTACTATATTGAAATGATGTACATTTTAATCGATCAGTTCACCCAGACTCCCATTTGTTTTGAGGTGATCTATTTTTGTTATTCGCTTCTATGATAAGAGTGCATATAATCTAGTATTGTTGGAAATTATTTAGCGCGGGTCATTATGAAATTTCATGTGATGATGTAAAAGTATTTTGTATCGATGTTGTTGACTTTTTTTTTTTTGAAGATGTTATCATGTCACGATAAATTGCTGATGGATTTATGAGCTCTATAGTAGTGAGGCCCGCCCCGGAGCTATAATCCTAGTCCATAGTGGGATGTTTTCTTTCGAATCCTATGTGATTTAAGGAAGGAGGACTACACTATCATTGAAAGGGAGGAAGATGTTGAGGCCTTATCAAAACGCAGTGTGTAAAGGTAGGCGACTATTGTTTGTCGTGAAGGGAGGAGTGATCACCTAACCTCGTTTTTAACAGAATCACCTTATTTCTATGGTTGAAGTCTGCTAAGCCTCGGTTGTATGGGGTGAGGTTGTCCTACTTTATGTGCAAGGGATTAATAAGGTCGCAACACTGAAATCAGAAGGAATGTGGTGAGTCTCGAATCTAAATCAAGTATTAATGTCGAGATGTTATCCCATTGAGCGGATTACACCACTCCTCGACACACATTACAATATTCGAAAATGTCTGACATGATATAAAAAGTAGTATAATTTCACTTTAACAGTTTGATGTCGCAACTCAAATCATTAAAGGAGTTTGTCAATAACAAGAAATCTGTCTTAAATGATGTTCTCCTTCATTTTTGTCATTATATAAAATTTGAGGAGTAGGTCCGCGACGATGCAACCCGTCTTGATCAATCTTCTCTTCAAAATTGGTATGGAGAGGAGTCCGTCTACAGTAGGGAAATTTGCGTTGGTCAGAGTTTTCCTCCGATCTTTGAACGGTATGTCTGCGGCAGAGCAATCTGTCTTGATCATAATTTTTTTCAAAGATTTATGGAGAGCAATTCGTTTGCGGCAGGGTGACCTGTCTTGGTCGATGTTTTGTTCTCAACTTGAAGCAGAGAGGAGCTCGTCTGCAGCAGGGAAACCTGTCTTGATCGACATTTTCTTCTGATTGAGAGAAGAGTTTGTCTGCAGCGAATAACAGTCTTGATCAGTGTTCTCTTCTAAAATATAGGAGTTCGTATGCGGAAGCGAAATTTATTCTAATCGATGTTCTCCTCTGTCCTGTGAAGAGTTTGTCTGCGACAGGGCAACTTGTCTTGATCAGTGTGCTCTTCAAGGAGCATATGAAGATAAAAGTTGAGCCGTGAATTATTTAGTAATTGAGATGAGATAAAAATAGCGACGTGAATTGTTTAGTAATTGAGATGGGATCATGAGTAAGATGGAGTCTTTTTGGGTCATTCAGACTTTGTCTATATAACTCCAGGAGATTGGTACATCTAGAAAGTCTAGTCAGGGGTTATTTCCCGACTCATTAGGGTTTTGTCCAGATATAACCTGAGTATCAACCGAATGGATGCATTTTAAAACTGGTCGGAGGACTTCCGACATCCTTATGAGAAACTAATTTTTTTGGTTAGTGTCCGCCAGTGAGATGATGTTGGGATAATGCTGAAAAAGCTCCTCTGAATTGAAGTCTTTCATGGGCTAGACATGGGTCTAAGTTTTGATCAACAGAAAAATTCCCGCGAGAAATGAAAGTTAAAAAAACATTCCATAAAAAAAAAATCTTTCATATTTATAAATTATTCTTTCAATGTTTGTCAAATTCTAAACTTTTCAGTTTTATTTGATAAGTTTCCATCTAAATATGAGCTTTCCCTTCCAACTACATCTATTTGTTCAAGATGGAATGGAAGTCTGGACGAGTTTATGAAATGTTTTAATTAAACTTTCATTCTACTACAACGAATATCTTCTAATTTAGATTGGATTAACCTATTTATGACTAAAAATCCTTACCTAGAATGACAATCCAATTTAAATATTTCATGAACTCATCCAGACTTTCATTCCATCTCTAGCATGCAGTCCAAATAAGAAGGGATACCCCATTCTTGGAAGGAAAGTTCTCAAGTAAGACATAAAATTTTAAAATTGGAATGACATTTTTTAAGATGGAATGAAAATTTAAAATTTAGAATGTAATTTTACTATAAAATGAATATTTAATTCTATGAATTTTTTTCTGTTGATAAGGTTTGTCAGAGACAAAATCTTATGTTACTGTCTGAACGCACTGAACGTGCGTTGTCGAGTGCATCGGTCCTGCGCAATGCGAACCCCCCTCGACTGCGTCACTTAGGAGTTAATCTACTAACACATAAGGATCTTTCGCAAGTCGCTCCGGCCGAGTGCGCCAGCCATACCTCTCGCGATCCCCTACGATAAAATAGGACCAATGTAAGGTACAACTTTGCCTCCACCTGCGGAAGTTGTCACCTCCCTTCGGTGGGCGTATCCCCGTGGAGCTACCAATCCACAGTACAAAAGTTAATCAATTGCAATCCCAGAGGTGGACCAGCTGAGGGCGTTTCTCGTTCGCTGTAGCATAGGGGATACGCGTGGTCCCACGCCTCTATTAGACCCATACGCAAACCGACGCATTGGGGGACTGAAGTCCCAAGCACGATTCGTTGCTGGTCGACCCGGACGCATCCCACTCATCATGCGTTACACGACACTTAAAACATAAAAATTAAAACGCACACACACACACGGAACAACACAAACACAAAGTAACACAACATCAATCCTAGTCCCTTTTGTAGACATCCCATAACCTTCCGACGTGGAAATTGGATATGCGACATGCGCGAGACTTAATATAAAATCGCGCAGACACAGAGCCTTCTCATATCGACTAACAATGCAAGTATTCGCAAGTAGTCGCAATAACGGTGTACTATACAGTACCCATAATCACGAGGTCCTCGATAATCTCGAAGGTCGCATTTGACACTCAAGTGTCGATTGATACATGCCTTGAGGTGTTAATCTCTCGATGCTAGACAAGCGCAAAGTGCGGTTGAGAACCACACCCTCTTCTGCACTCTGCGGAGAGTGGGTGGTACACAGATTCATACCTGTGGTGGCAATCGTCTCTTATTGCCCTGGGATGAATTCCATCATCTAGGGCCTGGAGATAACTCAAGGGGTTTGATTTTGACGACTGTCACGGACTATAACGTCCAACCTTAAAAACTATAAAAAAACAAAGGATAAAGCGGGATATCCTTTATCTTTCGACTCATAGTCTGTTTAACCCTTGCGCACGGTCACAATAGGCCGCGCGAACACTCAATGTGTATGCATGTATATATATATATATATATATATATATATATATATATATATATATAAAGAATTATAAATATGTGACGATCACTTCTCACAGTCATAGTGAGACTCCTCTCAGCCATTTATATGTATGTGATCGCAGACAGTCAAATCCAAAGTTCGAACCACAAACATACATACAATCACATCAAAGATTCGACCAAAGCCCATGCACTACACGGGGTCAACTTCAACCATTTTTTATACTCATACCCCTTGCTTTAGCCATGCAAGCCCCAACCTTTGTCCAATCTCCCAAAATAAATACATCGTACCTTTGTTAAATGACCATTCAATAGAAGTCTGGGTAGAAACCTTACTAAAACAATAAAACCACCAGGGTTAAGGCCTCTTAGGTTGGGTAACGAGAATGAATTGAAGTTGAGTCGTAAGCCAACGAATCAGCAACCGACCTGTTATTAGTGATAACAGACGATGATCCTCGTGGGAATCAGGTTGAGTCTAGCTCGAATCCTGAATCAAACGTCCAAAGAGGGCCTGTATCATAAGACAGGTCAATGCCCAAGCAAAATCATCAGTGTATGGAGAATAAATCTCCATAACACATTCTTACTTAAAACGATCTGCCAACTAAGTCTAAGTTTACCCCATTAGTACAAAGTAGAATGAACCTTCCGCTAGAACGAGGAAATATACATTGTTACTCTTAAATCACATTTTTCATGCGTTGCTTTCGCTAGTTGAACCACACGATGCATTCGCTATCTTCCTGATCCGGGTTTACCACTCGATGCACCATGCCTGAAAGCCCTGATTTATTACTTCACTTCGCTCGATTCTATAAAGTATCGAACGAAATATCAAATTTGAGCCCCTACCATCTCCACTTCGTTATAATTCTGTGCGACTCGTTTTCCTACTAACTTTTAACCTACTAACTCCCTACTAATTATGACTTCATAATCGTATTCGCCCGCTCTTGAAACCCCTATTTCACTTCTTTACTTGCTCGTTTTCATCATGGAACGAGTGACTTACGTAATTTTTTATCCCCACCATGGTCGTTCTCTCTCCATATTCGACATCTCCGCGCACACCCTTTTCTCCGTGCACCTAAACTAACTACTAACGTCCAAATCCAACTCTACCATTCGATTCGCCATAACTAACAACGTTATCAACGAACCTTTGTTCACTTATTTTCGTTAAGAGTTAGCGTGAAAATCCCTCTCCCCTTCTTCATGTCTTACTTCTTCATCCTCGTCATCTCCATCTTCGTTTCGTATGCCCCTGGTACGGATGCACGTCCAAATTCCTCTTTTGCCTCTCTGCGCTCGTTGCCTTGATTTCCCCGTCGTCCGCTCGACATTTCTTGACTAACATTGTTTTTGTTTTTTTTTTCTGACAGCGGCCGACTACGAGACGTCCGTCCTCATAGTGACTGCCCAACGGTCCAATAGTTCGGCTTTCCGAAGAAAAACTTAGAGGTGACTAGCTACTTGGCGGCTCGAAATCCTTCCGCCCCTATACCCATCCCCACCATAGTCGTTCTCTTTCCGTATTCGACATCTCCGCACACACCCTTTTCTCCGTGCACCTAAACTAACTACTAACCTCCAAATCCGACTCTACCGTTGGATTCGCCATAGCTAACAATGTTATCAACAAACCTTTGTTCGCTTATTTTCGTCAAGAATTTGCGCGAAGATCCCTCTCCCCTTCTTCATATCTTAGTTCTCCACCCTTGTCATCTCCATCTTCGTTTCGTATTCCCCTGGTATGGATGCACGTCCAAATTCCTTTTTTCCCTCTCTGCGCTCTTTGCCTTGATTTCCCCCGTTGTCCGCTCGGCCTTTCTTGACTAACGTTGCCTTTTTTTTTTCCTGACAGCAGTCGACTACGCGACATCCGTCCTCACAACGACTGCCCAGCGGTTCAACAGTCCGACTTTCCGAAGAAAAATTCAGAGGTGACTAGCTACTAGGCGGTTTGAAAGCCTTCCGCCCCTATACCCATTTCGAGGAACGATCTACAAGGCAGTAGCCCTGTGAGTATCCACCCGAGTTTCTCTTGGCCCATTTTTTCCCTAAGTAGAGCCCAACACCCCTTCTGGGCCCCCAATGTTCGAGCTCACATGCGATGACGGATTGTGGCATCGGGGGCGCGGCCCCTGCTGCAACCCTATAGCATGATCCTAGGTGTCGTGAGTCCTAGTGCGGATCTTGGTAGTAGTAAATATTCAAATGAGAACTTTGAAGACCGAAGTGGAAGGGGATTCCCCACGATCCGCAGTTTGCCGTGGTGCCGCTGCGGTCCCTCAACAACTCTCCGGACCGCTTTTCAAGCCACTGCATCGGGGCTCGAATCACCATCTTATGGGCCTTGATGGCATACCCACACTCAAACCTCTCACCGCAGATCATGGGTTGGTTGACGGTGCACCCATAGAAGGGTTTCCACCATCCGGGTCCTCTCCGCCTTGTGGGCTACTCGCCTATCAGCTCACATGTACGTTGAACTCCTCGGTCCACGTTTTCAATGACCACTGGATAGAGGAACTTTGCCAATACCTCGAACACATAGGAACCCATAGGTCAACCAAACTAAGGCGTGTGCTCAAGGTCCTCGACCGCCGTGACGACCCTTAAAAAAACCAGTGTTACGCCTAAGTCAAAAGAAGGCCGGATCAAAAAATAAATAAATCACAACGACGACAAATAATAAAATACTTGGAAAATTTTAACGTTGGAAAACGACGGACGAGCCTGCTGACTGCAAAACCAAGGGGGATAGCCCCGCCGGACTCTCAACCCCTCGACGTCTCTACGTCGTTCTAATACCCCTACATCGTCGTCGTTGGCCTCGATCCCTTAATCTCCCTGTTGAAGGTCCGACACTGCAACCAATAATGCTAGGCCCAAGGTTGGGCCTCGTATTAACGGACACTTATATAAGCGGGTACTGCGCGACGCGAAGATCTATTAAAAATTGTTTTAAAGTTACATTGTCGTCGATGTCGTCCTCCGTACGTACACGCAAGTCAAAGGTAAGCACACTAATCAAGAGGCACAATCTTTTTAATCCAGCGTTAATCATTAAGATAAAAACTTGGCTCGCAACTACGCCGACTCCACAATCATCAACAAGAAGAGAGATCACGCGCGCCTTAAGTCTGCGAGCCCCCACACTCCCTACTCTAGTCAACCATTCAATCTGTGTAAACAACAAACACGGCCGCAACCTGCTCGATGTACTGAGAACTTAAACCACTTGTTTCTGTCACTTGCAAAAACCAGGGTGGATACCCTTGTAAGGGTATTCGCACCGACAGCGTGCTCGTTCAAACGCACTCGTTCAATCCCCCCTTCCGCGCGTTCAAATGCGCCACGTGAAAGAGGGCGGGAAAAAATCGAACGCGCGCCCCCCGCCAACACACGCGCATCATACACCACCCGGGGGCACATGGCATTCAAAAAAAGGAAAAAAAAAACAGATCAAATACCTCCCCCCCTTCTCCCCTCCGTTATTTCGATGTACACTTAAAAAAAAAAACGACTATGTGCGCGCGCACACACACACACACGTACACATACACATACACATACACACACACACACATGTACACACACACGTACACACACACACACACACACACACACACACACACACACACACACACACACACAGTTCATGGATTCGATCAATCAATCGTATCGAATCGACTGATTGAACCGATTCAAATGAGTTCAATCAATGAGTTCGGTGGATGGATTGAACCGATTGGCACACACACATACACACACAACAGATCGATTCAATCAATCGATCGAGCCTACTGATTGAACCATTCAAATTAGTTCAATCAATCGATTCAATTTATTAAATTGATCGTTCGTGTGTGTGTGTGTGTGTGTGTGTGTGTGTGTGTGTGTGTGTGTGTGTGTGTCATATTCACTATACACTAAAAATAGAGAGGATTGTGTCTGACTACTTCATCGGACATTCATCGACTTATCTGGTGTGTGTGTGTGTGTGTGTGTGTGTGTGTGTGTGTGTGTGTGTGCGCGCGCGCTCACGCAAGCACAAATCCTTGAGTGTGTGTATGCGCGCTGCATGCGTGCACACACACACACACACATAGTTACGTGGAGGTATGTTTTTT
>BFEA01000102.1:1949545-1970884 GCA_003427395.1 Chara braunii
GTGAGTGTGTATGTGCGCTGCATGCGTGCACACACACACACACACAGTCGCGAGCAGGTTTTTTTTTTTTTTTTTTTTTTTTTTTTTTTAAGGAATAGGGGGATGCCCGTGACCGTTCCCTCACCTCCAAGACCCCCCTTTGCCAACCTTCCCTCTTTTCCTCCACCCCACCCCCCTCGCGGCGTTCGAAGGTAACCGCAAACACGTTCACTGCGTTTGCTCGCGTTCATTGAACTCGCGTTAAACGTGTTTAAATCTTGAATGCAAAACCCGCGTTCAATAAAAGCATGGTTATATAGGCAAAATTTGGTATCATTCCATCCACTTACGAGTTGTAAAGATTTGATGCTTCTGGAGGGTAAATCCTGTTTTATTGTTTTATTGTTGTATGTTGGTGGAAAAGTTCCGGTTTAGTTCCGAATAATTGTTGGAATTGTTGTATTATGAGTGTTGCTTTCGCATGAAAATCACATAAGAATCCTGACTTTTATTTTGATGGTGAACGATGGGGAAGTCGTTCAATGGGTTCCAGGAACGCTGTCGGAGCAGATACACTTACAAGGGTATCTGCCTAGGGTTTTCAATGTCAGACGATGTGTGACCTTTCCGTGATGAGACCGACATTTGCCAAAACTTCATTCAAATTAACCTATGACTGAGAAACATAAACTTTTTGAATCAAAATCCGATCATTTGCAGCATCCGAAAATGACGACGGGAATCAGTGATGTGATCGACATTTTCCTGTGTTTGGTAAGGCTGCCTGGATGTGCGGTCGTGAATTATCCTAAACCTATCATACTTTAAACAATGCAGCCTCGCGATTCAGGGTTTGAATGGTCAAAAGAATAGCCGCTTGGTTGCTGCAGCGCATGGAAGGGATGACGCGACCTCGCCCGTCTCGACAGTTCGCGGGGTTATTTTGCATCGTTCCCAAGTTGTCTCTTATTTTGTTTTGTTTACTCTTGCGTGACATGACTGGGAGGGCTCTCGCCTTTTGCGAAAAACGAGGGAACTGACGCGCTCGACACTGCTCCTGTTGCTGGTCACTCTTCTCATCCTCGTTGTCGTGTTGTTTCACTTCTGCGTCGTTGGGCGGGGTCCTGACACCAAATGGAAACGACGAACGGTGAGGAAGACGACGATGGACAGGCGGCAGACCTCTAGCAGACAGTCGGCACGCACCATTGACTACTCGAGTCCAGAACCGGCGGGCGGGGCGCCTCATACAGGCGCATATGCCCCGACTTTGTACAGTCATTTCCCACCTCACAAGTAGTCGTTAACCCCGGATCGCGAAGAGGAGTGGGTGGATGATTTGTCCCGCACTCTGCCTCTAGGGAGCGGATCAACACAGGAATGGATGGGGAACCATGATTCTAGACAACGAGAGGCGGTGACAAGTTGTCAGTTGTTCTCTGCTCTACCGGAGGACGTTATTAGTGGAGGCGATTCGAAGATTGTGGACTTAGACTTTGGTTTATCAAGCAGGAGTGTTGCATGTGATGGATCCGTCGGGATGGGGGTCCGCCAGGATCAAGATGAAGGGATGGGGATGTGGGAGATGAAGATGAAGCTGGAAGGGACAGCGCAGCTCCAACGCAGACTCGACACGCACGTACTCCAAAGTGTGCAAATGAAGAATGAGACTGAAACTGACTGCAACTGGGGTATACCCCCAGCGGACTAACTGGACTAGACTGGACTTGTGACGAACCACTTCTCGACCCCGTGCTATCTTTCGTACCCCTTGACTCAATCCCCCCCCCCCCTTTTTGTATCATACCGACCCAACAAAGCCCCCGTCGCTTTTCTTGATTTCAGGTGCCTTGTTTAGGCCCCCATTTTTCAGAGGTTCTATTGATTCTTGGATTTCTGCTTTTTGTAATTTGGGAAATGCATGGGAAATTTACGCGCGCCTTAGCGAGCGCACTGGGAATCGGGCTCGACAGTTAGGAATTCTGGAATAAGTGGAACCCGACGTGTCTTTTTCTTTGCATGAATGTTCTCGGTCACGTCGGAGAAAACTCTAGGAATTTTGTGAGAATACGGATAGGCATAGGACTTCCTTTTCCCGCGTCGACTTTCGCGCGCGGATATGGCGATTTCAATTTTTGAATTGGTGTAGGACATAGGCAAGCTGTAACTGTTTTGGTGCCTTTTTTTCTCTTGTTGTCGGCACCGCGCATACGAAGCTTCCTCCTCCTTATTTCCCGCGTCATTCTTCCCCCGCGCTCTCTTCCCTCTCTCTTCCCCCTCCTCTTTTTCTCCTATCGCAACTGTTTTTCCCTCTCTCTGCTCTTTGCGTGCCTGTTTCCTCTCTTGATCATCTGAATTTTGGACCCGTCTCGGGCTACTTTTCGCGCCTCTTTCGTTCTCGATCATCAACCTTGGCTCACGAAGCCCGGTTGATCCATCGATTACCCCCGCTCACCAATCAGACGCGTTGAGCAAGAGGGTCTTCCTGTTGCGCGACGAATCTGATTGGCTGAACATCGAGTTCCAAAGGATCAACATGGCTTCCCTTGAGCACCCCTCGCTGAATCTTCTCCTCTTACACCTCGATTTCCCCTCTGCCTTCTCCCCCGTCTGTCTTCTTTTTCGCAACTGTAAATTCCGCAAGCGCGCCCGCAAAACTCTCTTACGTTTTCAACTCCCAAGCCAGCTTCCGGGAAGCAGTGGCTAGGTGATGCGTTTGATGCGAGTCGAAAAGTCCTGTCGGGCTGACTGTAGGCTGGCCGGCTGCGCGCTTGATCGCCACGACGGACTGTGGGATTCGGGCGAGCCGTGTCGAGCTTGCGTCAGCGGGGTGAAGATCGCAGCGGCGGAAGTTAGCACGCGACGACCGGGATCGTCGGTGCGGGTATGAGGATCGGTAATTGGAGTTGAGTGGATGATTGGCCCGGGGCCATATTGGAATTTCACGGCGAGTGCGCCTTCATGATTGCGGATCATTTTTTTTGGTGTGAGTTCATGGCTGTGAAGTGGAATGTTCCCTTGTCGGATTCCGATGTCTCCTATCTTGACATTTCTCGTTTATCTCTCCCATCTCTCTCTCTCTGATTTGAATGGCGATGTGTTATGAGTCTGTCTATCCTATGAACCGAAGTGAATCCTCATGATTTCCCGTGCAGAAAAACTTATTCTGGAACTCTTCCATTAGTTTCTTGGGTAATCCTCGGATGTAAGGGAGCTCAATCCTCTTGTCTTGTGAACGGTGGATGCGTGTGTACTATCCCCCGATTTGTTTTTGATGCACCATTGTCATTTTCGCACCTTCCACAGTGGATGTATGCATAAAAATGCTTGTATGTGAGTTGGTGGTGTTGATTAGACCTAGAACTCGATGGGATTTTGCTCGAGAATGCAGGAGTGTTTAGATCTGTCGTTCTGAATACACTGCGCATGCCATCTGCCTTATACTGCACGACATCTGCAGATAATCTATGGGGCAGCCTCGAAAAAGCCAGGCGCCTCGGATTTTTGTTGATCTGGTCTGCCGAACCTGAATCGCGGGTGGATCCCCTCGAAACTCCACCCCGATTATTGCATGTTTGTACGGGCTCTGTAAGATGTGTCCCTCGTCTCGAAAGGAAGGAAAATGTTAGTTCGTTTTTGTGATTGTGGTTTTTGATGACGTCCCAGGGTTTCTGCACATTCATTCCGATTGATTGACATGTGGACTGACGGGCGTACCTCGATCTGGCCCCAACCTCCCGTATCTCCCTCGCCAACGAGCCCCTTCCCTTACAATGAGGAAAGGACACGTGTTTGCGAGTGGGACGTACGAGAAGCTGTCGCACAGATCGACGGACGATATTACTTCCCTCCCGAAAGTCGTTGTTCTGGATTCATGGACGCGGACTTTGTCATTGTCGATACGCACTACCTGCCTTACTCAGTACTATTGCCATTTAACGAGCTGATCGTCATTCCATGGACGGCAGTGGCGCCCCATTGGCCTCGAACCCTTGTGCATGGAGTGCCAGCGTTTCGATCGCTATGAATCAAAGGGCTTTCACTACCGAATACGGAGTGAAGACGAGCACAAGGAAAGCTGAGACCCTCCACGTCGGACTCGGAACTGACCAACGAGCGACGTCGGGACTTGATACGAAAACGGGACACGCGGAGTGTACCGAAGCCCTTCCGGGAAGCGTGGTGGGAAGTTCGACAATACTTTTTCGATTGAATTTGGATTTTTCTCTTTTCGCGCCGTGCCAGCGCGTGCATTCTGCAACGAGCGAAAGCAACCGACTTACTTCATCGGACCAACACGGGGGATTTCAATTCTGTCTGTGTCCCCACACTCAATTTTTCAAAAATCCTTGGCACACCCCATCTTGCTGTTTTCCTGGGCCCTCTTTCCGCACCCTTAGCACTCCGGACGGAAGACAACACAGGGCGTGAGGTTGGTATCGGAACCGACACGTGTCGGTTCTGATGATAGTAAGTCGAGCTGGCGAGAGATAGAAGAAGTCCTCAACCTGCTCGTGGAGATCACCCAGTGACCAGATCAAGATCTAGTGAGACTAGACCGGCTATGCCAATGGCCGACGACAACGCAGCTCCCCCCAGGGTGATTGTTAGTATTTCCGCCGCTTTTCCTTTCTTTCCTAATCACACCCACCCCGAAGCTTGGTTGGAAGCCGTCCAAGCTCAAGGATATAGCGTGGAAGATCTCCCCTGCGTCATCACCTTGCTGCTTCGCAACACGGCGCATGATTGGTTTAGGAAACACAGATGGGTAGATTGGAACACCTTCAAGCAAGCGTTCTTGGCCAGATTTGATACGGTCAGCGAAGACGCCGCTTGGTATGTGCTCAAAACTCGACTGCAAGAACCAGGGGAGTTGCTGCCTGACTTCGTGGACCGATTCCAAACTACGTTGGACAAATCAGGACGAGATGAAAAGTCCGGCCGAGATTTGTTCATCGATCATCTACGAAGTCCGACGCTAAAAGTTAAGCTGCAGAAAAAGGTCCCCCCTAAAACGAACCAGCTATCCGCTATCATCACCAAAGCTCTTGAGTTAGACCTGACGGATAAAAAGAAGTATATCAGTCAAGGAGACGAAGACATTACAGACACGATCCAGGATGTAGCGGCGAAACGACGATCAAGGTTGCGAGCGGTAAAACGATTCTATCCCTGGCCTGATCATGACCTTCCCGAAGGGGCCGTCTCTGATATCCCGTCAGTTCCTTCTCTCCCTCCTCCGACTCTCTCAATGAACCAACAGGTAGCAACTGTTAAAACCAGAAGCTCCCAAGATCCTGCCTCTATGACCATAACAAACATGCACTTGGCACAAATGATCCATACAACTACTACCAAACAATCTGAATGGATGAGCAATTTGGTCCAAATGCAGGCAACTCACATGGATCGAATGGAACAAATAATGAGCAGACTAATTAAGCCCAACCCGGCTCCTGCTCGACCTGCCCCTGCATCCTTCCCGCTTTTGCCTGCTCTGCCTGCACCTGGACATGCACTGCAGTTCCCTCATGCAGCTAACCTGGCAGGAAAAATCGAGTGTTACAATTGCAAACAACCTAGGCATTTTGCCCGGGACTGTCTGCAGCCAAAATGAAATCAGCCCCCACCTGCCGCAACCCCCGTAGCTTTGAATCAAGGACGAGTGGCCACACTAATGGATACGGCCCGAAATGAGGAGATCATTGCGTACGCCCCTGAGCGACCTTCCCCCTCAATGGCAGTTGCATCGACCTCAGGAACTCCTTCTTCCGAAGCTGCTGACGTGGTTGATCCGGTCGAAAACGTTCATCTCGCCGGCATGATCGGAGCAATCCGACCAGCCCATGACGATTTTGAATGGGTCGAATGCGAATCTAACCCCGGACCACAGTTTCGGACAGGAGAAATTGATGTACTACGAACGCTTAAGCAACTGGACATTCGCGTTCCGGTCCCAGTGGGACATTTGCTCACCATATCCGAAGCAACAAATAACAAGTTGCTGCAATAATGTCAGAAGAACCAAAAACGCTTTACATACCAGCGCATACAACGAATGTTGAAAAAGAAGAAGGAAGAAGGAGCGGAGGGTGTTGCACCGCCTGAACCCGAAGTTTGTGAACCCGAAGCAGCGCGAGTAACTACGATTTCTTTAGCTGAGAAAGATAATTTCGTGCGAGCTCGACCAGTGTTGTGGAAAAGTGTTGAATGTGATTGCGAAGTATGGGGCAAACCTTTTAACGCCCTCATCGATACTGGCTCCTCTGCAGTCGCTATATCATTAGATATGGTGAAAAGAACGGGACGACTCAACTCGATTCTCCCTTAATCTGGCAAGGACAATTACGTCTCTGCTGACGAAAAAACAATGAATATCATAAGAGTCACTGAGAATGTGGCCGTGAAAGTTGCATGAGTTCACGTCCTCGTTAACGCCTGGGTCATAAATGTTCACTCATACTCGGTATTATTGGGACTGCGTTGGGCAATGGCGGTAGGTGTCCGCATGCATTTCGATTCTAAACAGTTGGTGCTTACGCAAACAGGAGGAAAGCCTCAGACAGTTCCATTGCCGATTTCAACCCGAACAGTAAAAAAAAATCCTAATTCTGCTCGGATAGGGATGATTCAAGGTTCCAATCACGAGGAATTTTCATCCTCGGATAATAGTAGCGGATTCGAAGAATAGGATTGCGTAAAAAATGCCTAGTGAGAGTGAATGGAAACACTTGGTCAAACTTTTCGAGCACGAAACTCCAGAGGAATCCCGGATGGTTCCCAGAACCACACGAACTTTCCACTTGAGTTTGGGAGACAACGCGCTCGCGCCTATGGAAACCCAGATCAGTCCCTCGACCTTTCTCAGAGAACCCATCTTGCAAATATCCGACCTGGCAGACGATTTGGAACCCCCTCGCACTTTGTACGAGGGAACACTTTCCCTCCGAGCACGCTATCAACAGGTGAAACAATACCTGAATGTTTATGTTTCCCCTCCAAGGTCGCTGCTTACAACAGGAGCGACCATCGCTCTGATAAAACAAGAAACCGAAGCTCCTGTCGACGATGTGACCGATCTGATGCAGGGAATGGTGAATTTAACAGGACTAACCATGGAAGAAACCACGACTGATTCGGAAACTGACGCCGAAGTTAACGAGACCGAGATGATTAGCCCCGCTGAATCCCAGATGATCGCGACTGTATTTTCTGTCCGCACTAGCAGCTCTATTTTCTCCAGCGTCCATGACGGACGGAATCAGCCTGCTGATTGGATCGACATGCCCCTTGAGATACCCGATCAACCGACTGTCACTCTACCGGATCACGTCCCCCTGGAATTTCGAAAATCACTGATTAACGTCTTGAATGGGTAAGTAGAGGTATTACGTGTGCGGGATAACGATATTGGGTTGTCTAACGTGATTGAGCATGCCATCCTTACGGGGGATCATCCACCCATCAGCTGCGTTCCTTACTGATACTCGCCAGCCCAACGGGCGGCCGCATTTCAGCGAATCAAGGAATTCGAAGCTAATAGATGGATCGAACCCGCTATAGGACCTTGGTCGTTTCCTGTGGTAATCGTGCCCAAAAAGGCCGGAGGGATTCGCATATGTATCGATTATCGAAAGCTGAACGATATTACGATAAAAAATGTGTACCCCCTTCCCCGGAATGATGAGTTGGTGGATGCGATTGGGAGTGCTCGATTTTTCAGTAAGTTTGATGTTCGACATGGGTTTCATCATCTTCTTGTTCGATAGGAGGATCGTCCGAAAACGACGTTTGTGTTGTTCGAAGGTACTTGGCAATGGATTCGATGTCCAATGAGCATCTGCAATGCTCCCGCAACCTTTCAGCGAGCCATGAACATGGCTTTTCATAACTTTGTGCGGAAGACACATCTGGCGCAGAGTATCATCAACTATTGCGTGATTGTATACATGGATGATATTCTGGTGTATTCGAGTTCTTACGAGGGGCATGTGCAGCACATCGAATGGACGCTGCATGCATTGAGGGATGCCGGTTTCAAGGTGGCGTTGGAGAAATGCCAGTTCTTTCTCACCACCATTTCCTTTCTGGGACACGTGGTGACAGACCAGGGACTCAGACCGGAACCGCAAAAGGTGGCATCTGTGAGAGACACGCCTGTGCCCACGACAATCACGCAAGTTCGCGGATTTTTGGGCCTGGCCTCGTACTACTGAAGGTTTATCAAGGGCTTCGTGGCTATTGCGGGTCCCCTCACGAATCTGCTAAAAAAGGATCAACCGTTGATTTAGACGCCAGAGTGTGTTCAAGCGTTTTCGAAACTCAAGGCAACTCTTATTTCAGCTCCAGTCTTTATAAGGTCGGATCCTGAAAAGCCTTTTGTCCTCATCACAGACTGGCAGCCGGAGACAATCTCAACGATCTTGGCCCAGGTGGGACCAGGCGGACTCGAATGCGTGGTGGAATACGCGTCTAAGTCGGTGCCTGCCTGCAAGCGCAATTACGCCGCCCCGACAGCAGAATGCTATGCGGCTCTGTGGGGGATCAGTCACTTTAGAGCCTATTCGTAAGGGCGGAAGTTCACTCTGGTCACCGATCATGAGCCATTATTAGCCCTGAAGAAATCTAAGGATTACTCGGGCATGATCGGGAGATGGGCAACGATGCTACAAAGCATGGACTTTGACATTCGTCATCGGAAGCACAAGAGGCACGAGAATGATGACGGGTTGACACGACTGCACCGACCCGAGAAGGTCCCCAAGAGCGAAAAAGTGATTCCGTGGAACGAGCCGAAGGATGAGAACGGACCACGGTACGGGCAAGTGGAAACTCTGTCGAAGGAGTGAGTGAAACGGGGCTTTTACTCTACCCTCTCTACAACCCTCTCTCTCTCTCGCTTTCTCTCCTCCCCTCTCATCATGGCTACCCCACCTGTCTCTACGACCCCTTCTTCCCCTGCTGATTCCACCCCTCTCGCCTCCTCGGCCTTCTTCGCCACCCTTCCCAATAAATTCTGCTATTTTTGTACGTGTATTACACGGTGTCGGTGCGAATACCCTTACAAGGGTATCCGCCCTGGTTTTTGCAAATGACAGAAAATAATTTTTGTTTAAATTTTCAGTATACCGTGCTAGGCGCGGTCGCGTCTGTAATTTTTACGTTGAATGGATGACTGACTAGAGTAAAGAATGCGTGGGCGCGCAGGTTTAAGGCGCGCGTGATTTATCCCCTGATGCTGATTACGAAACCGGCGCGGGGCGCCGGTCAATTTATTTTTATTTTTATTTTTATCCTTGAGCTTTATTTTTGGTTGCTCTTGATTGAACTAGGATCTAGGGGATATTTTCTTTCGATGGCTACGTTGGACCGAGTCGAGCGCGTGTGCGGAGAACGACCCCGACGACGGCATCGACAACGACGGCGCGACTTCGTGCGGCGAGTGGGGTGTCGTAGGATGGCGCGCGGGGCAATTATGGTACGGTATAAGCAAGCCGGCGCGGGCACTGGGAGTCGCGCAGCCGGTTTGTTGGCCCAAAAACGTCGCGCCGCACTGCCTTATATGGTACTCTGCGGGCGCTGGTCTCAGGCTTGGGCATAGCCCTGTAGGTTACGACAACGGACTGTTACTATGGAGGTTCGGGGATCGAGGCCAGCGGGCGTCGGCGTAGCAACTGTAGTGGAGCGGCGTGGAGGAGACCGAGGGGTCGAGGGCTCAACGAGGCTATCCCTCTCCGTTTTTGTTTACAGGCACAGCGGAGGGGGCCGATCCGTAGAGCTCCCCGTTAATTTTCTTATTTTGCGTCTACTACTTTTGCCCTTTTCTCCTCGGTTTATTTTCGTTTACTCGCGTCCCGTCCTAGGGCGCGATATCGGGGCTAATGTCGGGCCACGGAGAGTATGTTGCATTCGCAGGGATACCTGAAGTGCTGTCACAAACTGTCCTCGCGGGCTGCGCCGAAGCCGTGCCCGTTTTGCCTTGAGGCACGGTGCCGTAGGTGGGGTGTGGGGCCGCGGCTACCTTTGGGGCCTATGGGCCTAGCTCAGCGGTACACCCTTGAACTGTTGAAATACAGACCCGTGATCGAATCCAGATGGTGGGGCTTGGTCGATGAGGGAGGCCAAATATTCTGAGTCGCCTGTTGACCCGGCTACCCGGGCGTCTGTCCTTCGAGACATCCTGTTAAAATTGGAACGATACATCGAATATTAGCATGGCCCCTGCGCAAGATTGACACGAATGGACTGCCGGAAGGGGGGCCAGGTTCGTGATTGAGGCAAAGCGGTCCTGTGGCCGCACCGATTTCGAGAGGCCGCAGGGGGGGGTAGGAGAATCCGCTGGCCGGCGCCGGTCCTTCGGGACACCTGTTAAGATTGGAACGGCACCGAGGAGTCTGATGCGACGCCTGCGCAAGGCCGATGGGCATAAAACGGGGTGGACTCCCGCTTCTCGGTTGGCTGCCGCAGTTTCACTCGGCCCAGTCTCCGCGCGGGCCAGATCGGTGTATGCTGCCCGGCCGTACTACGTCGGGCTTCGGTTGACGTCAGCGAGCGCGGCGCCAGGGAGAAGAGATAGGATTGAACCCGGACGCGGGGTGCGCCGGGTGCATTCGGAGGTGAAGAAGGGCATGGCGGAACGGGAGAATGCTACCTGACCTGATTGCTGATAGAATCGGGCGGGGGAAAGTGCTACCTAGGGGTGTCAGGGGCGGGCGACCTCGATTATGAGGTTAGTCTTATATGATAATGAGTAGATGGAGAAGTTAGTGGGATAAGAGGTGCACCGGGCTATGGCGCTAAAGGAGAAAGGGGAGGAGATGATAAAACCAGCTCGTTCCTTGACGGAAACGAGCGGGGAAAGAGTCGAATATGGGGTTTTGAGGTGGGGCGATTCCAACTATGTAGTCAGTTTGAGTAGAGGGTTAGTAGATAGGAGGATAGATGGAGAAGGTGCCGCGCGGAGAGATGGCGGAGACAGGTTATGACAGAAATAGAAGAAAGCGACATTTCGCTCGATTCTTAACGAAATCGAGCGAAATAAAGTTGTAAACTGTGTTCTCTAGGTGTTGCGAGTTAGACTGTGAAGTCAGTTCGGGTGATCAGTTAGTAGAAAAAGGGTTAGAGAAGAAACTTATTGCGCGGAACTATGGAGAGAACGAGGAGAAGAGGGAGAAGGAGATTCGAAAATACTACTCGATTCCCGGCGGAATCGGACGGCGTAAGATGTGACTTGGGTTTTTTTGGCGTGGCGATTCTGAATATGTAGTTAGTTTTGGAAGAAAGTTAGCAGGATTAGAGATGAAAGAAGAAACTGCCGCGTGCGGAGTGGTGTTACGATGTGTTGTGGTAGCGGGTGAGTCGGGCCGAGTATATCGGCTCGTGTTTTAGGGGAAGGTGCATTCGGACAGTGTTCGCCTATTGGTGGAACTAGCGCGGGCTCAAACGTGGAGTGGGGAACTTACCTACCGGCCGGAGCGTGACTCACCCAGTCGAAGGGGAAAGCCACTCCCTGGCGCTCAGTGCGCGTGGCCGAAAGAGATGAATCTGGCCGCTTTCTGGTGGAAGATTCATTCTCTTTTGTGAACACTCTAGGAGACGGAACAACAGACGGTACCCGATTGACTGAGCAGTTGGCGTCTTGCCATTCTGACAGGCTTCGGGGAGGGAACTCACCTGCAAAACGAAGGGGGGTTCTTGGCGACTGTTTAGCAAGGCTGCAAGTGTTGGCTCGAGGCTCGATGTAGCTGTCTTCGATCCTTGCAGATGGTTACCCCCTTGCAGATGGTTACCCCGAGATGTGACCACCTCAGCGCCCGTATCCACGTATATCTGAGCGCGTGAGCTTGGGCGGGAGGGTAGGCCAGATGCTACCTTGCTCTGTTGGGGTGAGTGGGTGTCCTCGCCTGCACTCTGATATCGACCTGCTGCATACGTCCCGTTTGCCTTGCAAGTGCTTCCTTGCGGGTTGGTGCATTTTCTATATGGTGTGGTCGTGTCTGTTGAAGCCAACCTGTGTCTTACTGCCTTGCTGCCGGGCGGTCCCTCCACCGGTCGTGTCTTTCGTATGCATCCGGTGGGCTCTCGTGCTGCTGATGCAGCCAGCTATTATCGTACCGAAGTGCAACCTATGCACCTGCGATTGAGCCTCGGGCTGGTGGAACCGTTGTTGGCTTGAGTGATTGTTGTGTCATAAGGCTGCTGTTGTGGTCAAGACTTGGACGACGGTCACAAATTGCTGACTACCACTTACTGTTGAGTCAAGCCGTCGCTGTTGTGCAGTACAAACTGCCTCCTACCATTGGCAGTAGTAGCGTACCTTACTGACCTTGCCGCAACGGCCATGGGCGGCGGCTATGGTTGGTAGTGGAGCGTGAACTCCTTGAGCACCACCTCGTCGGGGTGCACAGCGGCAGTGAGATTCCGAGGAGAGAGACTGCAGGTCCACTTTGGGAAACGAAGGCGTAGCGTGAAAAGAGGGGGAATGAGTGGAACTGCAAACGGGGTTGTTGCCGCAACCTGGAGGAGTGGTTGCAAAGGGGGTTATCGCTGCAGTTGGGAGTTTGTCAAGAGAGGTTGATTTTGCTGTTTGACTTTGGGAGCTGACCAAGCTGTTACACTTGGCCATCGTTGTGGGGCCCTCAGGCGCTGAAGACTTCAAGGCCCTCTCACGCGAGTCTGAGTGCACCCCTCTTGTACCTGAGAGACTTAATACCTCTACTTCTGTCCTTCTCACTCTTAGTCTAGTCTAAGGCGGCAGGTGGGATTGCAACTCGTAATCCGCGCCAAGGCCTTTGTGGGAGGTTGCCCCACCGATTGCGGGAGCCCTGCCGGAGCTCAGGAGGGGTTCTGGAGGCAGGGGACTCAGAGGTAACTATTGTTTTCCCTTGTAAACCCAGTATAACCTCTACCTATACACCTCCCTACGTATTGGTTGATTGGGCTGTATGCAACACTTACTTTGACTTTTTTGGACTGACTCTCAGGATACAAATCAGACTAACTAAAGGAATGTATGTATAATGGCAGTTTCAGTTTCTTTGATTGCCTGAAAGCAGAGTGTCACAAGGGGGTGCATCAAGGGGAAGGTTGGGAGGAAGACAGTTTTGCTTGCGATTGAACGGGTCTTATAGGGTCAGGCATTGTTTCTAAGATGAATGGCCTAACTGTTCTGTTTTGTTCTGTTTTCTGAAGAACCAAGCATTGTTTTCAAGACGAATGGCTTGGTTGCTGTGTTTCTTTAATTCTGCCAGACATTGTTTCTAAGATGAATGACCTGGCTACTTATTTCTAAGGGGTATTGTTTGCTTGACTTTAAGAGTCAGACATTGTTTCTAAGATGAATGGTCCGGTCGCTGTTTATTCTGGGTGGTTTCTGAACGGTCTCTGGGTCTTGACCCAGGGTACTCTGTTTTTTTTATGTGCTAAGAAAAAGGGGTTGAGCATTGTTTCTAAGATGAATGGCTCAACTCTTTTTGATTGTTTTATTATGAGGAAGACTCAGGCCAGAGGACTAGACATTGTTTCTAAGATGAATGGTCTAAGTCTGAGGCCTCAGGATTATAATGAGAACAAGGGAATAGGATTCTCTATAATGTTATATATATATGTACCTATATGCGAACAAGGCTAGTCAAGCATTGTTTCTAAGACGAATGACCTGACTATAGTCTTATCACAAACGAAGAGAGTATAATCAAAAGATATAACTGAAAGGTAACCTGGGCAGGATAAGCATTGTTTCTAAGACGAATGGCTCAACCCTACGCCCACTTTTGAAGACTAAGGTGCAAAAAGATATATATAACTTGACTATTTAAGCAGTTTAAGGCGACTAAGCATGATTTCTAAGACGAATGGCTTAGTCATATGCGCAATGAAGAGAAAAGTAGTTGTGCAAGTTGTTCGTGTATACCTAAGGCAGAGGGTTGACATTGTTTCTAAGACGAATGGCCAGTCCCAATGCCCTATGTAAGCAGGGTATAAAGGGTTAAATCATTGAAGGACTATGAACTATTGTTTGCCAAGTTGACTTGGGGTTGGTGAGAGTACTTACTTTTGTGGTTTGACATTGCATGTGACTGAGTGAGGCTACTACTTGGTCTAGGATTCAGTTTGACAGGTAGTTGCTTTAGAACCTCGCCACATGCTAGAGCGATAGGAGTTTATTCAATTTCTGCATTTTGTGAGTTAACTTTATTTTACTTAGATCAATTCTCGCATTTTCTGGAATCTTTTGTTATACTTGGCGTTGTATAAATTTTGGTAAGCTACTTTCTCTACGGGAAGCGCTGCCGAAATTTCTGCAAATCTAAGGAGTTAGTCAAATTTTGACTTGTCAAAGTTCAACTTGTCTAAAGTTTATATATGACTTAGTAAAAATCTGGAAAGCCCCATTTTCTAAAGGAAGTGCTGCCCAAATTTTTGCTAATTCGGGGAGTTAGACAAAATTGGACTTTGAAAAGTCAAAGACTATTTCTGTTTTTATAGTCGAGCTGATATAAATCCTAAAAAGGCACTTTTCCTACGGGAAGCGTTGCCCGAATTTTCTTGATTTAAAGGAGATAGATTATATTTTGACAGGCGGCGATTTTGGCGATCCACCCTGTATAGGGAAGCTTATGTCAGGGTCTACCTTTTGCTTTGGATACTGCTTAAAGGTAGATTCAGGCTTAGTCAATTAGGATGATTGAGTGAGATCGCGAGGTGAAGTTGTATTCTCCATGGACTTATAGGTTTAGCATGGTGATTGACCTGTCATGTGTTACAGGTCCTTTTGATCGTATTGATTCAGGATTTGGACTAGGTTCAGCTTGATCCTACGAGGATCATCTTCTGTTATCACAGATAACAGGTCGGTTGCCGATTCGTCGGTTTACGATTCAACTCCAATTCACTCCTGCCACTCAACCTAAAGGCTTTAGCCTTGTGATTGAACTGTTTTGTTGTGTTTTCACCCGGACTTTATTGAATGGTCATCCAACAAAAGTACTGAGTATTTATTTAAGTGTTGCACAAGTGAGGTTTGTATGGCTAAAGCGAGGGGTATGAGTGCAAGGAATGGTTGAAGTTGACCCCATGTAGTGCGTGGACTTCTGGATGAATCTCTGATGTGATTGCAAATATGGTTGTGGTTCAGTTTCTGGATGTGACTGCCTGCGATTACATACATATATGGTTGAGAGAAGCCCCACTGTGACTGTGAAAAGTGATCGTCCTATATAAATAAGCCTTGTATATATATACTTATATGTGCCTTGGGTATGCGCGCGGCTTACTGAGATCGTGCGCAGGCGTTAGCTAGATTATGGCTTGAGAGAAAAGGGAGACCCCCCCTTTTATCCTTTGCTTTTTAGTATTTTTATAGTTGGACGTTGTAGTCCGTGGCAACCGTCAAAGTCAAACCCCTTGACTTTTGCCCAGGACCGGAGTATGACTTACCCCCAGGGCCGCAAGGAACGACTGCCACTACAGGCGCGGACCTGTGTACCACCCGCTCTGCATAGAGTGCAGAAGAGGGTGTGTGGTTTTCAACCCCGTTTGGCGGTTGTCCAACATCAAGAGATTTACCCTCAAGGCGCGTGTCAGCCGACACTTGAGTGTCGAATGCGACCCTCGAGGTTAACGAGGACCGTATGAGTATGGGTACTACATAGTACGCCATCATTGCGACCGCTTGCGTACGTTCGCATTGCGAGTCGATATGAGTTAGCCCTGCGTCGGCACGGTTTTATACTAAGTCTCGCGCGCGACGCCTATCCGATTTCCGCATCGGAAAGTTATGGGATGGCTACCGAGAGGCTAGGAGCGTTGTCGCGTTGTTTGTGTTGTGTCGTTTCGTATGTGTGTGTGTGTGGTTTTTTTTTTTGTGTTCGTAAAGTGGTGTGCGCGTGATGTGTGGGATGCGTCCTGGTCGACCGACGATGAGTCACGCTTGGGACCTCAGCCCCCCAAGATGTCGGTTCGCGTGCGGGTCCGATAGAGGCGTATTACCGCGCGTGCCCCCTATGCTACAGCGAGCGAGAAACACCCTCGGCTGGTCCACCTCTGCAATTGCAACTGATTAACTTTCGTATTGTGGACTGGTAGCTCGGCGGGGATACGCCCACCGAAGGGAGGTAACAACTCCCATAAGGTGGAGGTAAGTCGTGCCTCGCGTAGGCCCTATCCTGTCGTAGGGGCTCCCGAGAGGTATGGCTGGCGCACTCGGCCGGAGCGGCTTGCGGAAGCTCCATCATGTATTCGCGACAGAGGATTTAGACCTGCTCCTGCGTGACGCGGCCGGGAGGGTCCCGCGCTGCCTTGTATGGTGCCGGACCGATGCGCCCGACAACGGGTTTATGGGGTGGACTGTCATCCTTTTGAGACCGGATTCGTTGATTGGGTGGACTATGCCACGTATGTCAATTGTGCACACGGTGCATGCGTTCGATACCGAACGAATAATAGGGAATGGAAGTGCCCTCTGTGTAGAATGGACAAACTCCCTACCGAGGTTCGATTCGAGGCTGCCCGAACGGACGGCCCTGAATATGACGAGGAATACCGACGAGCGGAAGTCTGGACGGATATAATTCTATTAGCTAAATTGATTGGTTTACCATTGGATCATCTCACTAAGCACGACAGACGTCGGACTACCGAGAGGTCCCGGGATTACCGATGGATCAACGGTCACCTGGAAAAGCGTAAAGCTGACGGATCAGGTTTGTGGTTGACGGTTCCCCATCCATTCCAGAGATATGATTGGACCCGATCTGCTCACGAGGAGCAGGCCGCTCACTTCGCGATACGTGTCACTGAAGCAACTATAGATCAGAATCGATGGTTCTGGTCTAATATACGGAACGATGTCAGATCCGTAGTCGCCAACTGTCTGGTCTGTGCTGCCGATCGTGTCCCAATACGGGGACCAAACATGATAGTACCGACGGAAGTAGAGCGCCCTTTCCAGCGAGTCAGTATGGACACAACAGATATCGACGTGCCACCTGGCCCAAACCGTTGCGAATATTCCATCCTTTTAGTTTTAATAGACCATTTTTCCAAATACACCGAGGTCTACCTCTGCAAGACCCATAAGGCCGCATAAATAGCCACGTACACAATTTCCGAGTTCCCCCGGTAATCGACACAT
Organism: Chara braunii; assembly: GCA_003427395.1. Classification (NCBI taxonomy): domain Eukaryota; kingdom Viridiplantae; phylum Streptophyta; class Charophyceae; order Charales; family Characeae; genus Chara; species Chara braunii. The sequence continues at coordinate 1,966,659 of BFEA01000102.1, forward strand.
GGGAGGCTATTGGTGCGAAGCTGAAAGGGGGTGAACCCCGTGGATTCATGAGGCGTGGCCCGGTGAATTCCGACGATTTGGTATACGATCTCGGGCCAAGGACGCGTGTCACGTGCCGCTAGATTTCTACGAAGGGCAGTCTTAATCATGCGATTGGCATTTTCGGCCAACCCATTTGACTGGGAAACGTGGGGTGTCATGTGTCGAAGTGTAATGCCTCGGCGTGCGAGACACGCGTGCCGCCCTTAAGGCCAAGGCCAGAAGGTATGCCGATTTAATGGAAAGAGTCATCCCGAAGCTAGCCAGAAAGAGATAGAAAATGACTGATCTAGCCCAGGGGAGGCAAGTCCGTAGCTACGAGGCCCGAAATGGGAACGCCGGTCCCCAACATCAATATAAATTGGGGGACCTGGTGCAGGTACGTAAATGTGCACGCGACCGGAAACTCGCTCCCAAGTTCTCTGGCTGTTTCTGCGTTGTCGAGCTCGGACCCAACGATGCCAATACGGTGCGCATTGCGCCCGAGGCAAGCGCCAGCCATAGCTCTGTCCCCATCGTCCGCCATACCTCTTACATTTGTCCCCTCCCTCCTTCTGATCTCCCTCCGTCTCCCTCATCTGCTAAAGACGAGGACGACGACGATCTAGCTCCCGCCTCGTTCTCTCCCTCTTGTTCCCATCTCTCGTTTTCTTCCCCGTCCTCGCCATGAGTTTCATCACGGAGCAAGCTCTTGGCAATCATCTGCTGCAGCCACGTGGCTATATCTCGGAGATCCGACAAGTTCGTCATCCGCGGCTCAGTCCTGATCTTCGACGACTGGCGCAGTTCTTCTGCACCGAGGGTGTGTGTGCCGCCGCTGCGTTCCGATCTGCAAGAAGTCCGCAGGCAGTAGTATTGGCAGAGGTGGTGGCCTTTCATCGGCGGGCGGCTCCAGGAATGAGCCACGTCACCACGGTCGCTGCCTTCAGCGGCGATATCAGTGCGGTCAGCCCGCTTCGGCATACCGCGATCCTGACCACATTACAGGAGTGGACACAACAGTTATCGACTGAGTGGCATCACGGTCTTGCGCGCCCCGGGTGCAACCTCGTCCCAACGTATGGGACTGACGGGCGTACCTCGATCGGGCGCCAGCCTCCTATATCTCCCTCGCCAACGCGCCCCTTCCCTTACAACGAGGAAAGGACACGTGTTTGCGAGTGGGACGTACGAGAAGTTGTCGCACAGATCGGCGGGCGATATTACTTTCCTTCCGAAAGTCGTTGTTCTGGATTCGTGGACGCGGGCTTTGTCATTGTTGATACGCACTACCCGCCTTACTTAGTACTATTGCCATTTAACGAGCTGATCGTCATTCCGTGGAAGGCAGTGGCGCCCCATTGGCCTCGAACCCTGTGCACAGAGTGCCAGCGTTTCGATCGCTACGAATCAAAGGGCTTTCACTACCGAATACGGAGTGAAGACGAGCACAAGGAAAGAGCCACGCGGCTGAGGCCCTCCACGTCGGACTCAGAACTGACCAACGAGCGACGTCGGGACTTGATACGGAAACGGGACACGTGGAGTGTATCGAAGCCCTTCCGCTCTAAACGAAGATCCACAGCGCGGTGGGAAGTTCGAGAATACTTTTTAGATTGAATTTGGATTTTTCTCTTTTCGCGTCGTGCCCGCGCGCGCATTCCGTGACGCGCGAAAGCAACCGACTTACTTCATCGGACCAACACGGGGGATTTCAGTTCTGTCTGTGTCCCCACACTCAATTTTCCAAAAATCCTTGGCACACCCCATCTTGCTGTTTTCCTGGGCCCTCTTTCCGCACCCTTAGCACTCTGGACGGAAGACAGCACAGGGCGTGAGGTTGGCGCGTCACAGACTGACTTGGTACAGATAGTGATTGGACTAAACTGAATGAGCACACGGCCTGTAGGGTCAGGCCATGGCCTGGTCTCAGAGGCCGAATAGGCCCTGACTGTAAGCCAGGGCATTTAAAGGCCCGCTCACGATCTTCAGGTATTTGTCAACCCCTTCAGGCGGATGTGGTCCCCGCAACATATTGTTGCCATGTGGCATTGTGAGGCGCGGTTCGGCGGAGGCGGGCAGTATGGACGAAAATGATGAATGTGCGTACGATGTTCTACCCGGGACGCAAGAGGATACATTCGGTGGATCTCATTAAGAGGGTGCGGATGCTGAATCAGGGTCTTTACGGACGGCCCATCTCGACTCATTTATCGATGTTTGCTTATGGGCAACTCGGCTGGTTCCCCCGGAGGCTGCACTGGCCGGAGGGGACTTGTACAATGGTCTCACGTCAATGCAAGGAGGGACCGGTTCCACACAGAAGGCACAACAATTAGTGTTTTTGTGCCATACGTGGAGAGTAGTGGCGCCGGTACTTTCCATGTCCACACCAATGGTGGAGTTGAAGGGTGGGGGGCTAGTAGTCGCGAATTTGGGGTAAATTCGCACCCAGCTACGCATGTCACTGCAGGAGGTGAGGATAAAATGATGTGGATGTCAATGGAGGCCACAAGAGGAGAAGAAGGGGGATGTCGGGGGATGGCTGCAGCGGGGTGTGGAGGTGGTGAGGCATGCATCGTCGACACAGTGATGCCTAATGATCATGGCGTCGGCAGCGATATTTTTATTTGGGGACATCATCCCCGTGGATGTGGCCGACGACGAGTTCGATGAAAATGTCGCCGGGCCCGGTGACAGGACAGGGTTGCAGGCTGATGACGGCGCTGAACAGCATGAACAGCAGTGTTCACAGGAAGGGTCACCTGGCAGCTAAGATCCACCATCCTTTCAAGGCGAGACCATTCGGTATGGAGAAGGTGCTTCTCGTGAGGGGGGAACAGGGCAGCGGTGTGGATCATGGTCCCATGCTGAGACCATGACACTTATACGAGCACGAGGTGACCGACATGTCACACGTGCCGTAAATTCGGAAGCCATGGGCAACGGAGGGACGTCAAAGAAAGCATGGAAGGAAATTGCAGTTGTTTTGCATGCAACACATTTCAGAAAGAAGTGGTTGGACTGTTGGACTAGCACTTACAGGCAAGTAACGGCTCTTCATAGAGGAAGCGGAACCCAGAATTACTGGATGATGACATCGGCTGAGCGGTAGGAGAAGGGGTTCACTTTCATCCTCCGCAAGGATCAGTTTGACTTGCTAGAGGTGTTCTTCTGGAACGATCAGTTCATTCATCCTCGAGATATGGGAGACCCTGGCAGAAGATTTGAGGATGCGCCGGCAAGGCCTGAAGACGGCAATGCAATTGGAGGTTGAGACGGAGCTGGCGGTGCGGCCGGTGACTGAGCAGTTGCAGGACCTGCGTAAGGTGGTCCGATCAAGGGACTTACAGGTGATGATACTAGTCCTTCTTACAAGAGGACGTGAACAACCCAAAATGCAAGAGAGAATTTTTTCAACGAACTTGGCTGATGGATTCGGGAATAGACAGGTGCGTTGAAGCACCACATGAACGCCACGCTGCAATGTGCAGAATTGATTGACTGTCTCGGCCATGGACCGGCAGACGGAGAGCGCCACGGTTGTCCGAAATGGGATGGAAGGCCATCGCTCGCCTTGTCTGAGAGCCCCAGGCTCCCCGCTAGCAAGGGCTCACTTCGGCCAGCCTCCCACTTCCTCTGCTGGCCATGCTGCCACCGACACGGTGAGGCGGGATAACTTGTCAAGAATCCGGGGGCAGGCTGCACTCACTCAGACCAAGGAATACCAAACGAGTGCGCAAGCAGGGAGATGGCAACTGCGACGACAAGTTGTTCTCCATACACCGAACAATTTTATGGTGGTGCTGGACGGATGTTGTGCGATTGTCCACATGATGCACGTTCTGTGCGCGCGTGTGTGTATGTGCGTTCATAGATTTTCCAGTGTGTACAATAGCAGAAGCTTAGGGTGGTGTACCATTACATGTCTGCAGAGCAAGTTGTTCCATCTTCATTATGCTCTGGGGTGTGTATAACGTTTTTTGTCTGGTTTTATCGAAGGAAACTTTTAACAGTTGCAGGTTCTTAAGGTTTAGGCCGTAGGTGGTCATGCTGACCATTTCTTAAATAAGGGGGAAGTACGTTTATGTCACATGGGAGTTCGTAATGGTCAGAAAAAACAGGAATAGGCATCTGTGTCAGGGCCTGAGTTCGAAAAGGCGTTCGTAACTCGGGCCGGCGGTGGTGTCAGGGCGGAGGTTTCATAA